>CM038792.1:26042599-26399012 GCA_021764765.1 Vicia sativa
AGTTCATTATTATAGTATTAATTTAGAGCTAGTTCTTTCCTTGCTTACACCTCCTCACTTAATCAAATCACCCAATGATCCTTTTACCTAAGATACCATACTTATATATGAGAATCCTCCACTCACTCCCTCAAGACCACAAACCCGTGATACTAAAAACAACTAAAGACCGAAGATACTCTTCAAAGACACACAATCACACTTGCTTCAAAGCTTATGGTGATTGAAAACTAATAGCTTAAAAACGTACTTCTCAAGTAACTAACAAGAGAGGCTCACAATAAACAACTAACAATCAAAACAATAAACAACCAAAAGTAAAACTAAAACTCTATAAACTAGAACGCCAATCAGAAAATAAGGATTGCGTACTTTAAATAGAGTAACAACAACTAGGGTTTCTTTACTCACAAGTCAAAGGCTCTCCTGCCTTTTCTCCATGAAACCAGAAACTAAAACTCAAAGATATAGATGAAGACGTTTCACTAGCTTCCTTAATTGAAGCACGAATTAATAACAAGATGACTTCCTAAAAATAATGCACTTTAGTCACATATATGTCGACATCTATTGTGACATCTACTACTTCAGAGAACTTCAAGACATTTCTTAGCGTAATGTTTTACCAAAATTGCTTCCAATCAATAGAACTAACAACGCCTCTTTATGCCACCTCTCTAAAAATCACCTGCATGCTTCAAGTTAATGGTATTGTAACTAATACCAAATAATCCCGAAGACCAGATCTCGATGACAACACTTTGGAACCATCGAGCCTATGGAATATAGAGATCAAAATTTTTGGGAGTGGTTGACATATTTCAAAGCCCTCCTTTCCTTAAACATAAGAATTGAACTAAAATAAATCAACAGGAATCGTATTTTGAATAAAATTTATAATACCGAAATAACCAAGTGGAACCAAAAATACCACAACCCCGCATATACACGAGCATCATGATCCCGATAATAAATCAAGGGATGTGTCATATCCTCCCGGATAACCATCATTATCGACCCTCAGGTTCTCAACATCGCTGGGGACCTCAACATTTTCCCCGCCTCCGCCTCGAACATCCTAATCTCCTACTGGTACCTCTACCGGTACTGCCTCCTCATGTACAACGAGGTAGACGCCTCATGGTTACAACTCCTCCGTGATGGTGCGTAAGGTGAAGCTATCTCTAGTTGTATCCTTTCTCGCTTCTTGTCCTTTGCTCGCCTCGATGAGCCGAGACAATTAATGTTAGAACCATTAACCAAGACAATTCTTGTGTTAGAAGTAACACAATCCACCTCACTTTTAATGCTGCTCCAAATTGAAGAAGTAATATGGTATTTGATAGGAATACCTACTCTAAGCACTCTAGATTTCAACAAGAGAGCAAAATTTTTCAAAAGAGTTCAAAATATCCCAACAAAGCTTCATGTTGAAAGAATCATTTAGGATGGAAATTGTGACACCCCGATTTAATTCGAATATTAAATAAATGAGATTTAATTATTTAATTAATTAAAGTCTTAAGTATTTATATTTTTGGATTTAATTGGATTAATTGAAGAAAGAAGGTGAGGTGTGTGCAGAGTAATTAGTGAGTATGAGGAGTAAATTACTCTACTTGTACTAATTATTATTTATGCATTTTATTTGGATTAATAAAGGAATATTAAAAGGAGTATAAAAAGGAAAAGAGAAATTTTTTGGAGAAAAGTCATTATAATGAATTGGAGAAGAGAAGAGAAGAGAGGAAAAGCGACGCCGAGGAATTCAAGAATCATCATGAGGTAAGGTGATTTCTTGCTAATATGTCTTATGGGTTTTGGGAATCAATCGGGTAATTGGATATGTTAGGAAATTGAATTATAGGTTTATAGAAGGAAACCCTATTTTGTGCTCTGTATGGAAATTGGATCATTAGTGTGTCGATACCTATAGAACGAGTAAACTATGTTGTTTGATGTTATAACGGTAAAATGGCTTTAGATTGGTGTTCATAATGTCACAATTCGTTGGAAAGATTGGAAATGGTTATGGATGCATAAAGTCACAAAAAATAGGCATTTTTATCACATAGTCGGAACCGGTTCCTCGTGAGGAGGAACCGAGTTCCAAGTGTTAAAATTAAACTGCATTTTTGTATATGGGAACCGGTTCCCTGGGAGGAACCGTTCCCATACAAAATCCAGGAGGCTCATTAAACTCGAACCGGTTCTCTGGGAGGAACCGGTTCTATACAAATTTCTGTGAGCGTGTATTAAATGTGGGAACTGGTTCTCCAAGAGGAACCGTTACCACCGTATTTTTCCAAAACTTCTAAAACTTCAAAATTCATATTTTCCAAACCGAATTCGATTCGAGTGCTTTCATGTTATTTCTTAAAATTAAAATACTATCTTTTAGAAAGGGAAAATATTATTTTCCAAAATTATTTTAAAAAGAGTCGAGCTCCCGATTTTGAAAAGTATGGATAATCAAGGATAATGGGAATTTAATACAAATGGTCCGAGTTACCGGATGAGAACTAATGCGCGTAATGTGTGTTTTGGTATTCATTGTGATGAATACATACATGGTGATTGACATTAAGTGAATTATGTTGAGATCAAAATCGGGAATTGGTTTAGATTATCCCGATAGGTGAACGAAGACCGACGCCTGTGTTGGTTTCCTTGTTCATTCATGATTGTATTGATATCATGTGTTGTTGTTTGTTGTTTATTCATGATTGTATGATATCATGTGTTGTTATTGTATATAATCGTGATTGTCTTAATCGATTGAAGAGTAAGCTGCTCGCATATTTATGCTTTGTGATAATTATTTCATGATTATGTTGTTATCATGCGATATACGCTGATGTTGGCATTATGTGGAATTATGTTGTGATCATAATCCGTTGAATTGATGTTGCGTACTTTTATGATGCATGCATGAACATTTGTTAAATTGGTTCATTCCCATTGTGCGAAGTGAGCTTTGCAGAGCCAATAGACTTTCACTGGTTGGAGGTGGGTGAGGCTAGATTCGACCCAATGGTCAGGCTAATCATGGATTACAATCGCCTTTCCACATGTAAACGATAAAGGGTGAACCTTGTTCACGCTTTGGTACCACATGCACGTAGTCTCGCATTGCATATGGATTGTAACATGTTAGGATGGTTTCCAAAGTTGCAATTTCCATTGTTTGATATATACATGATCATTGTGTGAACTGCTTGTGAATTGCTTATGACTTTGTGTTTGGTTAATGGATTAATGTATCCGATTATTCTGTATTTAAAACGATAATACATGTTGAATTCCGGCCGCAGACATGATGTCACGAGAGAACGCAGACACAAGATTCGACACTATGTTAACAACTCACACAAGAATATGTAGCAAGAAAGAACACAATAAATTTTACCAGCCTCGTTCAACAAACCTACATCCGGGGCTACCAAGCCGAGAGGAAATTCACTATGAGTAGAATTCATTCAGAATAAACCACCGCTTTATCTCCTTCACTTAAAACCTACCTAATGCAACTTCAACCTAAGTCCCAGATCCGAAAGTACCCACTCACTCCTCAATCACGCAGTTGATATCAACCTATCGACTAATTGAATTGTGAAGACACTCAATAAAATATCTTGATCTTGCTTCAAAGCTTCAATCAAGAGATAAACACTCGTGCTTTAAAGCTTGAGTGATAAACTACTTACAAGAAATCCTAGTCCAATGCACTTATCAATTGATAGTTGCTTGGCTCACAAGAGAAACTAGAATTACACAATATCAATCGCTACAAATCCTAACAAGACACAATAACAAGTCGCTATCTCTTCAATACATTCAAAGGGCACAAAGACTTGTAAGTGGTTGAATTCCTTTTATAGAAGCAATTCCGAAACTTCATTGGCTTCCATAAAGATAGCTAGGGTTCACTTAATTTAATCCTAAAACATGGTCTTTTCAACAACCAATTTAGGTTTAATTAAGATTAACCTAGCAGCCACGAGCATGCTTTCTAATAATGTAAAACAATATTTAGCAACCAACAAACTTCCCTAAAATCAGAACAAACAGATTCTCGCAGTATCGTCACACCGAATGTCATAACATCCGCTCGACATCGATCGCCGCAGTAATTCAACACGCCTTTAGCTTCCAGCTCGAATGTCCATTTACCATCCTCAGTGTAGGATTTATTCATCTCAATGTCATGACATCTATCATGACATTAAAGCCTAGTTTTACCAAAAGTAATGCCAACCTAAAACACTAACAAACTCCCTTTACATTTTTGATAAAACTACTTAACCTATCGTATACATATGCGCAGAAGACAAACTAGTTCTAAGCTTAAATAAACTAGAACCTAGAGATAAGATAAATTCTACCCATACAAAATCCCACAATTCACAATTGCCCACATACAAAATTTAAAACAGCCATACAATTTCCCAAAGTCCCATACCATCACACACAAGAGTTCTCCCCTTTAGCCATATAGGGCCAAAGGAAAACAATACAATTTTCCCAAACTTTTAATCAACAAAGACCGTAAAAACAATACCAAAGATAAGTATTCAAGGGTTACATCAACACAACAACATCCAAACAAATCAGAATCATCAAATGAAATCCACCAAAACCTGAGCCTTCTACTATTGCACTGTTCAAACAATAGTCCACCGTTATTTTCCATAACTTGTTTAAGAAACCAGACATTTGTCCAGATCATCCAGATCATCTCGATCATCCAACTAGAGTGCCTTTGATTAAGGGGAAACAAAACGTGAAAGGTGGATTTTCGCCCAGGATTCTCGTGACTATCCTAGCAATGGATCCTTCTACATACATGGTACCTTCCTATTTCATATCTCGTGGGGAACAGATAAGGATGAGGCGTAAATTCACCAAGGAAACCGATGATCCTTGAATATCTGCATGCCGATTCCGAGAGTCGCCATTGAATGAGGAGACCTTCATGTGTTCAACATTCATGGTCAGCATGCCCTAATCTCAAATGGTGGGAGATGAACAATCGTAGTCTTGGGATAAAGAGGATGAAGAAGACATATTTCTCTGAGATATATTGAGGAACTGACAAGGAATTTGAAAGTATCTTTTGGGTGGAGAGGAAATGATACTTTCAATATGAGAGGTTATTATATGGAGGTGTCTCTATTCTTGAAACCTTTAAAAATAAGAGGGAAATAATGAAGTGACCCACTCATATTTATTTGAAATACAAGGTTTCTTCTCCTTTGTAAGCAATTTTAATTGCTACAATTCCTCATATTGACAAATGCCCAGCTTGTCCTTAAATTCTCAAATTGACTAGCATCAAGAGCTTTAGTAAAATGTCACCAACAGCTCAAAGGACTACATGGTCCATTTAATCACTTTCCTCCACAAGGTCTCGATGAAGTGATGTCTTATGTCAATGTGCTTAGTCCCACCGTGTTGTATAGGATTCTTTGAAATATTAATAGCACTCGATTGTCAAAGACAAAGGTCATGACATCCTGCAGACATTGTACTCGCACAAGATCCGCTTCATCCGCACTATTTGAGAACAATCGCTACCACCGCTATGTATTCATTTCAAAAGTGGACAAGGACATACGCTTGTTTTCTTGTCAACCAAGAAACAAGATTGTTTCCAAGAAGAAGCATCCTCCGTAGGTACTTTTTCCTCATCAAGATACCACCTCAACAAGATCACAATAACTGCATAAAATGGGTTCACATCCATGGAATACAGATACCATAACCGCAGTTCCACTCACATACTTCGTAATTCTTTTCACCGTTAATGTGACTCACTTTAGGTTCAACTTGGTATCTTGCACATACCCAACAACAAATGCAATGTCGTCCGCGGTCGTTAGATACAACAAGCTCCCTATCATGCTTCTATACAAACTTTGGTCTACCTTTTCACCATTTGTGTCCTGGACAACTTCACATGTGTGGGAGCAGAGTCCTTTTATGGATGGCATTCTCCATTCCAAACTTTTGACAATATTCCTTGCATATTTGCTCTGAAAGGAATGTCGAGTCTTCCATCCGTGTGACTATAGTCCAAGAAAGTAGGTCAACTCTCCCATAAGACTCATTTCAAACTCACTTGCATTTGATTGGCAAATGTTTCACCATTGAGTCGACATTCCACCAAATACTATGTCATCCACATAAATTTGAGAGCAATTATCTTTCCTCCTTCATCCGACAAAGAGAGTTTTATCCAAGCCTCATTTTCCGTAGCCTTGTCAGTAAGGAACTTGGTTAGCCTTTCATACCAGCCCTAGGAGCTTGCTTTTAGTCCATATAGGCTTTCCTTAATTTATAGACATGATCGTGGAAACTTGGATCCACAAACTTTAGGTTGTTCTACATATACTTCCTCATTTAAGTAGCCATTTAGGAAGGCACTTTTCACATCCATCCGAAATAGTTTGAATTTCTAATGCAAGCAACCCCTAGAAGAAGCTCCGATTGATTCCAGCCAGCCACCGTGCAAAAGTCTCATCAAAGTCAATCCTTCAACCGAGTGTAACCTCGAGCAACAAGTCTAGCTTTATTCCCGTGACTCCTTCCTGATCGACTTGTTCTTGTAGATCCATTTTGTGCCAATGATGTTTGTTCCTTCCGTCTAGGAACTAATTCCCATACTATGTTGCTTGAATTGTTCAATTCATCTTGCATTGCTCCAATCCGTAATTCATCACTTAGAGCTTCTTTGACATTTTTGGCTCTATCTTTGACACAAAGCAAGAGTTTGAGACAATTTCTCTAGATCTTGTAACGACACCTTTGGTTGGATCCCCATTATGAGATCCTTTGATGATCTTTCCGAATTCGATGGAAGGATCTTTGTTAACTTCCTCCTGTTCGATTTGGAGGAGAAGGATTAGGTACATCTTCCTTATCGTACTTGAGGTGATGTCTCAAACCATGTCTCAACATCATACGGGACATTGTGTTCTCGATGATGATCATCAACAATGACATTAATAGACTCCATCATAACCTAGGTTCGAGTTGAATACCCTATATTCTCTCATTGGAGTATCCTTAAAATGCCTTCATCACTCTTAGAATCCATTTTTCCTTTGATCACGATCCGTCAATATAGCATTTACTACCAAATACATGGAAATACTTCATGCTTAGTTTTCTTCCTTCCATAGTTCATAGGTGTGGAGGAAGATCCCTTCAGGGTGACCTCACAGAACATAGCAAGTCGTATTCATAGCTTCATTTCCAAAATGAATAGGAAGTTTATTAGCATGAATCATTGCTCGGAAGATTCCTCAGATGGTCCTATTCTTTCTTTCCACCACCCCATTTTGTCGAGGCGTTATAGAGAAGAAAACTCATGATTAATTCCTCCGAGGAGAAGAATTCATCAAATTTGTCTGCCTCAAACTCCTTTCCATGATCACTTCTTATTTCGACAATACAACTCCTCTTCTCTTTGAAGTCTTTTGCATAGCTCCTTAAAGACATCAAACACATCGATTTTTCCTTGATGAAGTTTATCGAGGTAACCGAGAAGTCATCCACAACAACATAGGCATATCTTTTTCCACCAAGGCTTTCAACCCGATAGCCCCATCAAATCCATATGAAGCCTCTAACACTGAAGTGGTCGATGTCTAGACATTGGGTGTGACATTCTCGTTTGCTTTCCAACTCGACATTCACCATGCACTCTTCCTTCATCAATATGGAGTTTTGGTATCCTCTCGACCTCCATAGTGATGATGTTTTTCATCCTCCGAGATGCAGATGTCCAAGTTTTTGATGCCATAGCTTTACCTCCTTTTCATCCTTGTCTCAGAGCACACATGAGAGGTTGGTGTTCTCGCATTCTACATGTAGCGCTTGTCCTTTGATCCGACCTCTCATAACAACTTCTTGCTTATCATTGATTACAAGACATCTGACTGTGAAGTTGATTTTAAATCCTATATCACATAGCTGACTTATGCTTATGAGATTAGTAGTCAAGCCTTTACCAAAGAACACTCCATTTAGATTTGGAACCCAGTAGTACCCAAGTTTCCAACACCTTTGATTTCTCCTTTAGCTCCATCTCCAAAAGTAACAAAGTGGTAGAGTGAGGTTTGACATTATTCAAGGTTTTTATACTACCATATGCTTGGAACACCCATCGTTAAAGTACCAATCTTCCTTGCGTACACTCTAAGAGAGGTGTGTGCTATCAATGCCGCATCTCTTCTTCCACTTTTGAGTGTAGGGTACTTTGATGTTCTTAGGCTCAACATAGGAGTCCGATTAGGTACCCATGTAACCTATAGCAAAAGGGTTTTATGTGTCCAAACCTTCCACAATGGTGACATCTCCATCTTTGAAACTTCTTATTCATGTTTCTCGATCCCGATGTTGGCCCCAATGTTGTGACATCCTTTGACATTGGCCTATTAGGTCCGTCTTCTTCCTGTTATCGCGAAATTTCTTTGCATCTACATGCCCCGAGCCAGAACATTCCTCGCTTTCTGTCAGACATCCGCCCGCTTTGGTTTCCCATGCCTCTTCTTTTCTTGTCACTAACAGTTCCTTTTCAACATATCCTAGACCATGCTTATTTCAAAGATTTTGTCCAAGTCAAGAATTTCTTCCAGCTTATCGGGCCCATTTGTCAACATCTTGATGACTTAGTCATATGATCAAGTTGAATTTAACACTATAATCTCACCGCTGAGATGACTTATAGTGATTGTATTTTCCTTCTTCTTAGCTTCCAATTTCACATTTTCCGCCTAACTTCTCAATCGCTTTTTGCTTTTCATTTTGTCGACATACTTCACCACTTCGACATACGCTCTTGTAAGTATCAAGTTCTTCAAAGGTCACCTCATCACTAGAGTCATTATCAAGATTGCCACTTTCAAGATGCAAGGACAAGTTTTCGATTCCTCTTCAAGATCACCACTGATTCACCATCGCACAAGTAACATTCATTCCTCTTTTGTTTCTTAAGAAAGGTAGGACATTCATTTTAATATGTCCAAATCCTTCACATCCATGACATTGGATTCTACCGCTTGACTTCCTTTTTTCTCTCGACTTGGATCACTGGAGTCACAAGATCTCGCATGTCGATGGAATGTCCTTGACATTTGACCTTGACTTGGATCAACCCTCCGATCGCTTGTTGAACTGCCTTCCAAGCATGGCTATAGCTTCGTATATCTTTCTTCATCTTCCACCTTGCATCCTCTTCGTTGGATACAAGTGCTATGCTCTTGTTTTTCTTGTCACAGCTTCACCGATTCCATCTCAAAAGTCATAAGGGATGCAATAAGTTCTTCAACCTTCAAGGTGTTGATGTCTTGAGCCTCCTATTGCAAAGGACTTTCATTGCAAATCTCTTAGGCAAGGATCCGAGAATCTTTCTCACCAGCTTCTCTTCTCGACATCTTTTCACCAAGTGCCCCGAGGCATTGGCATTTCAAAATATTCATGTGAAATTCATGAATAGTCTCATCTTCCTTCATCTTCAAATTCTCAAATTTGGTAGTGAGCATCCAAGTCTTGACATCTTCACCTTGGATGTCCCCTCATGAGTAGTTCTGAGAGTGTCCCAAACATCCTTGGCTAACTCACATTGATGGACCATCAAGATGTTCCGCCAATACCATTGAATGAGCATTCAATGCTTTAGAGTTCCCTAGAGCTAGCTCTTCTTCCTCTTTGCTCCATTCCTCCTCGTGTTTCAAGACAAGAGTCCCATCTTCTCAAGCTTGGTGGATGTTTCCATCCTTTATCGCCAGCCTCCAAGCTTTAATGTCCATCGATCTTAAGAAGGCAACCATACGAGGCTTCCAAGAATCATAATTAGACCCATCCATAATAGGTGGTCTTCCTCCAAATCCTCCTTCTTTATCCATTACGCCAGAAACTATTATCCCTAGATCTCACCCAAATAACAAGGTGGTGCCCGCCCGATGCCAATTGAAACCGGCAGCAGATACGTGATGTCACAGAATGTTATGACACAAAGATCCGACACTATGTTAACAACTCACACAAGAAATACGTAGCAAGAAAGAATACAATAAATTGTTTACCCGTTCGGTTCAACAAACCTACATCCGGGGCTACCAAGCCGTGGAGGAAATTCACTATTAGTAGAATTAATTCAGAATAAACCACCGCTTATCTCCTTCACTTAAACCTACCTAATGCAACTTCAACCTAAGTCCTACTTAGATCCGAGTACCCACTCACCCCTCAATCACAGCAGTGATATCAACCTATCGACTAATTGAATTGTGAAGACACACTTCAATAAAATATCTTGATCTTGCTTCAAAGCTTCAATCAAGAGACAAACACTCGTGCTTTAAAGCTTTGAGTGATAAACTACCCTTACAAAGAAATCCTAGTCCAATGCACTTATCAATTGATAGTTTCTTGGCTCACAAGAGAAACTAGAATTACACAATATCAATCATATAAATCCTAACAAGACACAAATAACAAGTCGCTATCTCTTCAATACATTCAAAGGGCACAACATGCTTGTAAGTGGTTGAATTCCTTTTATAGAAGCAATCCTCAAACTTCAGGGCTTCCATAAAGATAGCTAGGGTTCACTTAATTTAATCCTAAAAACATGGTCTTTTCAACAACCAATTTAGGTTTAATTAAGATTAACCTAGCAGCCACGTGAGCATGCTTTCTAATAATGTAAAAACAATATTTAGCAACAACAAACTTCCCGAAAATCTCAGAACAAACAGATTCTCGCAGTAATGTATGTCACATCAATGTCATAACATCCGTTATGACATCGACTGCTTTCCAGATTTCCAACACGCCTTTCGCCCAGCCTCGAGTGTCCATTTACCATCCTGTGTAGGATTTATCTTCATCTTTGAATGTCATGACATCCATCATGACATTGCTAAAGCCTAGTTTTACCAAAATTAATGCCAACCTAAAAACACTAACACATGTTATATTGAATTGAAATCACCCTTACTTTAACGATTTCGCATCCGAGGTGATTAGTCATTGAGTTGGTGAGGATAGCTCAGAGTCGAGCCGCTAATTAGTCCGTGTGTCGTTGTCGTGCTCGCAGATGTAACACTGGGAAACGGTTGTTTGAAACTTTAATGGATATTTTAATAGTGTTGAACGTGTTTTGATTATATATCCCGGAATAACTATGGAATGATGTATTCGGATTTTGGATTATGTTTCATTTTCATGTTAAACATAATTTTAAGTATGATTTATTTAATGATTATTCTTCGAAAGCATGACAACTGCTTGGTCAATTTTTATGATTTCAAATTGTGACGCCTTAATTGTGGATAAAACTCGATAATTAATTCTATAAAACGGGTAATTAGAAGGGTGTTACAATAGTGGTATCGAGCATAGTCGGTCGCTGTAACCGCCTTAATGTCATTATCCTTTGTACGCGACGAGTGTGTACAACACCGCTTACTTGTTACTTTTCCGTTGATTATTGCGGAGTAGTGTGAAACTAAGTGGGGAGAAGAGATGCCTTGACAGGTTCCATTGTAAGTCATCGTACGAGGTACCGCTGAAAAGACAAAGGCAAGTGTGGTCGAGTCGTTGAATCGCTTGACCATGGGTCATGGTTGGAAGTGCAAAAGGTGAGTACGATTCGAGAATGTAAAGTGTTGGTAATGATGGTTTATACTCCAAAGATGATTATCTGATGTCTATTGACAAATTGAGGACTTGATCACCCTTAATCTCTTGTTGATAGTAGACGAAATCGTATTGATGGTATACAATTGTCTTACTATCTAATTGGGACATAAAGTGATGAATATGAATGAAGTTGGTAGAAGCTTCAGAACCATATGAGTGGACGAAGACTCTAATAAGGATAACGAATTGAGATGGATGGTTGGAGTTATGAGATATTAATGATGGTGGTGGTGTTTATGTTGTACTCTTCGACTCAAGTGAAAGGAAAATCCAAGAGTGATAAATTACCAGAGCTAAGAATTGTTTTGAGATTGCTCCGAGTAAGTTGAATTACCAAGGTGGATGAATTTCCGTGTTTCCTAAGATGTTAGTGAGCTACCACCGAGAGAGAAGTGGGTTTGTTATCGATTTAATTTCGAACTAGACCGATGTCGATGGCGCCTTGTCGCATGCCCAGATCCGAGTTGTTCGAATCAAGAAATAGTTGGAAAATTTATTGGAGAAGTTCATTCGCCTAGTGTTTCGCCGTAAGTGCGCCGATATTGTTGGTTAAGAAGAAGGAATGTACGACGACCGTGTGTTGGTTAGTGCTGAATAAAGTGACAATCAAGAATCGTATCCATTGCCGAGGATTGATGATTTGATGGATCACTTGGTTGAGTCAGGTATTCAAAGAAATTGATCCGAGGTCCGATATCATCGATTCGTGTTAAGGCGAAGATATTCAAGACTACGCTTAGGACGAGGTATGGGCATTATGAATATTCGTTATGCCATTTGGAGTTACTAATGCACCGTGTGTTTATGGAGTATATGAATGTGATATTTCATCCGTGATTCGACAAGTTTGTGGTGGTGTTTATTGACTACATTTTGATCTATTCAAAGAATGATGAGGAGCATGCAAAACATCTTAGGATTGTATTGGAATTATTGGAGGAGAAGAAGCTTTATGCGGTCACAAATGTGAGTTTTGGTTAAGTGAGTTTTCTTAGTCATGTGATTTCCAAGAATGGTATTGTTGTTGATCCTACAAAAGTAGAAGCGTATCTCGGAAGCAATCAAGAATGCTTCGTAGATTCGTAGTTTTCTTGGTCTTGCAAGTTACCACAGGAAATTCATTGAGGATTTTTCGGGTTATCTTTACCGCTAACTAAGTTGACGAGAAAAGGTCAAGCTTTTGTTTGGGATGTAGATTGTGAGAAAGGATTCCAAGAGTCAAGAGGAGGTTGACTAGTGCTCCGATTTTAATTTTGCCGAATCCGAAGAATCTTTCGTGGTGTGTTGGATGCGCCCTGATGGGTTTAGGAGGTGTTTTGATGCAAGATAGGCAAGTCAGGCTTATGCTTCGAGACAGCTTGAAGACTCATGAGAGGAACTACCCAACTCATGATTCGAGTCACGTTGTGTTTGTGTTGAAGTTGTGGAGGCATTATCCGTATGGTTCACGGTTTGAAGTGTTCAAAGGATCATAAGAGCCTCAAGTATCTCTTTGATCAAGGAGTTAAATATGAGGCGAGGAGATGGTTAGAATTTCTCAAGGATTACGATTTCGGCTGAATTACCATCCCGGTAAGGCAAACGTCAGGCGTATGCGCTGAGCAGAAATCCTTGCATATGTCGATGTTGATGGTTCGTGAATTGGATTTAGTGGAACAATTGAGACTTGAGTTTGGTATGTGAGGCCGCCCAAATAGTGTGAAGTCAGTATGTTGAAGTCGACTAGTGGTATTTTGGAAGAGATTCAAATGGGCGTAAGTCCGATGTCGGGTTGGTAGATAAGTCGACATTGATTAACCAAGGTCAAGGAGGTGAGTTCAATGATGAGAATGGCGCTATAAGATTTGGTGATAGGGTGTGTTCCGATGTTGCCGAGATTAGAAAGAATATTTTGGAAGAAGGACACCGAGTGGATCGAGTATTCATCCCGGTGCTACTAAGATGTACCATGACTAAGAAGTTATTTTGGTGGCCCGGAATGAAAAGGAAATTGCCGAGTTTGTATGCGTGTTTGGTTGGTCAAAATCAAAGATTGAGCATCGTGGTCCGGATCGATGGAACCGTTGTTCGCTCCGGAATGGAAATGGATGGCATTTCTATGGATTTTGTGTCCGGTTTGCCTAGAACAAATAAGAACCGTGATTCTATTTGGGTGATTGTCGACCGATTGACAAAGTCTCGCCACTTTATTCCGATAAGAATGAATTATCCAATGGAGAGGTTGATGTAATTGTATGTTGAGAAGATTGTAAGTTTGCATGGTATTCCGCCTAGCATTGTGCCTGATAGAGATCCGAGGTCTACTTCTAAGTTTCGGACAGATTGCAAGAAGCTTGGTGCTATGTTACGATCGAGTTCCACAGATCATCCGCAGCATGTGGTCGACGGAGAGGCGATCTACGTTAGAAGATTTGTTGAGGGCTGTGTGTTAGAGAAAGGTGGAGCTGGGATAGCTACTTGTCGCTGATAGAGTTCACCCACAACAATAGTTTTCATTCGAGCATTGGTATGGCCCGCTTGAGGCATGGTATGGTAGGAGATGTCTGACACCATTGTGTTGGTACGAATCTGGAGAAAGTGTTGTGATTGGACCGTAGATTGTTCAACAAACTTCGTAAAAGATTAAGATGATTCAGACAAGATGAGAACTTCTCGTAGTCGCGTAAAAGTTATCATGATAAGAGGAGGAAAGATCTTGAGTTTAATGAAGGAGACCACGTGTTCATATGAGTTCGATGATCGGTATTGGTCGAGCTTGAAGTCAAAGAAGTTGACTCCGCACTTTATTGGTCCGCTTCAAATTACCAAGAGAGTTGGGAAAGTTGCTTGTAAGATTGCTTTACCGCCACTATGTAATTTGCATGATGTTTTCCATGTATCTCGCTGAGGAGGTACATTGCGGATCCGTCTCATGAGATTCAAGTAGATGATGTCGTGCACGGATACTTTGATCAGCAAGCATCATGAGAATTGAGGATTGGAAAGTGAAGCAATTATGGGGTAAAGAGATATCACTGGTACGAGTAGCTTGGGGAGGACCAGCTGAAGGAAATGTCACTTGGGAACTGGAGAGTCAGATGAAGGACTCGTATCCCGAACTTTTCGTCTAAGGTATGTTTTCGAGGACGAAAACTCTTTAAGTGGGGGAGAGTTGTGACACCCCGATTTAATTCGAATATTAAATAAATGGGAATTTAATTATTTAATTAATTAAAGTCTTAAGTATTTATATTTTTGGATTTAATTGGATTAATTGAAGAAAGAAGGGTTGGAGGTGTGCAGAGTAATTAGTGAGTATGAGGAGTAAATTACTCTACTTGTACTAATTATTATTTATGCATTTTATTTGGATTAATAAAGGAATATTAAAAGGAGTATAAAAAGGAAAAGTGGAAGTTTTTGGAGAAAAGTCATTATAATGAGAATTGAGAAGAGAAGAGAAGAGAGGAAAAGCCGACACGAGGAATTCAAGAATCATCACGAGGTGGGTGATTTCTTCTTGCTAATATGTCTTATGGGTTTTGGGAATCAACGGTAATTGGGTATGTTAGGAAATTGAATTATTGGTTTATAGAAGGAAACCCTATTTTGTGTCTGTATGGAAATTGGATCATTAGTGTGTCGATACCTAATAGGAACGAGTAAACTATGTTGTTTGATGTTATAACTGTAAAATGGCTTTAGATTGGTGTTCCTAATGTCACAATTGTGTTGGAAAGATTGGAAATGGTTATGGATGCATAAAGCTGTCAAAATAGCAGATTTTATCGTTATAGTCGTGGGAACCGGTTCCCTCGTGAGGAGGAACCGGTTCCAAGTGTTAAATTAAAATCGGCATTTTGTATACGGGAACCGGTCCTGTGGGAGGAACCGTTCCCCATACAAAATCCAGGAGGCTCATTTTCAAACTGGGAATCGGTTCCTGGGGAGGAACCGGTTCCATACAAATTTCCAGAGCGTATTTTTAAATTGTGGGAACTGGTTCTCAAAGGAGGAACCCGTTACCACCGTGTATTTTTCCAAAACTTCTAAAACTTCAAAATTCATATTTTCCAAACCGAATTCGATTCGAAAGTTTCAGCGTTATTTCTTAAAATTAAAATACTATCTTTTAGAAAGGGAAAATATTATTTTCTCCAAAATTATTTTAAAAAGAGTCGAGCTCCCGATTTTGAAAAGTATGGATAATCAAGGATAATGGGAATTTAATACAAATGGTCTGAGTTACCGGATGAGAACTAATGCGTGCAATGTTGTGTTTTGGTATTCATTGTGATTGAATACGATACATTGGTGATTAACATTAAGTGAATTATGTTGAGATCAAAATCTGGGAATTGGTTTAGATTGTCCTGACAGGGTGAACGAAGACCGACGCTGTGTGTTGGTTTTCGTTGTCTATTCATGATTGTATTGATATCATGTGTTGTTGTCGATGTTGTTTATTCATGATTGTATTGATATCATGTGTTGTTGTTATTGTATATACCGTGATAGTCTTACCGATCAAGAGTAAGTTGCTCGCATATTTATGCTTTGTGATAATTATTTCATGATTATGTTGTTATCATGCGATATACGCTGATGTTGGCATTGTGTGGAATTATGTTGTGATCATAACTGTTGAATTGATGTTGCATGCTTTTATGATGCATGCATGAACATTTGTTAAATTGGTTCATTCCCATTGTGCGGAAGTGAGCTTGCAGAGCCAATAGACTTACCCGGTCGGAGGTGGTGAGGCTAGATTCTCGACCCAATGGTCAGGCTAATCATGGATTAAACTGCCTTTCCACATGTAAACGGAGCAAAGGTGAACTCGGTTCACGCTTTTGGTACCACATGCATAGAGTCGCATTGCATATGGGATTGTAACATGCTAGGATGGTTTCCAGTGTTTCAATTTCCATTGTTTGATATATACATGATCATTGTGTGAACTGTTTTGTGAATTGCTTATGACTTTGTGTTTGGTTAATGGATTAATGTATCCGATTATTCTGTTGTATTTAAAAACGTATAATACATGTTATATTGAATTGAAATCTCACCCTTAATTTAACGATTTCAGATCCGAGGTGATTAGCTGCTTGGAGTTGGTGAGGATAGCTCTAGAGTCGAGCCGCTTAATTAGTCCGCGTGTCGTTGTCGTGCTCGTAGATGTAACACTGGGAAACGGTTGTTTGAAACTTTAATGGATATTTTTAATAGTTTTGAACTGTGTTTTGATTATATATCCTGGAATAACTATGGAATGATGTATTCTGGATTTTGGATTATGTTTCATTTCCGCTGTTAAACATAATTTTAAGTATGATTTATTTAATGATTATTCTTCAGTGAAAGCATGACAACTGTTCGGTCAATTTTTACGATTTCAAATTGTGACGCCTCTTAATTGTGGATAAAACTCTGATAATTAATTCTATAAAACGCGGGTAATTAGAAGGGGTGTTACAGAAATGAAATTAATACCTAACCCCTAAGTGATCCAGAGGTTTGCAAACCTTAGGCAAGCTTATAATGATTAGCTTAAAAGTTTTAATAACCTGCATCAAATGAAATTCTTAATACTTATATCCAAATCTTAAATTATAAACTTTGACCAAGAGTATACAATGAAGCTATGAACAAGCATAAAAGTTATGGATGATTTACCCAATTGAATTATACCTACAAAACCCCGAAGAAACCCATTCCACTTAGATAACTTAGCTTTAACTTTGTCTATAATAGGTCTAAGATATCTAGCCTTAGGTTTACCCTTAAAAATAGGAACACCCAAATAATATAAGGAGATGCCCAATCTTAAACTCCAACCGACTAACAATATAGTGCAATCTAGCTTCATTAACTTAACCAACAAAATGAATGATTTATGGGATTCGCCATTTGATCCGTAAACAACATATCTAGAGAACAAGTTAATGAGATAATCTATAGTTCCTTTGTCCCCATACAAAATTTTATAACTTAATCAACAAACAAATAATGGTAGAGGACTTTAAGACCTATAGGGCCAAGAATAAGCTTAATATTTTTTTGATTGACTAGATTAGTTAAACCTCTGCTTTCTTCAACAATGCAAACTAAGAGAGAGAAAAGGGAACACCCTGTCTTACCCCTCTACCACACCCAAGTAAATCATGGATCTTTCCATTGAAAGAAATGGAGATCTTGGAAGAGTTAAGGGTGATCCTATTAGAGTAATACAATATAGTGTAGAAAATACATTGTAAATACATATATTGTAAGGCAGCTAAACTGTAAAGTTTAGTCTACACTAGGATTATATATACAACTAATTCTACCCCCAATTGTAACTAACATTTGAGAAATACAAATTCAGTTGCAACTACTTTCCGCTTTCTCTTTCTCTCTCCTTTACCTTTCTATTATGGTATCTAGAGCTTCTTGATCCTCTCCCATGGCTTCGACGATGATAGCTCCGACAACACCGGTTCACATGGTGGTGCGTGATGATGCTTCTCCTTTCTTCAATCGGAAAACATCTTCAAAACGCTTACGCAACACGCCACATTGAAGGTATCATACGCATGCATCGCCTTCATCGCCTCCTTGTTAATCCGATTATTTCACCGCGATTCCTCTCGCATCTCGATCACGCCGATAAAGAGAATCCTTCATTTCGATCGAGCAGCAAGATTCGCTTCTCTTCACGTGGCTCCTCATTGTGTTATCCGACGGTATTCTCCCTCGTGTGATTCATCGCGTCCATTCTCATCGATCCGATGAGATTCATCAATACATCTTTGCATACACCAATGCGAAATCCAAGCACCTTCTCGAATTGAAATCCATAACTAAAGGTGATAAATTTATTTTTATCTATCTTACTCATATCCAAAGGATAGTTGATATTCTGGAAGTCATTGATGATCCTATTTCGCATGAGATCAACTTGAAGCTATTCTCGATGCTTTACCCGAGGAGTATAATGCTTTAGCTTCAATCATTCAAGAATGTGCCACAATCGCTCCCTATCATCGAGGTTGAATCGATGCTTCTTCTCATGAGACCAAGATGGAGAAGTCTAAGAAAGCCACGCTCGAGCCTCCTGTTAATGTTGCTCTAACCGCCCAGCTAGTCAAGTAAACACAATTTCTCAAGCCACCATCAAGCCTCCAATATGATGCAAGATGTAAACTCCCCGCCTATGGTGAAGCTCGTGGTGGATTTTGGTGGAAGGCACAATCATGGAAGAGGAGGTAGGAATGGTGGTAGAAATAGAGTTCATCAGAAATTTGTGCAAACCCGCTCATGATGCCAACATCTGCTACCACATGCACTCTACTATGATGCCTACAAATGTAGGCCTCCTTGAATCAATGGATTAATCCCGTATACCTCGTGTTCCCGATCCGTGGTTTCAGAATAACCCTTCTAAAATACCCTAATAATATTAATTATATCAACGATTTAAGTCATAATTCATCGAGTTAACACGGAACAGGATGCCACAATTATTAAATAAAATAAACCTCCAAATAAACAAAGAGCTATGCTACAATCGAGGATCATTACTCAAAATAATTCAATTAAATTAAGACCATGTCTTACACAATGAAAAATATCATAACCAAAACGGAATAAACCAATCATTATTATTCCCAATAAAATTTAAAGAATCAACCGAACAAGATCTAATTCCTCAACTAACGCTCAGTTACAATCTAATCGAGCATGACACCGACACGGACTTAAATGAAAAGCTCTAAAGCCATCCTCACCGATTCTCGAGTCGCTAACTTTAATCAAATTGTAAAGTAAGGGTGAGACTTCATAATTGAAACACATTATAAGCTTTTCACCAATAATATATCACAAGCATATTATTTCACCCATTTCATCATAAATTCGATTTTAACACTACACAATCATACAAGTCATTATGTATAATCAATAACTAACCAAAGAATTGTAACACCGAAGACATCCTAACATGTTACAATCTCATGCAAACACAAATGCACTCAATGCATGTGGTACCAACACGTGACTAAGTCACCCAACACCGATCCATCATCAACCGGACATAAGAACCATCGATTCATCCATAAACACCGGACACTAATCCAAACCTAACCACCCATCCTCACTGGTATCTTATCGGAATACAAGTCAAATTCCACACAATGGGAATTAACTTCACCAAACATGCATATGCATGCACAACACCAAAGATGCAATATTCAACAAAGTTATGACCACATCGTACATCATAAACCATCATCAACCACAACATGATATCATCAACTATCATGAAATAAATCATCACAAAGCATAATATGCCAAACACTTACCCTTCAATTGGTAAGACTATTCACCAGTATATACCACAACAACAACAACTAAGATCAATAACTATCAGGTATATACAACACCAACAAAACACATGGTATCAATACAATCATGAACACACCGATTATCATAAACCGAATCAAAACCAAAACATGATATCTCAACGATCATGCACACCATCATTAGCAACATAAACATGCTTTTCATTCACGAAATACGAATACCTCCATTCCTCACAGTTTCCCCGCTACATACACACCCATGTGCATCAGCCAATAATCACTTACTTCGAAATTCGATTCATTTTCAAAATAATTTCAAGTTTTAGAAAATATTTTCATTTTATAAAATAGAGCATTAAATTTAAGAAATAACGTCCAAAACGGCGCTCAAAACGGACTTACGGTTTGAAAGTTATGAATTTTCAAAGTTTGATATTTTTCAAAGTTGCAGAACCCTCGCCTATGTACAACCCGGTTCCCGAGTTCAAAAATTCACGCTTCGAAAATGTATGGGAACCCGGTTCACACATACAGAACCGGTTCCCGAGTGTATTTTTGCCTGTTATAATTTTTCACTATGGAACCCGGTTCCTACCCACGGAACCTTCCTCACGCCCTAAAAGTCAAATTCGACTTTGACAAAGATTTATTCATTCTCAACCAAAACCAAACATACCCATACGAATTGCAACATGAGAAACACCAAAATAAATCTATTTTGCACCATTATAACATCGAACCACAATATTCCATCATTCCTATTCATCAATCGACACTCTAATTGTTTTCGATCTATAATCCGACACAATAGGATAATTCTACTAACCCTAACATTCTAAACCGGATTCCTAACATACTATGATCATACCATTGAATATCTAAACCGATAATATGCATTAACTAATCAAAATCACCCTTACTCTTGTGAGTTCTTCGAATTCGACACTTTAGGTTTTCTTCCTTCCTTTCCTCTTCTCAACTTCACGTATTCTTGTTTTCTCCAAATGACTCTTTCTTTTCTCTT
Source organism: Vicia sativa (assembly GCA_021764765.1). Lineage (NCBI taxonomy): Eukaryota > Viridiplantae > Streptophyta > Magnoliopsida > Fabales > Fabaceae > Vicia > Vicia sativa. The sequence goes on from CM038792.1 coordinate 26,063,660, forward strand.
TCCTTATTTTATTCCTTTTATTCCTTTAACATAAATAAATGAATTAAATAATGTGAGTAGAGTCTTTACCCTCACACCTTCACTTTACTCAACCCACCTCCGATAATTTCATTCTTTTATTCCATAATTAATCCCAATAAATCCAATATATTAATAAATTATATTCTCAATTAAATTAATAATTAAAATCATAATTATTTAATTATCGAATTATTTGGGGTGTCACAACTCTCCCTAACTAAAAGAGTTTTCCTCCTCGAAAACATACCTTAGATTTAACAACTGGATACGAGTCCTTCACCGACTCTCCAGCCTCCCAATTGACATTTCTATCCACCGTCCTCCCAAGCCACTCTTACCAATGCGATCTCTTTGCCTCGAATCGCTTCAACTCTTTCTCGATCAAAGAGATACTTGTGCTCTTATGATCACCGAATACCTCAAACCGAGAACCATATAAATAATGCCTCCCCAACTTCAAAACAAATACAACAGCTGCCAACTCTAAATCATGAGTCGGATAACTCCTTTCATGCACTTTCAATTGTCATGAAGCATAAGCCACAACCTGCTTATCTTGCATCAACACACCACCTAATCCCATTAATGATTTTAAATTTAAAATTAGCTAAATCAATAGGTCTAAAAAGATCGATAGATTCACCATTAGCAGTTTTAGGAATGAGAATCAAAGTATTAGCATTATAGTAAGGTATAATCCAAGAAGAGACGAAAAAATATATAGCTTCCTCAATGACATCCTGGTGAATAATATTCCAGTATTGTTGAAAGAAGAACGCTAAAACCATCGGCCCATGAGCTCTCTTTTTATTCAGGTAGAAGACAACATCTTTGATTTAAATGTCATAAGGGATTTTGATAAGCATTTAGTTAGTTTCATGATAGGTTATTGTCAATGATTGTTCCTCCCAGAGGAGGAGAAAAAATTCTTGAAATAATCCACCACATGAGATTTCGGGATCTCTTCATCAAGGATGTGGTCCCCATCAATTTTTAGGGCCTAAATATTATTAATAGTATTCTTTATCTTAGCAATCATGTGGAAAAACAATGTTTTTGTCCCCCTCCAAATTCCAGATGAATTTAGCTTTTTTTTTCTTTCCAAAATAAATGCTCCTAATGTAAGGCCTCCTTTAATATTCTCATACAAAGATTTTCATCGGTTCTAAAAGCATCAGTGTATCCATCAGACTGAATCATAACTTTCATAGTGTTCAACTTTTCCTTTTCATCTCTAACTAAATGATTAGAGATTATGGAAGATATATCATACCAAAGTAATCTCCTTATGAGATAACTAGTTAAAACGTAAATCACAATCAATCCAAAAAAAATATTGCCAAAGATGGAAGTAAAAGCAATATGTTGCTCTCCAACAGATAAAATCAAAGTATGCAAATCACTCTTGCAAAAACACCATAAATTAGAAATATTGTCTGACCTGCAATTTATAGAAATGAGCTTTAATCTAAACTTGGAAAACTATTTTTGATGGAAGTTCACAAAATCCGTTCATGGTTCAGAGCAGTGGCAGAGCCAGAAATTTTAGATAGTCTAGACAAAAAATTTAACCGTAAATTATATGTGACATAATATATAAATATTCATAAAGTGTACTACATAAGATAGATAAAATCTAACCTGCAAATAGTGTGCTAAATAAAATTAGGAGGTAAATGTCCTCTCCGAGACCTCTTTGTGGTGAATGTTCGAATAATATCAACATCTTGAAGTGACTTGAATATCTCTTGCTCGGTGTAACATATCATCAAGTCATTAAACCACATGTCGTTGATCTTGTTGCGTAAATTAGACTTGATAATTTTCATTGTGAAAAGCTCTTTCAACGGATGTTGTCGACACTGGAAATATCAAAGCTAACTCAATGAGTTTGTAGACCAATGGAAATACTAAATGTTTCTCAATTTGAACCATTTTCATAGACAAAATTTGAACATCTTCACAAGAAGTAAAGGAAACATGTCTTTTAACTTGATGTACATAAGTCTCAAGTTGCTCCCTTATTGTTCCACGGTCATCATCAAAAATATGCATGATAAATACTAGCAAGACGAGCAAGCTTCTCAACATCAAACTTGAAAAAGAGTTCTTGGGTTAAGACATGAGAAGCAATCCAACACAATGTTACTTCCTTTACTAAACCAAATGATCCATATCCACACATATTTTGTTAATAGCAACATAAAAATCTCGCATTTAAAATGGTGAAGATTAGTGACAATCCTCCCTTCTCGAACGACCTCGAACCGGTATTTCTTCATACATATTTGACAATCGAAATACTTTTAGCAACACAAAATTTTGGACATCAATAAATAAATCATCCCAACCACTCTCTCTCAATATAGTCAACCGAGCTTTAACATCATCAACCAATTCCATAGCAAGCACAATATTAAGATCTTTGGTTTGCAAGATTTTTGAAAGTTCATTTGTCATACCAAACAACTTTAACATAAGCTTTAAAATGAAAGCAAATTTAAAGCTCTCCATTTTTCAATCAAACTCGTCGCTTGAGATGGTCCACGCCCATCTTCATCAACAATATTATCCTGAGAAGCAAAAGCTTCTCCCCACTTGTTTCCAACCCACCCCGCAACCAAGTAGTTAAAAAACAAGAAGTACTGATAGTGTTTCACACTCATGTCGCATACATAGGAATAAACAACATTAGGCAACTTGGACGGACGGACGGACCTGCTCTGTTACCAATTGTAACACCCTAATTCCCCAACGAATAATTTAATAGAAAATAAGAGTAAATTTAATTCAAAATCACATTAACAATTAGGATGCTACATTTTTCAACAATTTAAAAACATGCTCAAGTATGATTAATAGATACATAAAACCATAACTTTGGTTGAACCAACATCGTTTTTCAAAATTAGTCTAAAACTTCATCTTTATTGTCGCAATGAAAAGAACTAATTATCATCTTCAACATCTTAATTCAAACATAAAACAACAATTAATCAATTGAAAGGGAGTTCATAATACTCCAACATAATCCTCAAAATAAACAACAAAATAGAAAATGAGCGTTCAACCCCGGTGTTACATATCAGAGCATTGACACCCAATCTAAATAACAAGAGCAACCTCTTATAGATTCCACGATACCCACCTACCCGAGTATTTTCACGCTACCCACGAGGCAACATAACAATGTATGGGTGATATATCATAACAATATAATAAATCATATAATCATGAATAAACAATGATATATCACGAAGATTCCAAGTTCGACAATCATCAAATAATCAACTCACCAATTCTATAATTTAATAATTAAATCAATGTCATGCAACTAACTCTAATGCGTAATGCATGGTACCATCAGCATAAGCCTCTCCAAAATGCCGATTTTGGGCAGCAACATAAGCCAACCGCTATCAACATACGGCCAAATCAGTCCAACAACATGAGCCAAATGGCTATCAACATACAAACCAACCGGCTATTAAGAATGCATATACGCAATAATCGATATAAGACAACAAGACTATGCAATATGTTGTCAACAACGTGTCATTTCCGGACAACAACATCATCATAATACTACAATATCACCGTTATTCTTTCATTCATTATGTATATTACTATAATCAAATTCAACCACAACAATCGTGATTACAACATATATGTTCATCACAAATTCTTTCCATAAAATATTATACCATCATAACCCCAAACTTCGCCTCTTCATTTTTTTAAATAATTGACTTACATTTAATCTATAGGTGTGTTGAATACATATCATTCATTGATCACGGTGATGAGATTCAGAGGCCTCAAATTGTGGAAGAAACCGCGCTTCGCCGATTCGATAACTTCGGCCAAAATTGATATTTTCGTTCAGACGCTTGAAGTAATGATTTGGGTCGAAGGTCTTCACGGGTTGGTTCCATAAGAAATCATTTCTATATGTTCTCCAGCTTATCCTGTTCGCATCGAGGCTATTTCACAAGAAAAGATCTTAATAGCCATTTCTTAATAAAGTGAATTTTCGTGTTTTGTGCATTTCGCACCCGAAGGCATATCTCTCATTACTGGTATTTTATGATGATTTTCGACCGCAAGTCCCTCTCAATATTATCTCAACCTTTCATTCACAAGTGGAAGCCAATTTTGTGAAGAAGGTCTCCAAAAATTGATCTTTCAAGGGATAAACTGAATTTTATGGTTGAACCGTGTTCTCAGACACTAAACAATTCATAACCATCCGAATAGCGAAACTAAGCGGAGCCTGACTAAAATTTGCCCCTGAGTCCTCTACAACTTTCATGAACAAGACGAGTTTATTCCTCACCAACCAATACCATAATTTTATTCTTTGAGTTGATTTTGAGACGAACCTCATACCCCAAAATTTGCCCTCCATCTACTCAAGAGATTTCATACATCCATACTCAAGGATTCCTCAAGAGTCGATCGACAAACTCTCCTAGACAATCAACCCAAACTAGGTTTGGTATCTCTCAAGTCAAGATGGATTTCCAACATCTCCAATGGCCCTCATGCCTCCTCATATGCTTCAAAGATTCTCCATGTCAAGTTTCAAGCTTCACAAGTCAAGTTTCGCATAATTGCTCGATGGTTGAAAATCGTGTATTGGACAAAAAGTCAACCGTGGTCAACATACAACAAACTTCATAATTTTTGGTCAACATCCTCATTTTGAAGTTACATTCATCATTTGATCAAGGGTTGATCATGATTCATCAAGAAAACCCAAGATTTGCCCAAAAGTCAAACTTTCTAAATTAGGGTTTCTAGATGAAAAGTCAACTCGAACTTTGACCGATCATAACTTTCTCATACTTTCTCGTAAATTTTCCCACCAAAGCTCATTTTGAAGGAAATTCAATTTCTACAACTTCATGTCTCACAAGAATGTCCAAAAATGCTTCATTTGAGAGGTATAGCTCAAAACATTGTGTCATTTTCAAAGTCAACAAAAGTCAACTTTTGTTTTGAAGATATATTGAGCATGGTAACTCCAAATGAGATGAGACCAAAGACATTGGTTAGAGGACTCTTAGAGCTTCCAAAAGTCCAAGAACACTCAAAATGTGGGAAATTGAGCAAGATACACTATTCAGAAGTGGGCAATTTTGGACAATTAAAAGGACATTTTGGTCAAAATGAAAATTTTTCCAAATGGGCCTATATTCTTTTGATCCAAACTTGTTCATGACAATATTTTTGACCTATAAATGCTTGGCCATGGCAATTTTCTATTTTATTGATTTTATTTTGAATTTTAGAACATTTAATTCAAAATTAAATTATATAAAATATGAAAATCATATTTTTTCCAAAAGGGCTGATTTTATATGTTCCTTGAAGTCCAAGATAGCCCAATATACTTGCCAAATTCGTGCTTGATCTTGCATTGAAGAAGAAATCAAATTTTTTCAAGAAAATTGATTTTATTTGAAAAATATTGAATGCTCCAAATCAAATCTTTTCCATTCCTTTTTTCCCTTCCAATCCTCTCTATAAATACCAAGCATCATAGCCAGCAAACCACACGAAACCCTAGCCCTTGCACTAACCCTTATTTTGCCAAAATTTTCCATAAAGTTGCAATTTTCGATTTCCAATTTCCAGCCAAATTCAAGGTGTTTTGAGCATTCAATCTTGCTCAGGAGGTTTCCAGCAAGCAAAAGCATAGCTCACTGAAGCCAAGACCGCCTTAACTCGATCCTAAGCCCGCCCGATTTGGTATACTTATGAAATTCGAATTTCATTATTCATGTGTTGTTAATGCTTTTTGTGTGTTTGTTTATGTTCAGGACATTCATTAGAGTGCATTTGATACTTTACATGCAAGCATACACGTAGAAATCATCCATTGCCATTGTTAGGGTTCAAGGAGCTTGAATCGAACCTGTAAAACAGCATTTTCGTGGAAAACCAATAGCACCATTGGATTGTAGGGTCCGTTTAGGGGTAGGTATCCTTTGCTCTTTAAATTTCGTGTTTTGCAGTGTTTGATCATCATGGCTATTTGAGAAGACGACCGAGCTAGGGCCCGCCGCTGAATGTGTTGACGGCGAGGAAGCCGGGCGTGGCGTGAGAACACGCTCGATTCGCCATTCATAAGTCAAAGGACCCCACCCCCGACCGTGTTTTTGACCTCCCCTGTGTCGCGACGCGCGGTGCACTTGATCCCACGCCATTCCATAACACCGTATGACATATGGCGTGGTGGTTAAGTCGCTCCCTGCTCCAAGATACTCTCACATGTCTCGTAATACTTGAACGACTTTGTAGGATTTTTGTATCCAAATGTGCGGATAGCAAGAGTCGCCACCGACTTTTATTTTTATCCAATTAAGGGAAGGTAAAAGTAATGTAAAAAGACCTTCGTTAGATTCGAGTTCGGGAGAATGGTTATGAAAAGGGAAGGTATTAGCACCCTTTCCATCCGTAGTTATCTACGGGCTCTTAGTTGCTCTAGATCACTTTTAAAATTGCTTTCGTGTGTTTGACAAAGATGTTTTGAAAAGGCATTTCGCTTTGACTTTGTAATGACTCATGTAGGAGTGTATACAAAGTGTTCGGAAATGTTTCGCTTTGAAAAGAATTTGAACTTTGAAAAAGTGTGGTGTGAAAAGCATTTGATAGAGCAAGCAACTAAGAGACTTATTTACCCACCTTAATTGGTCGCTTTTGTTGTACTTCTACATTCCTTTAGAATAGTGCTAGCCCTACCATTAATTAGTAGGTAGCTCCATTCGCTGGATGTAAGCGGACATTCAAGGGACATCGGATGGTCATAGAAAGCAACTGTAGGAAGTATCCTAGCACATTCAAGGACTATCATCATTTTCGAGGCGACAATCGAGGGTCAAGATCATGTATTCGGAGGCTACATCGTGGGTCTTATGATCTTTGTATCAAGGGACTATGATGATTTGTTTGGAAGGCAACGTGCTAGAATACCTCTACGCTCGAGGGACATGACCATTTTGAATTCGAAAGGCAACGAGAGAGAATTACCCTAAGGGGTGCGTGTGTGAAGTGTGTCAAATTCAGATATTTTATCTTGAAATTAGTGTGAGCTATGTCCAATTATTATCTTGCCATACACGCCTAGTTACTAACAATTATAGGTGCGGAAAGTAAAATGCGAATGTAAAGTGGAAAGGTAAATGTCCTACGCTATTACATGGCTTTGGGGCGTATACATAATTTAAACTTATGAAAAGTAAAACCTAGATTAAACTATTACAACCCATGAACAAGTTACATTATTGAAAAAATAGAACGATAAAAGAAAACGTCCGAATCTGAGCAACTCGTGAAAGTAAGAAAATCGGAAAATACGAGATGAATTGAATAAGAGGAAAAATGTTAGAAAAATGCAAATTTTAATATGAGAAAATTAATATATGCTGGAAATAAGATAAATAAGTTAAAATAATTTTTTGGGATTTTTTGGAAAAGATTTAATAATTAAAATGCAATTTATAATGATTTAAATGCAAAAACAAAAATAAAATAAATATGCATGCAAAAATTATATTTTTTAATTTATTAAATTAAATAAAGATTTTTATGAAAATAATGTAAAAAGAAAAAATGTTTTTGGTAATTTTTTAATGCAGAATAAAAATCATGAAAACAATTAAAATAATATGCAAAAATTAAATAACATGGAAAAAAAATATGAAAATAGAGTTTTGGAAAAGTGTAAAAAGGGATTGTCTGAACCAGGAATCGAATCGAGACATCCTTTCAAACCTTGAAACCACATGCTTGACCAACCGAGTGGCGTGTTGCAATCGCTTTGAAACGGAGCGAGTGGGCTAAGACACGCCGTCCCTCGGCTTCTTCGCTCGCGCCAACGATCGCCTTCTCCGATTCAAATATTTGAAAATCCAGGCTTTTCTTCGACGCTATGTCCTCGGCTAATATCAAAATGCAGACACATAATATAAATACATTCTAAAGCCATGGTTCGATTGGAAACATCATTCCGGATGCAATGGTATAGGTCTCATGGTCCAATTTTCCTATTTCGTGAAACCCTAAAACGCACAGAAACCCTAGTTATGGTGAAACACGATCTTGGCCATAAAATCCAATTGGTTTGCCCGTAAAGCTTGCAAGCTTGATTCTAAACACGCATAAACAATCAAAAAGAGTTAATAATGCATGAATATGAGAAATCAAATTTGAGATTTTCAAGAACAAACCAAACACCGATTTCACGATTCGAATGGATTTGTGCAATGTGAGGGTCCGATCGACTCAGAGATGTCAAGCAATGTTGAACACCTCAAAACGATTGAAACGGCCGGAAGTAGGGTTTGTACTTGCTTGTGCACCACGGTTTTTGAGCTTTGGAATAGGGTCTCTAGAGCAATTTTTCCGCTTTTCTTGATAGGTATGCATCATGTATTTATATCGATGGATTTGGGATTGAATTTGGAAAGAATCAATCAATATTCAATGGAAATCAAATTTGATATTTCCATGAAAATCAAATCTTCAAAGCTTGATCAATTTCAATCCAATCTTGCCTTTCTTGCTCCAATTTCGAATTTGCTGGCATTTGTGAGTTACTTGACCTTAAGGAAAGAATAAAATCAATCTTTGTAATTAATTTCAATTTTATAATTTATTTTAAGATTTAATTTGCATTTAAATGAATAAATTACAAATTAAATAGAAAATAAACCAAAAATTCGTGGCTTTGGGCTTGACACCCTAATTGCTTGAGGAACAAGTTAGGATGAAGAAAAGTAGGCCCATTTGCAAAAGATTTGATTTTTGAAGTATCTCTCTTGTGCATTCTTCCAAAATCGCCCAACTTGTAGATGGTGTAACTTGCTCAATTTTCCACATTTTTGAGTGTTCTTGGACTTTTGGAAAGCTCTAAGAGTCCTTTAACCAATGTCTTTGGTCGCATCTCAATTGAGTTACCATGCTCAAAATATCTTCAAAACAAAAGTTGACTTTTGTTGACTTTGAAAATGACCAGAATGTTTTGAGCTATACCTCTCAAATGAAGCATTTTTGGACATTCTTGTGAGACATGAAGTTGTATAGAATTGAATTTCCTTCAAAACAAGAGGTGGTGGAAAAATTTCGAGAAAGTATGAGGAAGTTATGACCAATAAAGTTCATTGACTTTTCATCTAGAAACCCTAATTTAGAAAGTTTGACTTTTGGGCAAATCTTGAGTTTTCTTGATGAATCATGATCAACCCTTGATCAAATGATGAATGTAACTTCAAAATGAGGATGTTGACCAAAATCATAAGTTTTGACCGTATGTTGACCACAGCTTGACTTTTGTCCAATACACCGATTTTCAACCATCCGAACCATTGTTCGAGGAAACTTGACTCATGAGGCTTGAAACTTGACATGGAGAATCTTTGAAGAATATGAGGAGGCATGAAGGCCATTGGAGATGTTGGAAATCCATCTTGACTTGAGAGATACCAAACCCTAGTTTGGGTTGATTGTCTAGAGAGAGTTTGTCCGATCAACTCTCGAGGAACCTCGAGTATGGATGCATGAAATCTTTTGAGTAGATGGAGGGCAAATTTTGGGTATGACAAATGCCCTGCTCAATCTTCTTGTACCGGAAGGTTAGATTGACACGCTTGTCTTTCGTGACCGGAGGTAGAAGATGATCGAACACCGAGTACACCCGAAAATTTGCACTCGCTGGTGGATGATGCGGAACGGGCTTACGATGCCATTTGGAGAAGTTGGAGACTCACTGGGGAACGAGTCGCACGCTAGACTCCGAGTCGCTAAATAGGAGAGTCGACGAGATGGGCTTAAGATGCCATCTAGAAAAGTCGATGCCGGGAGCGAGCCGCACGACTGTAGATGTTCCCGAATGGAGAGAGACGGGCTTAAGATGCCATCCGAAGGAGTCGACGTTAGACTTCGTGTTCACCTTGAATGAGGTTATTGGTTTGTATTGATTTTAACCATATATGCAGATTCGAAAGTGAAGAGATGTTGACAAATAGTCGGAGATGGGCTTAAGATGTTATCCAAAGCAACCGAGTCGCACGCTAGACTCAGAGTGTTGCTGATAATAAGGAATCGTAATAAATCTTCGTGTTGATTACTCCGAGGGAGATTGTAGTTGGCAAAATGTGGATAGCTTCCCCACAGGCCGGTGTTGATCCATTGCTGTTATCGAAGATAACCAGAGGTGGTCTTTGGATAGTTTTCCCGCTTCGGGCTTAACTCGGACCTGCCATCGGAGGCGGTCTTTCAGATAGTTTTCCGCCGGCCGGGCTTAATCTCGACCTGCTTATGGGCGGTCTTTCAGATAGTTTTCCGCCGGCTCGGGCTTAATCTCGACTCGTCTCAGGCCGAATGATCATACTGCTTGGAGAAAACAAGAGAAACTTTGATAGAATATTGTTAGTTTTATGCAAAGTATGATGCATGACAAGGTATGAATGACATATGCATGAATTATGACTTTATGAGTAATGTATGAATGATAGATGTTGTGATATTTCAAAACATATCCATCTTGAAGAAGATGCGGATGCTCCGTTCAAGATTTTTGACTTCTGGGGAATCGAGTAGGTGAGAACCCCCGCCAAGGAGAAGAAAGATATCCCGGATTTCTCCGATGCACTATCCGACCAAGTCTTGGGCCTATATTGTTGAGGAAGGAAGATTTGAGAAGCTCGTGTTGGAGATCTCATATAGACCCCGCCGAGGAGAGTCCGGGAGGCGATCCGCTGAGGACCTTGTATGTAGATCCCGCCGAGGAAATTTAAGAGGCGCCCACTGGGAATTCCGAGTGTAGATCTCACCGAGAGCATTTGATGGTCACGAGACCGGCTAGAAGAGTCTGAGTCCGCTAGATCTCCGCCGGATAAAGGTGTATGTTTCTCCGATGTACTATCCGACCAAGTCTTGGGTCCGATACCGGGAGAAGGGGAGGATTGAGAAATATCCACGGGATGAAGTGTTACCGCTGAGACCGATGTAACGTTGTTCGATTGAGTGGAATCACCGCAGGATTAACATATACTCACCGGGAAGGTGTGTGGGTGACACCTTTATGCTCGTGGGAACTATTTGTTGACTTTCGTCATCCCAATTCCCGAACTCGTAGTAAGTACTTTTGAATGTTCACTTTTCGATGTTTGTGATTAGATTCTTATTGTCAAATGCGATAGTCATTCAAAGCAAACGTTGGACTTATTGCAAACGACAAACAATGGAAATTGTAAAGAGAAAGAAGTCAGATTCATTTGAAAGGTGGCGATGGCCAAGTAGTTTGTACACAAGAAGGGTAAAAGTCGTATGGAAACAATCTCGTTAAGTTCCAACTATGCTAGTACTCATATATTTCGACTATCTCATCTCCTTGCTGTCAGAGAAAGTGAGTGAACCGATCTTCGCCATTTGAATGCCGATAGTAGTCCTGGAAGGTATGATCCGAAGAGACATAGTCGACGCTTAAATCCCTAACTTTGCCTAGACCGCCTTTCTTCGGTTTTCACCACCGATACCTTTTGCCCAAGCCGCCTTTTCGTGTTTTCGACTTGCCGTGTACATGTTTTGTATATATCCTTCACTTTTGCCCGAACCTTTTGGTTCGCCAGATGCCCTTATTTTGCCTAGGTTCGCCGACCTAGCGGGTCTATTTCATGCGTAGTATTTTTGACTATGTCTCGCTCACGTGGTGTGGAAGTCTTCACCATCCATGGTGCTAAGTATCATAGCTCCACCGAAAATACGCCTTGACTACAAACGGTCCCTCATAAGTGGGAGTCCATTTGCCCCGATCCTTGTGGAAGAATGATGCGCTGACTACTAGATCACCGACTTGGTAGACTCGGTGCTTGACCTTCTTGTTAAATGCTCGATCATTCGCTTCGATAACTGCCCATGGCGATGGTCGCAGTCGCTTCTCATCAATCAAATTAATCCGTCAAGGCGAGTCTGGACCCAATCGCCTCGCTAACTCGCCTCCCGAGGACTCGTCGAGGGTACCAACCTCGATGGGTAAGACGGCTTCCATACCGATACAAGAGAGAAGGGTTGCCTCGCTGATGTTCGTGGTCAGAAGCGATAACCATGAAGAGCAAATGGTAACATCTCATGCCAATCTTTGTAAGTCACGCCATCTTCTCAGATAATCTTCTTAATGTTCTTGTTGGCGGCTTCCATCGCGCCATTCATCTTAGGCCGATAAGGAGAAGAGTTATGATGCTTGATCTTGAACTGCAAGTAGTTCTTGATCATCTTATTGTTGAGATTGGAACCATTATCCGTGATAATCCTTTCGAGCCATACCGATGATAAGATTATGTTTGATAAATCGAGCCACAACATTCTTGGTAACAGATGCGAACGAGGTCGCTTCTACCCACTTGGTGAAATAGTCAATTGCCACAAGGATGAAACGATGTCCATTGGAAGCCGGGCTTAATTTCTCCAATCATGTCAATGCCCCACATTGCAAAAGGCCACGGAGAAGTTAAACACTCGTAGGTACCGAGGTACGGTACTTTGCTCAGCATAACCGCACTTGTGACAAGATCGAGCGAAGGGTGACAATCGCTTCCATGGTAGACCAATAGTAACCTGCTCTCAAAATCTTCTTAGCCATGGTGTGTCCACCGGAGGGTACCAAATTCTTCGGTAACTCTTCCATGATACGATTGTCGTTGTCGGTCACATGGAGTAAGCACAAGTCGTGGTTGCGCTTGTATAAGATGTCGTTGTCGAAAGAATTTGGAAGCAAATCTTCTCATGAACTTTATCATTAATGATGCCCCTCTGGATATTCCCGAGTCTCAAGATACCTCTTCACGCCATAGTACCAAGGTTTCTCTTCCGATCAAGCTCATAACAATACCGTTCACAAACTTCTCAATAATGATCCGGGAGCCTCGTTGTCCCATCTAACCTTGAACATGGACGACATAGTAGCTAATGCGCCAACCGATTCTCTTCTCGTGGAATATGATTGAAAGTGATCTCTTCGGTGGGAACTTAGAACATGCCTCGATATGGAATGAGATTCGATGCTCAGATCCCACTCGCCTTAATCTGACCGATCACTAAAGCCGAGTCTCCATACACTTGTAAGAACTTGATTCTTAAGTCAATAGCCTTTAAGACCCATGATGCATGCTTCAGACGCCATGTTGTTAGTGCAATCAAACATAATCTGTGAAATGCGTGTCCGTCACAGGGATGTGGATGATGGCGCCAATGCCATTGCAAGTGCTTGAGGCTCCATCAAAGACCATAGTCCATCGGGATCCTTGTTCAGTCCTTCGTCTGGCCTCGGTTCTTCACAATCAGAATTAGTAGAACATCTTCGTCTGAAATTAATCGATAGATCGATAGTCATCTACGGCTTGATGAGCCAAATGATCTACTACACTTCCTTTGATCGCTTCTCGAGAAGTGTACCGATGTCATACTGGCCAAGATCATTTGCCATCTTGCTATTCTTCCGAAAGAGTCGGTTTCTCAAAGATGTATTTTATCTGATCCATCTTGGAAATCAACAAGGTAGTGAGTCAACATATACCGCCTTAGTCGGCGAAAGCAGCCCAAGTTAAAGCGCTGCAAGTTTTCTCGAGCCGTGAGTATCTTGTTTCACAATGTAAACTTTTGCTAAGGTAGTATATTGCATGCTCTTTTCGACTGCACTGCCATGTTTCCCCAACACACACCCCATTGAGTTCTCTAACACCGCCAAGTACATGATAAGAGGTCTTCCTTCTAGGGCGCATCGTAATAGAGGATTCAGAGGTACTCCTGATTTTGTCAAAAGCGATCCGCAATCGTTGCTCCATTCCACTACTTGATCTTTCTTAAGTAACTTGAAGATTGGCTCAAGTAGCGCTATGTGCAATGAATCGCAATGTAGTTCAATCGGCCCAAGAAACCTCCGACTTCCTTCGCGGGAACCGCATCTTGAATAGCTTTAACCTTCGCAGGTCAACCTCAATACCTCTTCCACCGACTACAAACCCTAGGAGTTTTCCGATCCGACTCCAAAGGTGCACTTGTTAGATTAAGTCTCACCTGTACTTCTTCAATCATCAAATAGTTTCGCAAATGATCTAGATGTTCTTCTTTAGTCCGTGATCGAGCTATCATATCGCCGACGAGACCTCTATCTCGTGATGAATCATGTCATGAAACAATGTCACCATAGCACTCGATAAGTGGCGCCCACATTCTTTAGTCCGAACGGCATAACCTTGTAGCGTAGTGCCCCACCGTAACAAAAGTGGTCTTTTCCATATCTTCGGAGCCATTTTGATTTGATTGTAACCGAGAAACCATCCATGAAGGAGAAAACCTTATGCCGAGCGGTATTGTCAACCAAAACATCAATATGAGGAAGTGGGAAATCGCCTTCTGACTTGCTTTGTTCGATCTCTGTAATCCACACACATTCGCATTTTACCATCCTTCTTAGGCACGGTACCACATTTGCAACCCATCGGGATAAGAGGTGATGTTTAAGAAACCAAATTGAACCGCTTCATAACTTCGCTTTGATCTTCTCTCGACATCTCAGACGCATGCGATTTAACCTTCTGCTTTCACCGAGAAAACCTTCTTTGTCGGCAATCGTGTACCACAATATCAATGTCTAAACCCGCATGTCTTCGTATGACCAAGCAAAACCTCAACATAGTCTCGTAGCATCCGAACCAACCTTTCTTTAACACTGCTCAAGACCCGCCTCCTATCTTGATCTCTTTTCTGTCTTCACAAGACTCCAAATTCACAACCTCAACTTGCTCTTCGTGGTCAGATAACTCGCTTCTTCTGTCAGAGCCGGCAAGTTCTCCGGCACTTCACAATCTTCCTCACTTTCGCCTTCGGCTTGGTAGATCGGATTATCAAGTCATATTTAGCACTAGCATAGTGTTATTAACTAGATTCGAGTGATTCGCAGTTGTATCACGTGTGTGTGTAAGAAACACATAGCTTTTGAAGGTGATAAAGTAAAAGAAAGAAAACAAACAATTGAATGCAAAAGTCCAACGATTTATTGAATGAAAATACGCAAACGATGATAATAACCTCAAACGAGCCATGATGCCCCGCAAGGCACTAGGCTTTCAAAGTTTATTGTTCAAAACATAAAGAAATACGAAAAGCAAAACAAAACAAAAGCAATTACTCCCGACTAAAGGAGATTGGTATGACGCCTTCGCCTTCCAATTGTCGAGCCCATGATCCGAGTGGAAGATCCACTTGCTGATGTCGGCCGCTGTCGCCGCCTTCTATAGCATGGATTCCACTTCCGATGCGGAGGAAGTTGGCCGCACGTCGCTGCGTATCATCTTCCGACCTTGATGGTGAAGCCTAAACCAGCCTTGTCGATTTGAAAGGAAAATTAGGAGTTGTCCCCAAATAGCACTACCTCCTTGTTCAACAAGAGCTTGAGCATCTTTCAATGAGGCCATCCTAGGCGGAACTTGTGTAACTTCAGAGTGACGGAGAGTCAACAGCACGACTGGTATTGTTTCAAAAGCTTGACAGGAGTCTCGACGAATTCACCCTCCATCTCGAGGTATCGGAATGACCGGAGATGACCGACCATATACTCTTCTTCACCATACTCGTGACAACCTTCCCTTTCACCTACTTCATTTTGATGCAAGGTAGAGGTATATCCCCATGTATCCAAGGGCGCCCAAGTAGGCAAGAGTAGGTCGGACGGATGTCCATGACAAAGAATGTGGAGTCAAAAGTCCGGGAACCGACTTTAACAGCAGAGTGAGCTCTCCAAGCATCGTGCGCTTAGAACCATCAAAAGCTCTCACGATAATGTCACGGGTCTCGAACCAACCCTTCGACATCAAGTCGATCAAAAGCGCTTCTAAGGATATTCAAAGCGTAACCGTGTCAACCAAGACATGAGATAGTAACGCCTTTGCATTCATGTAGATGTGCAAGGCTTTGTTATGTTTCTTTCCCAGAGTCAAATCAAGATCGAAGCCTAGGCCGTTGTTGGCAGCCAGCTAGCAATACAAACTTCGAATTGATCTGGTAGTGTCTCATGCACATGAGCATTCTTCGAAACTTCACCAAGGCATTAGCATGAGCCTCGAGCACAAGAGCAGAGCGAGCATGGAAATCTTGGACGAGTCTCGTCCTAACTGCTCCACAACATTGTAATCACTCTTCTTGATGATCTTCGTAATTTCCATTTCTTGTTTGAGGTGTCTTCTGAACTTCCTTTGGTACTTTGGTTGAGGTGATGAGCCACCGATTCTTTCCTCTAGCCGGGATATTGGTAGGAATGCGAATGGAGTCGCAGTTGTCTTTGGAGGAGAGATATCTCGAGAGAATACCTTCCGCTCGTCACCTTACTTGATCCGTGATGTTGTCAATGTCGGAATAGAAACTTCCGCAGAAGTTCTTCAATGGTCGAGGGTCTTGCTTGACGCCATGATAGTAAACTCATCCATAATTCCAAGGGATAGCCTTGTCGAGGAATATGGAACCGGTCTTGGAGAAGTGATAATGAGAGGTGCCACTCTAGGCACAGGATCGAGAGGAAACTTATTGTGTTAACATCAAGATAGTCTTCGGGAAATCGTCACCCCATCCGTCGCCTTTAACATCTTCAATAGGAATCTTGTAACTATCGTGACTGTACTTCACCATGTAATCATACTTTCCACTTGGCTGCCCCAAGGTATCCCATGATGGTACAGCTTCGCTCGCATTGTCGATCTTCAACTTAGACATTTCTTCACACACCGCATGTGGTTTCGTAAATAGTATCTCACGGTTATCCATCATGCATCGAACACATCTTCTCAACCAAGCACAACCATCGCGACGGGCACCAACGATATTCGGGCATCCCGGATCGACACCGCTTGCAACAAATTCTTCTTAATACCATCGAGGAATGGTCAAGTCATCTATGTTGAAAACATAAGTATCACCACCAAAGATTGGAACCTTGTCATGATTAGGCATAGGCGCATTGATCACATTCGAGTCTCAACAGAGGATCAAATTCCGCTTAGCTTCAATCATATCTTGAATCTTGTTCTTCGTGAGCCCAACAATTGTCGGTCATGTCCTGCTGTTGGAATGGTAAGCACACTTAGCATTAGGATTGTACTTGAGAGGAAGTGTTGACATTCGAGGAGGATCCCTCAAGGTAATCACCGCTCAACATGTGTTGCAAGGCTTACAATGGCATGTTGATTCAGAACCGCCTCGCGGGCGCTGCCGCCACGCTGTCTCACCGAGGTTGTGCCGATGTAGGATCGAGATCACAACCCCACGATTGAGCACGGTCGGTCTTGGCTCGGCTTTTCCGACCATACAAGATTGGCTTCTTTTCACCACCAAAAGATTTCTTCGCAAAGATTCAAGATGACTCTACATGGATCTTCCCACTTGATACCACCAATGCGCCGTCAATATCAGTTCGGTGAATCCGGATGAAGAATTTCCAATCGATGATTGAAGAACGGGCCTGCTGTTGTTCCCATGAACATATCAACCAACTCCCTATTCGACAAGGGTGGTTGAACCGCTAGATCTCTCCACTTCGAGCATACTCCTTGAACTTCTCGTCACGACCCATGGACATGCTTTGTAGTTGCATGCGAGTGGGTGTCAATTCAGATTGTACCATACCGTTCAGAAAGCATCACCAAGTCACCCAAGTACGATACGGTCATTCTCTAGTCGATAATACCATTCCAACTGGTTCCGACAAACTCTCTTGAAAATAGTGCATCCACAACTTTCATCAAGGGATTGATCTTCCGGACATAGGACTTCAAATGCAGCTTAGGGCAAGACATGCCATCATATTTGGAAAAGTAGGAACTTTGAACTGGAGGAATCACAACACGTGAACAAGACTCGATCATCAAAGTTCATTTGACATCTTCAAGTTTTCCACAAGATTCGACGGTCTTCAAGTTGTTTGTACTTGTCATCTTCATCAAAGTGTTGGCTATAATCGAGTGGTCTTCTCCTCCTTTCTCACCGCCACCTTCATCACCCTTGGTACTCCCCAGATGGACACTTCCTTCAGAGAGCTCAATACCGACCACCTTAGGACCCCTTTGAAACGCCCACCCATGTCGAGGAGACCAACAACTTTCTTCTTCTTGTTGATGAGCTTCTTCAGATCTTCTTGGCCTTGGACCAAGTGGTGAACATCTCACAAACCGAGCATTCGAGCTGAGATCTTTGACACTGCTCAAGAGCCATTTCGCTAAAATAAATAGCGAGCAAATGAGAAAACCAATCTCCAATGTACCGTGATGCAATGTTATGCTATGATATGCAATGTTTATGCGAATGCAATGCAATGTTTTCAAGGACCTAAGAGATTTAAATTTGTTAAACAAGCAATGAACAAACATTTATTAGTACTTCTCATTATTCTTTTTCTTTTAAGTACAAGAGATAGTTCAAAGCAATAAAAGAAAACATAAACATCCTAAAGCTCTAAGTCTCCCATGGCGCTCCTCTTGGTGCCGATGTGTGCTGATGTTTCGCTTCCTCATGAAGTAGCTTGGTCAACTCTAGAACTTTCTTCTCACTTGCATAACATCGAGCTTCAAAGGTATCCCTCTTCTTTAATGAATCCAGATCTCTTCAAGTCTTCAAAATCAAGAGGCATGTCGATGGAGAAAGATAGGTACGCCACCCATAGCAACAGTTCCATAATTACCGGTAAACAAAGCGTGAATGGCATCATGAGGTTTTGAGCTCGAGCTCGCACCCATTTGAGGTAAGGTTCCCAAGGAATGGAGTTCGGTGCCCCAAAGTCTTGGTATCGCCTTCTTTACCATGCCCCAAGCATGTATAAACCTTCGCTTGTACTCGAGATCGTGATTGTAATCGAACACAATATCTTGGAGAAGCATATCATGTGGACCATCTTTCGAGCAAAACCAAACCGACGTAGAGCTAGAGAAGGGTTAGTAATACCTCCCTTATACCAAGGAGTGGTACATTAGGAACTCCACAACGCTCAATGAATGTGAAGTCCTTTGAGAGAAAAGATTCCAACGGATGTCCGAATGAGAGAGTGACATTAATCTTGAGACCATCTCAACCTTTGTTCATTCTTCAAAACCGATGGAGGAAGGTGCAAATAAACCACCTTGAAAGTAACGGTATACAACACATGAGAGTTCCTTGTCGCTAGTAGTACGAGTGGAGAGAATGTAGATGTCTCCAAGTAAAGTAGGCACGGATCATGGGTAAGAAACAACTTGATGGCATTGACATCTATGAATTGATCCGAGTTAGAAATAGAACCAAACCATAAATTAGCAAGGCAACAATGTTCTCAAATGCATGGAAACTCATAACTTTGAGGAATTCTCGCTTTCTTAATTAAGAACTTGGAAAGTAAACCCTTAACTCCACTTCTAGTTTCCCAATTGGCTTCAATGTCCGAACGCTTAAGATGTAAGTCGATGCAATGTCTTCAACTTAGGAACCTTTTCCAAACCTGAATGGCATTTGGTCAAGAATAGGTATCCCAAGTAGCTTAGAGAACTCTTCCAAGGTAGGAACCAACCGATAATCTGAAATGTAAAGCAATGGTGTTTCGGATCAAAGAACCTGAATAGACATGCATCATATCTTCTTCAAAACCGAGATAACCAAATCAAGTAGATAACCATGTCTTTGATGAACCGAGCATGGTCGGAATTTCAAACCAATTTTTGAGTTGAGAAGGGATACCCATGAAGTTGATTCGATAGTCTTTCTAGAAGCCATAATCCCTACAAAACAGAGCAAAGATAAACCCTAGGTCCTTGAAATAGTTAGAAATGATATGCAATGCAAATGATGTCATGATGTCATGTTTAGCACACACAAACAATTCACACAATGAGCCTAGGTTTAAGGCTTGTATGAGGTATAGGTGATTACCCCACCAAAAGTTTGAGTTGGTTCATCCTGTCCCTATAATAGTAACCGGTTCTAGGAATCTCATATCATAGATCTTTCTCGTAGGCGCTTATTTCAATACGACGCCAAGTGGTCGATCGAAAATGTCCCAAAAGTCCGATCTCAATGAGCGTAGCATCGAGTATCAACCAACCTCGGTCTACACCAAAGCCGCCATCTCACTACCTTCTAATGGCCAAGATGGGTCAATTAAGGTTCTAAAAGTTTAGTTAGCTGATGACACCAAGCCAAATACTTTCTTCAACTTGGGAATGAAGAGTATCGGGCAACCAAAGTGTCACGCTAACGTAGCCATCATGTTGACCGTAGTTATACGCCTAACGGTCGCGATGATCTAATGCTACTTACCTAAAAGGAAACCCGGATCCGGTGTAGGATCCCCAACAATATAATACCCAAGCAACCCTTAAAGATAAAGCATACAAGTCAAACAAAAGCAATAAAAGTTATCTAGAAATCCCTAAGGCAATTCTCTTTTAGGTGTAGTCCTCACAGAGTCGCCAGCCTGTAATACGTGAACTCGACTTTGTAGGATTTTGTATCCCGGATAGCAAGAGTCGCCACCGACTTTTATTTTTATCCAATTAAGGTGTAAAAAGACCTTCGTTAGATTCTCGAGTTCGGGAGAATGGTTATGAAAAGGAAGGTATTAGCACCCTTTCCATCCGTAGTTATCTACGGCTCTTAGTTGCTCTAGATCACTTTTAAAATTGCTTTCGTGTGTTTGACAAAGATGTTTTGAAAAGGCATTTCGCTTTGACTTTGTAATGACTCATGTAGGAGTGTATACAAAGTGTTCGAAATGTTTTGTTTTGAAAAGAATTTGAACTTTGAAAAAGTGTGTGTGAAAAGCATTTGATAGAGCAAGCAACTAAGAGACTTATTTACCCACCTTAATTGGTCGCTTTGTTGTACTTCTACATTCCTTTAGAATAGCGCTAGCCATACCATTAGTTAGTAGGTAGCTCCATTCGCTGGATGTAAGCGGACATTCAAGGGACATCTGATGGTCATAGAAAGCAACTCAGGAAGTATCCTAGCACATTCAAGGGACTATCATCATTTTCGAGGCGACAATCGAGGGTCAAGATCATGTATTCGGAGGCGACATCGTGGGTCTTATGATCTTTGTATCAAGGGACTATGATGATTTGTTTGAAGGCAACGGTGCAGAATACTCTCACGCTCGAGGGACATGACCATTTTGAATCGAAGGCATCGAGAGAGAATTACCCTAAGGGGTGCGTGATAGAAGTGTGTCAAATTCAGATATTTTATCTTGAAATTAGTGAGCTATGTCCAATTATTATCTTGCCATACACGCCTAATTACTAGCAATATATGCGGAAAGTAAAATGCGGAATGTAAAAGCGGAAAGGTAAACCTACGCTATTACATGGCTTTGGGGCGATACATAATTTAAACTTGGAAAATAAAACCTAGATTAAACTATTACAACCCATGAGCAATTACATTATTGAAAAAATAGAACGATAAAAGAAAACGTCCAATCGGAGCAACCTGTGAAAGTAAGAAAATCGAAAATACGAGATGAATTGAATAAGAGAAAATGTTAGAAAATGCAAATTTTAATATGAGAAAATTAATATATGCTGGAAATAAGATAAATAAGTTAAAATAATTTTTGGGATTTTTGAAAAGATTTAATAATTAAAATGCAATTTATAATGATTTAAATGCAAAATAAAAATAAAATAAATATGCATGCAAAATTATATTTTTAATTTATTAAATTAAATAAAGATTTTATGAAAATAATGTAAAAAGAAAAATGTTTTTGGTAATTTTTAATGCGTAATAAAAATCATGAAAACAATTAAAATAATATGCAAAAATTAAATAAATGGAAAAAATATGAAAATAGAGTTTTGAAAAGTGTAAAAGGGATTGTCCGAACCAGAATCGAATCGAGACATCCCTTTCAAACCTTGAAAACCACATGCTTGACCAACCGAAAGGGCGTTGCAATCGCTTTGGAAACGGAGCGAGGGGCTAAGACACGCCGTCCCTCGGCTTCTTCTTCTCGCCAACGATCGCTTTCTCCGATTCAAATATTTGAAAATCCAAATCGCTTTTCTTCGACGCTATGTCCTCGCTAATATCAAAATGCAAGACACATAATATAAATACATTCTAAAGCCATGGTTCGATTGGAAACATCATTCGATGCAATGGTATAGGTCTCATGGTCCAATTTTCCTATTTCGTGAAACCCTAAACGGCACAGAAACCCTAGTTATGGTGAAACACGATTCCGCCATAAAATCCAATTGGTTTGCCCGTAAAGCTTGCAAACTTGATTCTAAACACATAAACAATCAAAAGAGTTAATAATGCATGAATATGAGAAATCGAATTGAGATTTTCAAGAACAAACCAAACACCGATTTCACGATTCTCAATGGATTTGTGCAATGAGGGTCCGGATCGACTCAGAGATGTCAAGAATGTGTTGAACACCTCAAAACGATTGAAAACGGCCGGAAGTAGGGTTTGTACTTGCTTGTGCACCACGGTTTTTGAGCTTTGGAATAGGGTTTCTAGAGAATTTTTCCGCCTTTTCTTGATAGGTATGCATCATGTATTTATACCGATGGATTTGGGATTGAATTTGGAAAGAATCAATCAATATTCAATGGAAATCAAATTTGATATTTCCATGAAAATCAAATCTTCAAAGCTTGATCAATTTCAATCCAATCTTGCCTTTCTTGCTCCAATTTCGAATTTGTGGCATTTATGAGTTACTTTGACCTTAAGGAAAGAATAAAATCAATCTTTGCAATTAATTTCAATTTTATAATTTATTTTAAGATTTAATTTGCATTTAAATGAATAAATTACAAATTAAATAGAAAATAAACAAAAATTCGTGGCTTTGGGCTTGACACTCCTAATTGCTTGAGGAACAAGTTAGGATGAAGAAAAGTAGGCCCATTTGCAAAAGATTTGATTTTTGAAGTATCTCTTTGTGCATTCTTCCAAAATCGCCCAACTTGTAGATGGTGTAACTTGCTCAATTTTCCACATTTTTGAGTGTTCTTGGACTTTTGAAAGCTCTAAGAGTCCTCTAACCAATGTCTTTGGTCTCATCTCAATTGAGTTACCATGCTCAAAATATCTTCAAAACAAAAAGTTGACTTTTGTTGACTTTGAAAATGACCAGAATGTTTTGAGCTATACCTCTCAAATGAAGCATTTTTGGACATTCTTGTGAGACATGAAGTTGTAGAGAATTGAATTTCCTTCAAAACAAGAGGTGGTGGAAAAATTTGAGAAAGTATGAGAAAGTTATGACCAACAAAGTTCAGCTTGACTTTTCATCTAGAAACCCTAATTTAGAAAGTTTGACTTTAGGCAAATCTTGAGTTTTCTTGATGAATCATGATCAACCCTTGATCAAATGATGAATGTAACTTCAAAATGAGGATGTTGACCAAAAATCGAAGTTTTGACTGATGTTGACCACAGTTGACTTTTTGTCCAATACACCCGATTTTCAACCATCTGAACCATTGTCTGAGGAAACTTGACTTGTGAGGCTTGAAACTTGACATGGAGAATCTTTGAAGCATATGAGGAGGCATGAAGGCCATTGGAGATGTTGGAAATCCATCTTGACTTGAGAGATACCAAACCCTAGTTTGGGTTGATTGTCTAGGAGAGAGTTTGTCTGATCAACTCTTGAGGAATCCTTGAGTATGGATGCATGAAATCTTTTGAGTAGATGGAGGGCAAATTTTGGGGTATGACAATGTCCCCTGTTCGATCCCTCCCAGCGCTGGTTTTACCTTTCTTTTTCCCAAACTTCAATTTTCTCAATATTTTCATATTTTCTATTTATTTAATATTTGCATGCTATTTTAATTGTTTTCATATTTTTATTCTGCATTAAAAAATTACCAAAAACATTTTTTATTTTTACATTATTTTTCCAAAAACCTTTATTTAATTTAATAAATTAAAAAATATAATTTTTGCATGCATATTAATTTTATTTATATTTTTGCATTTAATTCACTTTTAATTGCATTTTAATTATTAAATCTTTCCTAAAAAATCCCAAAAAATTATTTTAACTTATTTATCTTATTTCCAGCATGTATTAATTTTTCCATATCAAAACTTGCATTTTTCTAACATTTTTCCTCTTATTCAATTCACCTCGTATTTTTCGATTTCTCATTCTTTCACAGGTTGATCCGATTCAGACGATTCTTCCGTTTTTATTTTACTTTTCAATAATGTAATTGCTCATGGGTTGTAATAGTTTAATTTAGGACTTTTACTTTCCGCACTCCTAATTATGTACCTGCCCCAAAGCCATGTAATAGCGTAGGTTTACCTTTCCGCACTTTACATTCCGCATTTTACTTTCCGCACCCTATAAACTGTTAGTAACTAGGCGTGTATGGCAAGATAATAATTGGACATAGCTCACACTAATCTTCAAGATAAAATATCTGAAATCAACACACTTCTTTCACACACGCACCCCTTAGGGTAATTCTCTCTCGATGCCTTTCGATTTCAAATGGTCATGTCCCTCGAACGTAGAGGTATTCTAGCACCGTTGCCTTCCAAACAAATCATCATAGTCCCTTCGATACAAAGATCATAAGACCCACGATGTCGCCTCCGAATACATGATCTTGACCCTCGATTGTCGCCTACGAAAAATGATGATAGTCCCTTCGAATGTGCTAGGATACTTCCTACAAGTTGTCTTCTATGACCATCCGATGTCCCTTCGAATGTCCCGCTTACATCCAACGAATGGAGCTACCTACTAACTAATGGTATGGCTAGCGCTATTCTAAAGGAATGTAGAAGTACAACAAAACGACCAATTCTGAGTGGGTAAATAAGTCTTTTAGTTGCTTGCTCTAAATCAAATGCTTTTCACACCACACACTCTTTTTCAAAGTTCAAATTCTTTTCATAAACAAACATTTCCGAACACTTTGTATACACTCCTACATGAGTCATTACAAAGTCAAAGCGAAATGCCTTTTCAAAACATCTTTGTCAAACACACAGAAAGCAATTTTTAAAAAGTGATCTAGAGCAACTAAGAGCCCGTAGATAACTACGGATGGAAAGGGGTGCTAATACCTTCCCTTTTCATAACCATTCTCCCGAACTCAGAATCTAACGAAGGTCTTTTTCTGTTACTTTTACCTTCCCTTAATTGGATAAAAATAAAAGTCGGTGGCGACTCTTGCTATCCGCACATTTGGATACAAAAATCCTACAAAAGTCAGTTCACCGTATCACAGAACCAAGCATTTTTCATCTGACACGCAACAGTCAAAAAATCATATCTCTCTCGATTTTTATCGAAATGTGATGGTACCGGTGCCAAAAGTTCACAAATTCCGTTGGCTTCAATTGTTATGAACATCCCATGTTCGGATTTTGATCAGAAGATCGTCGTTCAAAGCAATTTCCCCGAGTGATGCAATAAAAATTATGCATGTTTCAGATGCCTGAAAAGTGTGCTGAAACTTCAAAAATTCATATCTCATCAACCGTTCATCCGTTCGACTTGACATTTTGAGATACACAAGCAATTTTTCATTCCGGATGTTTTTCGTTTAGAGTCAGAGTTTAAATTTCGCACGGTTCTCAAAGTTTTGGGCTTTTGACGAAAATAATTCGAATAATCACAATTTGGGTCTAATGTTGGATCCAATACACTCCAAAGCCCAAACTTAGAACCTATAAATAAAATTTGCCTCTCACAAATTGGAGGAGGAAAATCATTTGTTAAATTTCACCTTCCAAATTCTCTTTTTCTCTCTCTTTTCTCTTTAAAAAGTAAAGAACGAAATTGAAGAGTAAGACTTCTTCTCCAAGCTAGCAAACCAACCCTCTCCATCACTCACCTCCTTCTAGTAAGACTAGCCACCACGCTTCTCCCCAGAGCTCTGCCTTTCCACACCGCTCGACCTCCTCTGTCGTGGGTCCTTCGCCCTGCCACGTCTTCCGGTCGTCTTCTCTTTATCGCCTCGGCCTTCGCGCGTCCAGCCTGGTCCCTCACGTCTCCCTGTCCATTCTCCTTTTCTTCCGGCCTCTCTCCCTCCGATCGGAGCCCTTCCTTGCACGGCCAGCCTCTCCACACGCTGGTCATGCGCTCTCCTTATCTGGTCATCCTCCTCCTTCTGGCCAATTTTTTTCGGACGTCTCTCCTCCGATCTTGCCCTTCCCGCGCACTTCCGGACCGTCCTTCTCAAGATTGGTCCTCCTTACTTCTTCTCTGTCGGCCTTCTTCTACTTCCGGCCGCTCTTTACTCCTCTTGCCGGATCGGTCATCCGTCTCAATCGGCCAGTCTATGTCTTGCTCGGCCGGATCTTGATGTTCCTCTCCTTATTTCGCTCGGATCACATCTCCTTCTACTCTCTCTTGATCGATTTCATCAAATCAAGGCATTCCTCATCAAATTCTTCATCAATTGCTTGATTATTCTTAGATTCTCCAATTTTAAGTTTCAACAAGTAAGTGATTCTTCACATAATCACTTATTTTAAGTGATTTTTCAAAAGTGATTATTCTTGAATTTGATTTTAGGAATTAATTGCAATTGTTTTGTTGAATCTGATTCTTGAATAATTGATTAGAAATTGATTGAATTGAGCTAGATTTTGGAACGTTATTGTGTCGAGGTGAATGCATTTTGTACATAGAACATACATCCACTTGCATGAAGCATTTTCTTTGAATTTTGTGCACTTGTATTGATTGTTTGGATCATCAATTGTATGTTCATGCGTTAGATTGTATTTAGACTGAATAATTGAGTCAAATTCATGTGTTTAGGCTTGTTTTTATGAACTCAAAATGTGTCGAAGTCTAACTTTTATGCACATTTTTATGTATTGATTGATGCATTCTTGATTGTTTTACTTGATGCATTATAACATGTGAATTCTTGATTCTTAATTGGTCTTAACTCATACATTGCATCATGATTAAATGTGGCATAGGTTGATTGATCATTCAATTATATATTGTATGTCATTCATTTGCATTTGAATTGTATGTTCATGCATCTCATTCATAGGAACATCATAATTCATGAATAAAATGTGCATTAATATGTGTATTAATGAATTCATTTTGATTCGAACTTTGATTAAATTTGCATATCATTTGCATATTCATTCGGTTTGAGTTGTTTGCTCCATGTGTGGATTTAATATCCAATTCTTTCTCATTTCAAAACCAAAACAAATGAGAATTGAAAATTAAATTGACAATGAATTTAACTTTCCATGAGCCTTTTTAGACATTTTTGTTAAGCGAAACTCATTTTTTCTCAAAGGTCCAAGGTAGCAATACTTGTTCCCAATGTTTTGGCATGTTTTAAAACTGTTTTTGATGGTTTCGAAACCGAATTTCAAGTGCAACATGGCTAAAAAAGTGTTGCTGCCCCGTTCCTTTAAGGTCTGAAAAACGTCGCTTCCACTCGGAATTAATTAAAACTGATCATATTTTTGAATCCGTTGACGCGTTTGCAAGCAACAATGTGATTTTTAATTGATTCCGAGAAGTTGACTTTTTGCTTCGATTTCAAATAAGCGATTTCCCACGCCAATTTTTGAGTTTTTATTTCACTTTTGTTAATTGGAAATTTTTATAGTACGCTTAAGGAAATTGCTTAAAGGCAAAGGTCCCTACAGGTTAAGGACTAGTATTAAATGAAGTTAGTTTTTGAAATCCTTTACAAAGCCAAGTTGGAAGTACCAGAAAAATACATGTCGGTTGAGAAGCTGGGTCAGAAAACCAAGCTAAATCGACCAAACAGCCAGAACAAGATGGCGTCGAAAAGAAATTTGATCGACGAAGTGATATGTTGGTCGATTCGACATGAGTTTGGGTCGAAAGAAGGCGTCAATCGAAATGGTCGTGCTGTCGAAGCTGTAGGCCAGGGGACTTAGGAAATTTTATTATGCCTTAAGAATATATCGAAACCGAAAGCAGTTGGTTCCTTCTGAAGTTATGAAGCGGGAAAAAGTCAGAATAAGGAGATCGTGGGTAGTTACTTCAGAAGATCATGGGCTCGAAGCGTTAAACGGATGGTGAAATTGTTTGCAGCGGTTATCTCTAGTTTAGATCTCGTCTGTTGATTATTTTTAGCAGTTACTTTGTAAATACTATAAATAAGTCAGTATGTTAGAATTTTAGTGTGTTCATTTGTACCCTCAAATTGCTTGCCAAAATCTGCCCAATTCCGCGCTAAAGGAAGAAAGAGTCACTCAAGCCTTTGATGTACGTGAATCACCATATTTCTATTTCAATGCAATCAATTTACTTTTAAGTTCATCTTTACTGTTTTTGTTTACTTCTGTATCCTTTATCAAAAAATACTTCAACGTAAACTGTTGGTCACGAGTCACTAATTAGTATTCTGTTGAGTCCAGTGACTGCAGTCGGTTAGCAGGTGGTCAGAATTCAGTGTGTGTGGAAAGCCATTGTGTTGTTTCACTTGGGCTTTGGAAACCGTTTCTGGGCTAAGGCCTTTTTCTCTTACAGAAGCAGTACAATATACCAAAACCTTAGCACGTGTCTTGAGATCAGCTGGTCAATCTCGCGAGTAACCCTTAGTTTTAGGACTTAGGGAGGACCAACGGTTGTTTACCATTTTCCACGGTAAACAACTTCTTATATGCTTAAACTAGTGTATTATCATGTGAATAATCACTTTTGCGTTTAGAGCTTCCGTTAAAGCACTTGCATTGTTATTTCTGACACTTTGTTGTATGTGCGAGGTACATTGAGCATTATTCTTGAGGTTTGGATGTGTAGAATCCATATCTCATTCTTGCACACATGTGTGTGCATTCTATTGTCTGCATGCTTGGTTTTCACCATTTCTTGCAGGTTTATCGGATCAGTTTGGATGTGTAGAATACATATCTCGTTCTTGCACACATGTGTGTGCATTCTATTGTCTACATGCTTGGTTTTCACCATTTCTTGCAGGTTTATCAGATCGATTTAAATGTGTAGGATCCATATCTCGTTATTGCACACATATGTGCGCATTCTATTTTCTGCATGCTTGGTTTTCACCATTTCTTGCAGGTTTATCGGATCAATTTGGATGTGTAGGATCCATATCTCGTTCTTGCACACATGTATGTGCATTATATTGTCTGCTTGCTTGGTTTTAACCATTTCTTGTAGGTTTATCGGCTTGATTTGAATGTGTAGGATCCATATCTCGTTCTTGCACACATGTGTGTGCACTCTTTGGCTTCTTTTGTATGGATTATAATTTATTGCAGGTTCATTGGATCCACGTCGGATGTGTATTGACACACATTATTCACCGTGCATATTGATGCACATCCTTTGTCAGTATTGTCTGGACTGCGATCTCTTGAAGGATTATTTGCTTCGGATGTGTATTGACGCATATTTCGATTATGCTTTTGGTGCCTTCGCGCATTGCTCACCGGTTTTCTTTATTGCATGTCAGCATTACTTGAAGTTTTCCGAAGTATTTCTTTGCTTGGTTTTGCTTTAACGGATCATTATCTGTTTGGTATTTTCTTCACCTTTTTATCGCAATCGTTTACCGTTTTTCTAGAGAGCGTGAGAAGTAGGGTTTTACCGCTTTCTGTATTCTATGGCATAATCTAATATTATAATCCAAATAATATCAATAAATTATATATCTCCTCACACCTCCATGCTTCTACTCTTTTAGCCATACACCTTTACCTTCTTAACTCCTATAATTCCCAAAGCATCTAATTTCAACAAAAGCACAACCGTATAAAAGATTCACCAACGCATATAAACACATCACATCATCTAATTATTTTAAATAAAATAATTCAACGAAATCGGGGTGTTACAACTCTCCCCCACATAGAATATTTTCGTCCTCAAGAATTCACTTGATACTAACAACTTCTGATACAACTCTCACATCCTTCCTTCCAAATTCCACGTCATGTTTGGCATCATTTCAAATACCACTAACCAACATCCTTTCTAGTCAACCACCATAATCCCGCATAATTCATTGCTACCGGGTTATGAATGCATCAGTTCATCTCACTTCTTTCTCCATTACCCTAGGATACATAATCTATCACTTTATTACTCCGCAACACCGTCATAAGAACCTCCACATAACCATAATTTCAACAACATTGATACACAATGCTAGTACCACAAGGCTACATTCCACCAATCGAGCATGCAATTCAATACGTCTAATAAAATTGTGGTAACACCAATAATACATATAACAGTTCACCTAATAATTACATTTTAGAATGTCTAATAGCATAAACTCCACAACTTCTAATGTTTAATTTGTGACTCCAAAAGTCATACCCGCATAACAAACTGCGTCACATTATGCTTCCGCTACGCGACTCTGATCGTCGACCTTAAGTCATTGTCTTCATTTGATTTCCATCAACTACCAGATCTACAAGTTCACATATATCTTCAGACTCTCTTTAGTACCCACCAGAAAATCATTGTTCACCTTTTGACATCCTCAACCTTCCACTATGCGGCATTAGCTCACATACACACTCAAGTCTCTGAACTTCTTAAATAATTTCCAAGTCTTTCGTAGCCATTTTTCTATTAGGTTCACACTAAATGGTGAACAACTATCCTCTTGATAAAACGTCAATTCACTTTACTCACTATCAAACTAGCAAGACAAGTTTATTCAATCCAACACGATCTCGTCTACTATCTATAAGAGATTAAGGGTGATCAGTCCCTCAATTTGTCAATAGGTAGCCGAAAACAATAATGTAGTATAAACCATAGCTACCAAACTATAATAGCATTCATTTAGAACTTGTGCTCAAGGTCATCTGAAGCACCAAGATCTAATGATCTCCTTTGAGGCTTACAACTGCTTCCACAATTCTTTCTCATTTGATCTCGATGATGAGACATCATCGCTCAAACACATTATATAATATACGCCACTCTCACTTAGCATCACACAAATGTTAAGTATCCTCCAATTCAAGAATGCTACTATACCAAATACATCATAATTCATTTTGTTCCAATTAAAGTCCTTATCCATGTAGAGGACTTTAACAACATTCACAAATTCTTAGTTTTCCTTTAAATCTCATAACATCGAGGATCCATATATTTTCAAATTTTAATCTCGTTCCAAATGTAATATCAATAATACCACCTCATCATCTGGTTGGTAAAAGGAACTTCCAAAATTTCCCTGACACATGTCAATATTTTGACATCTTAAATATGATTTCATTTCCTCTCGAATTTATTTTTCCTCTAGCATTACTTATCTTTTCCTCAAAAGCTAACGTCACTCTAATCATTCTTAATCGGCATAAGATGCATCTCTAATACTTCACATCCTTACTAATACTAACATCTCATTCATTAACAACATATCATTCTTGACCTTGTCTTAAAAAAACTGTGACAATAACTAGTTATGTCCCAAAAATATTCTAATACCCGTAACTAATTTTGGAGCTTCCCACTGCAACATTGCATCTACCTTAGATTGTTCTACCGTAATACTACATGTAATACGGTGAACTGACTTTGAGAATTGGTTTTGCTTTTTATCGCAAATGTGCGGATAGCAAGAGTCGCCACCGACTTTTCTTTTATCCAATTAAGGGAAGGTGAAAAGAACAGGAAAAGACCTTCGTTAGATTCTGAGTAAGGGAGAAGGTTATGAAAAGGGAAGGTATTAGCACCCCTTTTCATCCGTAGTTATCTACGGGCTCTTAGTTGCTTTTAGCTCACTTTAAAAATTATTTTCTGTATGTTTGACAAAAATGTTTTTGAAAAGGCATTTTGCTTTGACTTTGTAATGATTCATGTAGGAATGTATACAAAGTGTTCGGAAATGTTTCGTTTTGAAAAGAGTTTGAACTTTGAAAAAAAGTGTGTGGTGTGAAAAGTATTTTGTTTGAGCAAGCAACTAAAAGTCTTATTACCTACTCAGAATAGTCGTTTTCGTGTTGTTTTCGTTCCTTTAGAATAGTGCTATCCATACCATTAGTTGGTAGGTAACCCTATTCGTTGGATGTAGAAGGGACGTTCGAAGGGACATCGGATGGTCATAGAAGGCAACTTGTAGGAGTATCCTAGCACATTCGAAGGGACGATCATCACTTTTCGAAGGCAACAATCGAGTGACGAGATCATGTATTCGTAGGCGACATCCTGGGTCTATGATCTTTGTATCGAAGGGACTATGATGATATGTTTGTAGGCAACGGTGCTAGGATACCTCTACGTTCGAGGGACTTGACCATTTATTCGAAAGGCAACGAGAGAGAATTACCCTAAGGGGTGCACGTGTGAAAAGAGTGTGTCAAATTCAGATATTTTATCTTGTATTTAGATGTGATCTATGTCCGTTTTTATTTTGCCATACACGCCTAGTTACTAACAGTTTATCGGGTGCGGAAAGTAAATTGCGGAAAGTAAAATGCAGAAAGTATAAGTCCTACGCTATTACATGGCTTTGGGGCAGTTACATAATAGGAGTGCGGAAAGTAAAAGTCCTAATTAATCTATTACATCCCATAGGAAGTTACATAATATTGAAAAGAAAAGCGAGAAAAATAGTCCGAATGATTACAACCTGTGAGCAGATACATAATCGGAAAATACGAGAAAATTACATAAGAGAAAAAGGTTAGTAAAAATAATGTTTTTTGAATGAGGAAAAAGACTTTAGATTAGTAATGATAATTAGATGATATAGAAATTTTTTGGGAATTTTCTGGGTCGATTTTGATAATTAAAAGCAAGTAAAAGTCAATTTAATGGTTAATTAACAAATAATTAAAATATGCATGCAAAAAAATTAATTTTAATGTCAAGAATTAAATAAACATTTTTCTGATTAAAATGCAAAAGGAAAATATTTTTGGTGATTTTTAAATGCATGAGAAAAATATTTGAAGATTAATTAAATTGAATGAAAAATATTATAAAAAAAAAAAGAAAAAGTTAGTTTTTCATAACTGCAAAAATAAAGTGGGGAAGCCAGGGATCGAACCCCTGACCTCCTGGGGAAATCGCCATACGCGTTGCCATCTGAACCAAGGGTGCTTGGTGTTATAATCCTGCAATCAATGGTTTATAAGTGGTAATCGTGGCGTATTTTGAATTTCAAACACAGTCAAACGCGTGGGACCCAGTTGGAATGGATGAGCGAATCAGAGAGAGACATAACGCCACGCCACCGCCGGTCTCAGTCACACGAGCTCCGGAGCCCTAGTTCATTCCTCAAACCTGCAAAACAGCCAAAATAAAAAGCAAAGGGATACCCTACCCCCCTAAATTGACCATGGCGAACACGATGGTGGTGTCCGTTTGGACTAAAATGGCCTGTATCAACCGGTTCGAAGCTCCTGAGTTTTGAAACCCTAACTATGGCATAACGCGATTTGGACGTTCAACCTCATGAACGATGGCCCAGATTCTGTCTATGATACCTCATGATCATGTTCGAATGGTTAGTTTCAATTAAAACATGCTAAATAATAAAACACGAATTCAAGAAAAATATGAATATGTATGTTCATGTATGGCACGATTCAGGCATGTTTAACCATGGTTCTTGATGTATACTTACTCAATCTTACCTCGGGAACACAATGGAATGATTGAGAGTGGCTGGAAGTGGCTGGAAAAGCAAATTCAAATTTGCCAACTTTGTGAAAAATTTGAGAATTTTAGGGTTGCTTCAAGAGGCTAGGGTTTCGTCCTTGGTCTTTGTGAATGCAATAGGTATTTATAGAGCAAGAGGTTGGAGCAAAAAGAATGAAAAAAAGATATGCTCTTGAATGCAAAATATTTTCTCTTTCTATTTTGATCAAATCTTTCCAAAATTTGATTTCCCCTACCTTGCATGAGCTAGCACGAATTTGGCATGTATTGTGGGCTTCCTTGTTCCTCAAGTTTGATAAAAATCCAATCCAACTTAAATTATACCTTGTTTTCATATTTAATTTAAATTTGAATTAAATGCTTTTAAATTCAAAAATAAATCAAAAAAATAGAAAGAGGTCGTGGCAAGGCATCAAGAGGTCACAAATAATATTATGATCAAGTTTGGATCATAAAATTATAGGCCCATTTGGAAAAAATTGGATTTTGTCAGATATTTTCCTTTGTGCAATTCTTCAAAAATGGCCAACTTGTGCAAGGTGTATCTTGCTCAATTTTTAACATGTTTGAGTGTTCTTGGACTTTTTAGAAAGCTCTAGGTATCCTATAAACAACCTCTTTGGTTTCATCTCAATTGGAGTTTCCATGCTCAATAACACTTCTTTACAAAACGTTGACTTTTTGTTGACTTTGAAAAAGACCTGTAATGTCTTGATCCATATCTTCAAAATGAAGCATTTTCTGACCATGCTTGTGAGACATGAAGTTGTATAGAATTTAATTCTCTTCAAAATGAGAGGTGGTGGAAAAATTTCTGATAAAGTATGAGAAAGTTATGCTCAGTCAAAGTTTAGTTGACTTTTCCTCAAGAAACCCAAATTTGGAAAGTTTGACTTTTGATCAAATCTTGAGTTTTCTTGATGAATCATGATCAACCCTTGATCAAATGATGAATGTCACTTCAAAATATGGATGTTGACCAAAAGTCATGAAGTTAGACTGTATGTTGACCACAGTTGACTTTTTGTCCAATACAACTGATTTTCAACCATCTGAGCAATTGTCTGAGGAAACTTGACTTGTAAGGCTTGAAACTTGACATGGAGATTCTTTGAAGCATATGAGGAGGCATGATGACCATTGGAGATGTTGGAAACCATCTTGATCTGAGAATTTCCAAAACCCTAGTTTGGGTTGATTACCTAGGAGAGGGTTTGCCTGATCAACCCTTGAGGAATCCTTGAGTATGGATATATGGAATGTCTTGAGAAGTAGGAGGGCAGATTTTGGGGTATGACAGCTGTCACCTGAAATAACATGATAAAGAAAAATCATCTTGTCATACTGTAATCTACACCTTGACAACTTAGCAAAATTCTCCTCCCTTTCGATGTTGAAATTCACATCGCAACATTCAACATGCCTATACTGAGCTCCCAAAATGATACGCGTGGTTTTACAATCTATTTCTCTGCACATCTTCCAACAACTTCTTCAATTTTCCTAAATCTGAAGTTGACATCATATATTGTGCCATTGGGATAAGTCAGGTACCAAAAATGAGATCAACAACAAACTCCACCTCTCATCCAATATCACCACATGAAAAATAAATCAATTCCAGGTTCTGGAACCATTTTTAAAATAAATTTCATCGTGTTATCTTTCAAACGCTTCGAACGGGGACCCAAACGGAGTTACAGTTCAAAAGATATGAATTTTTGAAGATTTTCAAAAACTAGTTTTTCAGTGATGTAACCAGTTACTTCAACCAGGTAACCAGTTACTTCACTGGAAGAAGCACTTTTCTGCCCTTTTTTTATATGAAAATCACTTATTTGACCATCCAAACAACCTCAAACATCCCACAAATCTTACTTCAGGTCCTCAATCATGATATTCATTCACATACACCATTACAACATTTTTTTAATCTCATCCAACATACAATTATATGCATGAAACACAATTTTACACGTTATTGCACACATCGACACCGACACCCAATCGTACCAAAACATCAAAATTTGTGTCTTTCAATTTCACAGTTTACCAATACATATTAATTTTTCAAAACTCCAATTTTCAAAACACCAAAAACTCCAATTCTTTTCACAATACCACCCATATCTTCGAGTCCCGACTCTGACTCACGATTCACAATTACCCAATAACACCAACAACATCCAACAACCACCTATATTATTCCACAACAAAATTTACAGCAACCCCTCACTCTTTTACCACTCAAAACATCGACATTACACACAATGGTAACTCAACACTAACAATTTCACGATCAACATGCACTACTGAAAATATTGCAACCATCTGAGCTTCATTTTCTAAGAGTTATCCTACTCTCCTAACAAATATCTTCTAGCACAAGAATCTGCATCGACTCATCAAAGCAATTCATAATCACTTGGTTTAACTTCAAACATTCAACACAAGGATAACCTCAAGTTAATCCAACATCTTGCTCTAACAACAAGTCACTATTATTCCCAGGAGAACACCAAGACTCACCCAAAACGGCACATCATTAGCTATAACATCGCCCTCCACTTTTAGAGACGCAACAACACGAGTACCTGATCATTCCCCCTTAAGAACACTTCATCTGATTGTTAGACTTACATCCTGAATTTGTGCTTCCTTTGAATTCGAGGAACAACACGGTTTCGTCAATCTTTGCACTTATGCGATTCACGACACACCAAATCAACTGTTCATAGCTGAACCATCTCAGAGAATCAAAAGCTTCTCCCCCACTTGTTTCAAACCCACTCCTACAACCAAGCAGTTAAAAAAATAAGAAGTACCGACAGTGTTTCACACACATGTCGCATACATAGGAATAAACAACATTAGACAACTTGGTCGGACGGACCGACCTGCTCTCATAGAAAATCAGAGTAAATTTAATTCAAAATCACATCAGCAATTAGGATGCTACATTTTTCAACAATTCAAAAACATGCTCAAGTATAATTAACAGATACATAACACCATTACTTTGGTTGAACCAACATTTTTTTTTCAAAATTAGTCTAAAACTTCAAATTTATTGTCGCAACAGAAAAGAACTAATTATCATATTCAACATCTCAATTCAAACATAAAACAACAATTAATCAATTGAAAGGGAGTTCATAATACTCCAACATAATCCTCAAAATAAACAACGAAATAGAAAACGAGCATTCAACTCTCTGGTGTTACATATCAGAGCATTGACACCCAATCTAAATAAGAAGAGCAACCTCTTCTAGACTCCGCGACACGAACTACTCATGAGTATCTGCATGTTACCCACGTAGAGGCAACGTAACAACATAAGGGGTGAGATATCATAACAATATAATAAATCATATAATCATGAATAAACAACAGATATATCACGCAAGATTCCAAGTTCTACAATCATCAAATAATTAACTCAGCAATTCTACAATTTAATAATTAAATCAATGCCATGCAACTAACTCGAATGCAGAATGCATGTGGTACCTGTCATACCCCAATTTTTGACCTAATATACCACCTTACATATGCATCACTGCATCACTGACAGTTCAGAACAGAATTGATCGTGTGTGGCTTCTAGAAGTCAAAATCATGGTTTCATCAAATTTTCATATGCTCAAGAGGTGATCAATTAGGGTTTGAGTTTTCACTCACCTCAATTTACCTATCTTAATCAATCATCAACAGTTAATCTTCAGATTCCCAACTTTTTCTCATGATCTATCAAGGATCGACCAATTAGGGTTTTTATCGAGGATAGAGAATCACTGACTTTTTGCTCAATGAATGACCTATTTGCCTGGAGATTGATCGTTATATCTTCAATGCAACATCTTGACCTAATTTCTTGATTCAAAACATCACAGAAGTTCACATTTTTCATCAGTCAATTTCTGGAACATCTGATGAAATTTCATATGCACTGAAAAGTCAAACTTTGACTTTTGGTCAACTTTTTCAAGACAAAACTTTTTCAATCATCAAAATACTTCAAATGATCCATCATGATCATAAAAAATCAAGAAATATGGAAAAGTCAACAAAAAGTCAAAATTTCCAACACTTAGAAAAATTTTCAAGTGTTAGAAATTTCATGTTTTTTCCTACATTCATGGCAATTTTTCACATAGTTCCATTTGGAATTAGAAAAAACTCAAAAACATTAAAGTTGTAGCCCTTGTTACAAGCTTTCCAAAATGTCCAAGAACTTGCAAAACCATTTTTTCTAGATATACTTTTGATTTTGAAACATAGAGCTCCAAAAGCCATGAATTTCAAGTTCATACTTCAAAATTATAGGTCATTTTTTGCATTTTCTCCTTCTAGATGCCTTGTCATCACTTAGAGGCAGCTAGTAACTGATAAATATCAGTTTGAATGATTGAATATAGGATTGGATCAAAGAAGGAAACTTAACCATGGTTAAAGGAAGTAACTTTTGCATTAAATGCAAAAGATTCCATTATGACCTCTTAACCAAGTTGCAAGTTTCCTTCAATGATAGCTTTGTCAAATCATTCAGTTTCCTTGGACTATAAATAGAGATCATTTCCTCAAATTCAAACCACACCAAAGCTATGCAAATCAAGCTTTCACTCTTCTTTCTTGAATTCTAAGTTTCACAGTTCAAAGTGAGAAATTTTTGCAATATGTGATTCTTGCAAAATCTGAGAGAAACTTGGTGTCTAACATGTCTTAAACATCAAATATAACTTGTTTGAAACTTAAAATCATCTTAAGAACAACTGAAAATTAGAATTGCTTTTCAAAGTTTCAAAACTTGCATATGATGCCTTAACATCCAAACTGATAATTTGCTCGAGCTAGTCTTGATTTTATCATTTGAACATCATCTATACACTTCATATGAATGATCCAAGTCATCATCCTTGATCTGTAACACCTCCAAACTCGAATTCGAAACTCATACCAAGGAGCTGCAGTTGGACTTGGATGGAGTAGTTCAGAACATTTCAAAGCAAGCATAGTGATCAAACACCTTCCATAAGGTTCAGTGGTGCTCTAGCCATCATCAAACATCAACTGGAAACACTCTAACAAAGATTTCGATTTTAGTTTAAGGAGGTAAGTCACTCATACTTCGAACTCTATGATTCATGCATTCCAATTCAAAAAACGCTTGGTCATTTTGTTTCTGCACCTTCACTGATTGTTAACCCTCAATCAATTGCTTGATTCCATGATCATACACGATTTCATATTGATTTTTAAGAATTAGGGTTCTTCGTGTTTCTGGAAAAATTAATCATCTAAAACTAAAAATAAATTAAATTAACCACCACCATCATGTTCCTGGTTAAATTTCGAGTAAGTTTGATGTTTATAGCTTTCAATTTCATCAAGAAACGAAGAATCTGGGATTGGATGAAGCTTGGATGAAGAAGAAGAACATTGCGCGCATTTTCTTGTTTTCCAGAAATTCAAATATTTATTTTATAATATAATAACATGAAGTAAGTTATATGAACGTATGTATTGCCGCCCCAGCGGTTACCAACTCACTCTTAACACTTTGCCTTGCCTTGCCTAATGGTCCTGGGGTCGAATCCCCTTGGGACCATTTTGTCACTTTTTTGCTTTTCTTCACATTTTTTTATCAAACTTCAATGCTTTCAAAACCCAATCAACACTCCTCATTTTGAGGTGATTTTTTGCACACTTGTCATTTAACATGCCTATTTTATGATGATGTCAAAAAAATCCAAAAATATTTTCTTTTGATTATATTTTCATTGAGCCCAAAACGAGACATTTTAAGGTATTCTTAAGTACTTCAAAGATGTTCTTTCCAAACTTTCAAAACTCGAAACTTTTTCAAACTTCTTGTGGATATATTTCATCTTTCAAAAACACTTTCAAAACCTTTTCAAAACATTTCATTAAATGTACACATCTTTTTTCCATGATCGACTCGATTTGAAGATAAAACCAAACCCGTTTCTCCTCGAATTTCTTAATCGATCATGGGCCTCCCTCACGGTGTAAGTCCCAATTCTTTTTATGTACATAGTTATTTTCCTTGTACATATCCAATTCTTTTTATGTACATAGTTATTTTCCTTGTACATATCCAATTCTTTTTATGTGCATAGTTATTTTCCTTGTACATATCCAATTCTTTTATGTACATATCAATTTTACTTGTACATAATACAAACATCTTTGTAAATATTCAAGTATAGCAAACTTTCGTTCGTTTATTCGCTTGTTTATACACCAATTCCATTGGTATCAAGAGAGGAATTATTCCCGGTGAAACTTCTCTTAAAACCAATGGGCCTCCCTTACGGTGTAAGTCCCAACCCTCCTATGTACATACACATTTCCTTGTACATAAATATCCCTTCGTGTACATATTCATTCCTTTGTACACA
The DNA here is from genome assembly GCA_021764765.1 of Vicia sativa. Lineage (NCBI taxonomy): Eukaryota > Viridiplantae > Streptophyta > Magnoliopsida > Fabales > Fabaceae > Vicia > Vicia sativa. Next base: position 26,103,776 of record CM038792.1, read on the forward strand.
TTCAAACTTGTAAATATTCGAGTTACGCTTGTTTCAGACGCTCGTTTTTACACACTTGTTTATATTTCCTTCATAAACTCTTGTAAATAGACTTCATACACTTGTTTATATAACTGTTTAGTTATAACATAACAACTACTCTAACAACTAGGTCCCCTGCAGAGTTTAGCCTCCTCTTGGGCTTTGTACAAGATAACTCATTCATCTGAGTTCAGCCTCCTCTTAGGATTCATATAAGAAAACTCATTTACTGAGTTTAGCCTCTGCTTAGGCTTCATATAAGACAACACTCCCCTGCTTAGTTTAGCCTCCTCTTGGGCTTCGTTCAAAAGAACTCCTCATTGAGTTTAGCCTTTTCTTGGGCATCAAACAAGAAAGAGACCAGGAAATCTCTTAATAGCCTCCTATTGGGCTTCCAATACAAAGAATCACCTGCGCTAGGATAGAACCCTGAGAGTATGATTTCCCGGTGAAATCACTCTTCAATCCTAAGAGGATGGTTTCCCGGTGAAACCACTCTTAAAGCCAAAACCAGCCATACCCTATAGCTTCCTCTTGAGCTTCATACAAGGACCCTCGATGACCCTCAGAATGCCTTCTCTTGGGCTAACAATATAAGGACCCTCGATGACCCTCAAAATTCCTTCTCTTGGGCTTACAATACAAGGACCCATGGGCTTCTTAAAAGCATCCCCCTAATCCAATCAATTTCTCCTCGAGATTTAGACATTTATCATCTCTATGGAAGAAGTATCTCATCTATCACATCATATACAATCAAATCTTTTTCAAACTCTTTTCAAACAAAAACATCTCTCAATCGTAAGTGGTAACGCTTGTACACTCAAGCAAAACACCCAATGCTTACAATTAAAATATTTCAATCATTTTTCAAACATCTTTCTTAACTCGTAAGTGGTAACGCTTGTACACTCAAGCAAAATACCTATAACTTACGATGAAAGATTTAATCAATCAAATCCTTCAAAAATGTATGTGATGAAATAGATTAGATACATTTTTCCTTAAGATGACATTTGTCTCTGTCTCTTAATAACATCCCGTCGCTTCCACTAGCATAAGTGGGAACTACGATTGCTCTGACTTTCTCAACATCCTTTTGATAATACGTAGGCACAAGATCTCATCCTTGGCGAGCATACTTCTTTCTCCCTCAAACCAAACAAACCATAGATCCCTTTAGATCCGAGCTACAAATGCTCTGATTCCCATTAAGGGATATGTGTCATACCCCAATTTTTGACCTAATATACCACCTCACATTTTCATCATTGCATCATTAACAGTTCAGAACAGAATTAATCGGGTGTGTCTTCCACAGGTCAAAATTAGGGTTTCACAGAATTTTCATCTGATCCAAGAGGCAAGCAATTAGGGTTTGAGTCTTACTCACTTCATTTGATCTATCTTGATCAAATCATCAACCTCTGATCTTCAGATATCAAAATTTTTCTCTTGATCTATCAAGGATCGACCAATTAGGGTTTTCATCGAGCATGAGCAATCTCTGATTTTCTGATCAATGAATGACTTTTTTGAGTAGAGATTGATCTTCATATCTTAAATACAACATGTTGACCTAATTTCTGGATTCAAAACATCACAGAAGTTCACAGGATTCATCAGTCAATTTCTGAAACATCTAATGAAATTTCATCTGCACAAGAAAAGTCAAACTTTGAATTTTGGTCAACTTTTTCAAGACAAAACTTTTTCAATCATCAAAATACTTCAAATGATCCATCATGATCATAAAAAATCAAGAAATTTGGAAAAGTCAACAAAAAGTCAAAATTTCTAACACTTAGAAAAATGTTCGAGTGTTAAAATTTCTTACTTTTTCCAAACTTCATGGCATTTTTTCACATAGTTCCACTTTGAATTGGAAAAAACTCAAAACATAAAAGTTGTAGCCCTTGAAACAAGCTTTCCAAAATGTCCAAGAACTCTCAAATCCATGGAGTCTATCCATACTTTTGAATTTGAAATTTAGAGCTCCAAAATCCATAATTTCCAAGTACAAACTTCAAATTTATAAGTCATTTTGCATTTTCTTCTTCTAGAACACATGCCACCTTGCAAAGATAAGCTAGAGCTGATAAAAATCAGTTGGATGTAATTATGATGGATAGGATCAAGTTGGAAATTAACCACGGTTAAAAAAAGGAAGCTTCCTTTTGCATTTAATGCAAAAAAGACTTCCTTGCCCTCTAAGGCAAGTTGAAAATACCAAAGCCAATTCTTTGTACTTACCATTCAGAATTCATGGCCTATAAATAGAGGTCTTGTTTTCAATTTCAAACCACACCAAAGCTATGCAAAGACATGCTTTCTCTCATCTTTCTTAAAAATCAAGAAACATAGTGTATTTTGAGAAATTGTGCATTTTTGAAAACTAGTGAAAAACTTTGAGTAATTTGGTGTCTAACATGTTTTAATATCAAAATGAAACTTGTTTGAAACATAAAATCAACACAAGCCAAGCTGAAAATCAGTTTTCACATTCCATGTTCATAAACTTGCCCAAACTGCCTTATCATTCGAATTTGGACTTTGGCTCAAGCAACTTGAGTTTTGATCATCCAAACATCATTAACATACATCATAGAGATGATGCAGACCATTAACAACAAACTGTAACACCTCTAACCATGATTTCCAATTTTACTTTGAGTTGTATGTAGGTCGACTTGGTCAGATCAATTCAGGAAAGTTCATGAAGTGCAGACCATCCTCACATCTTCCACAAGAGTCGTTGGTGCTATAGGGATCATTAAAACTCAATTGGAAGCACTCCAACACAGAATTCGATTCCAGCTTCAACAGGTAAGAACACCAACTTCGAACTCCATGATTCTTTGATTCAAATCGAAAAAACTCTTGGCCGTTTTGTTTCTGCACTATCCACGATCATTAACCCTCAATCAATTGAACAATTCATCAACCATACACGATTTCAATTAAATTTTTTAGTTTTAGGGTTCTTCGTGTTCTTCAGAAATTCAATCATGATAAACTTAAAATAAATGAAATTAAAGAACACCATCATGTTCCTGGGCTTGAAACGAGCAAGTTTCATGTTTACATCTTCTGATTTCATCAAGAAACGAAGATTTGAGGATGGATTGAAGGATTGGAGAAGATGATGAAGCTTGCGCGCGTTTTTTGAATTCAAATATCCAGTTTAAAATATAAATTCATTGTTTAAACACAATACACGGATGTATTGCCGCCCCAGCGGTTGCCAGCTCACTCTTAAGTCACTTATGCCTTGCCTTGCCTTGAGGTCCCGGGTTCAAGCAGCCTTGGGACCATTTTTTACCAAACTTTTGTATTTTTTTTACAAACTTTGACTTTTTCAAAACCCAATCAAAACTCCTCATTTTGAGGTGATTTTTTGTACACTTGTCAATTAATGTATCTATTTTATGATAGTGCAAAAATTTTCAGAAAAAACTTTCATCCGATTATATTTTGATCGAGCCAAAAATGGTACTTTTGAGTACTTTTCAAAACACCTTTAAAGGTGATTTTTTTTAACTTTCGAAGCCCGATTATTTTCAAAACTTTTCACAAGTATATTTCACTTTTCAAAAACATTTTCAAAACATTCTACAAAACTTTTCATCAAACTTACATCTTTTACCATGATCGATCCGATTAAACGATAAAACCGAATTCGTTTTCTCTCAAATTTCTTAACCGATCATGGGCCTCCCTTACGGTTTAAGTCCCAACATTCTTTATGTACATACATATTTTCCTTGTACATATCAAATTCTTTTCAAATACATACAAATTTTTACCTGTAAATAATACAGATACCTCAGAATACTCAAACACAGATAAACTTCGATCGTTCGATTCCGTTTCGTCTGTATATACACTGAATACCATTGGTATTGAAAGGAGCATTATTCCTGGTGAAACTGCTTTTAAACCAATGGGCCACCCTTATGGTGTAAGTCCCAATCCTCCTATGTACATCCATATTTCCTTGTACATAAATACTCGTTCGTGTACATATTCATTCCCTTGTACACAAATCAAACTCTTGTAAATAAACATCATGCATTGTTTGTATTTCCTTCATAAACTCTTGTAAATAAACATCATGCATTATTTATATTTCCTTCATAAACTCCTGTGAGTACATATCATACACACAGTTGTTTATATAACTGTCTAGTTATAACATAACAACTAGTCTAACCAATAGGTTCCCCACAGTTTAGCCTTCTCTTGGGCTTTATACAAGATAACTCATCCCTGCAGAGTTAGCCTCCTCTTGGGCTTTATACAAGGTAATTCCTTTCACCTGAGTTCAGCCTCCTCTTAGGCTTCATATAAGAAAACTCACTCATCTGAGTTTAGCCTCCGCTTAGGCTTCATATAAGACAACACTCCCCTGTTGAGTCAGCCTCCTCTTGGGCTTCGTTCAAAAGAACTCCTCATTGAGTTTAGCCTTCTCTTGGGCATCATACAATGAAAGAGATCAGGAAACCTCTTAACAGCCTCCTATTGGGCTTCCAATACAAAGAATCACCCGCGTTAGGATAGAACCCTGAGAGTATAATTTCCTGGTGAAATTGCTCTTAATTTCAAAAGGATGGTTTCCTGGTGAAATCCCTTTTAAAGCAAAAGCCAGCCATACCCTATAGCTTCCTCTTGAGCTTCATACAAGGACCCTCGATGACCCTCGGAATGCCTCCTCTTGGGCTTACAATACAAGGACCCATGGGCTTCTTAAAAGCATCCCTTAATCCAATCAATTTCTCCCCGAGATTTAGACATCTATAATCTCTATGGAAAAAGTATCTCATCTATCACATCACATACAATCAAAAACTTTTCAAACTCTTTTCAAACAAAAAAACATCTCTTAATCGTAAGTGGTAACGCTTGTACACTCAAGCAAAACACCCAATGCTTACAATTAAAAGATTCAATTATTTTATTCAAACATCTTTCTTAAACATGTAAGTGGTAACGCTTGTACACTCAAGCAAAACACCTATAACTTATGATGAAAGAGTTCAATCAAACTTTTCAAAATGTATGTGATGAAATAGATTAGATACATTTTTCATTAAGATGACATTTGTCTGTGTCTCTTACTAACATCCCGTTGCTTCCACTAGCATAAGTGGGAACTACGATTGCTCTGACTTTCTCAACATCCCTTTGAGAATACGTAGGCACAAGGTCTCATCCTTGCCGAGCAAATTTCTTTCTCCCTCGAACCAAACAAACCATAGATCCCTTTAGATCCGAGCTACAAATGCTCTGATTCCCATTAGGGGATATGTTTGCAGAAGATCTAAAGATCTTTGCGAGCACAATAATAAAAAACACTAGGATCCCACATAATCTATCCTTCTTAAAACCCAAAGGAGAAACTTTCCCAATCATAGAAATAGCAATTAAAACACACAAACATATCAAACATATTCATATATAAAGCTATAGATAACTATATATATTTAGGGTGCTCCATCTATTCCCTTTATATAACAAACCCCCTTACCCAGAATACTCCCCAATGCGTTACGTCTAGTTTGCGCTAGTCGTTACGCATATCAAAATCAATTGAGGGTATTAACAGCTTCCCCTTTTTCATAATCATTTAATCATAATTTCTTGTGTTGAAAATAATAAAGCTTGATGCTCATGCATCTTTATAAACAAATCAAAGAGTAATCGTTTTGCCGAGAATCAATTCGATTCAATTCTCTAGCACGACACTTTTAACGCGAACAGAAAAATGGCGACTCACTGGGAGTATGCTAAATTTTGATTTTCAAAAAATGTGTGACTGCTCAAGAGCACCAAGCTTTTTGTTTTCAAAAGAAAAAAGGGGTTAAGCTTTCATATGTGCATATGTTTGTTTTTCTTTATTGTGTGTTTTCGCGATTTCATCGATGGAAAGAAATCCTAACCCTGATTTAAGAAACATTTTAAGATCTAGGTGGGGTATAGTCCTATTAACTGTGAGAAGTCTCAAGATTCGGAGTTAATTTGAGATCCCTCTCTGGTGGTTTGTCTTGGGAGTATTTGTGTTTAGCAAGTATTTGCGAAGACATATTGCTTTCAAGAGAACTTCATGTCGAGTGGTCAGAGAACACATAACCCATCCCGCCATTTAGGATGTAGTGTAAATTATTCGCGTAAGCCTCAGAATAATTGTCATGCGAGACTACGATCGCGAGTTTTTCTTGAAAAATATTATTGGACTTCGAGTATTCAACAAACCGATAATATTTCAAAGAGAAGCGTTGAGCCTCAGACATCGAGAACCCGCTTCACGATGAATAAGCCCTTAGAACTTACCCACGCTTGATTCTTATCGCCTCATGCTCGTGACTTAACGCTGACCGTGTGTATAACTACTAACCATGTTTGTAGCATTCATGCATTCATTCAAAAACTTCATTTCTCTTCCCATTTCCAAAGAATTTAGAGAATTTTCTTTGTAAATATTTTAGGTTAGAGTAATGGACGTCAAAGGAAGATTCATCAAGAGATACAGTTTTAGAATTCCTGATGTAGGAAAGTTGAAAGAGTTAGCATCCTTGGTAGAAGATCCCTCGGATTTCAGAAAACGCTATGGAACTCTTTTAACTATTCTAAACACTAACGTTGATGAAGGACTTCTCAAAACTTTCGTTCAGTTTTACGATCCAGTCTATCGCTGTTTCACATTCCCTGACTATTAGTTGATGCCTACTTTGGAAGAGTACGCACACATACTAGGTATCTCAGTATCAGACAAAGTGCCTTTCAATGGTTTGGAAGCCATTCCCAACTCACCAGTCATTGCAACGATGACTCATTTAAAGAAATCTGAGATAGACAAAAATTTAACTACCAGAGGAAAACTCTTTGGACTAACTTCAAAGTTCCTAATGGAGAAGGCTCTTAAATTCTCTGAGGCCGGTAGTATGGTAGCCTTTGAAGCTATTTTAGCTTTACTCATCTATGGATTGGTGTTGTTTCCCAACGTCCCAAATTTCGTTGATATCAACGCCATAAGGATCTTTCTGATTGGAAATCCCGTTCCCACTTTGCTTGGTGACACGTACTTCTCTATTCATCATAGGAATCGTCAAGGAGATGGAACTATCGTGTGTTGTGTACCTCTGTTCTTCAAATGGATTGTCTCACACTTGCCTAAATCTCCTATCTTCCGCGAAAACAAAGACGATTGGCATTGGTCAAGAAGACTCATGTCTCTTACAAACGACGATATCCATTGGTATACCTTAGCGGACAATGAGATGGAAATCATTGAAAGTTGTGGAGAATTTGCCAACGTACCTCTCATTGGTACAAAAGGAGGAATCAACTACAACCCATTCTTGGCGAGACGTAAACTCGGGTATGCAAACTCTAGTAAACCTCTTGGTCTTACAGTAGAAAGCTACTTCTATCATGAAGGGGAGGATTCCCAAGGTTTGAAAGTTAGAATGATCAGAGCTTGGCATTACATCCGAAGGAAGGAAAAAGGGAAAGCAAAGAATTGTGTAGCCATGGAAATCTACACTTCTTGGGTAAAGAAAAGAGCGAAGGAATTCCGAATGCCTTATGCTTATGAAGAACCTATGTTCTCAACAGCTTCCAAATCAACAATTTTTCCCGTCGAGACTATGGGAGAATACCAAGAAACTTTGGCCAAGATGAGGCTTGAGAAAGAAGCTTTGGAAAACAAGTTCCTTAAGACTGACCTCGAAAACGAGAAGCTTAAGAAGCAGGTCAAAGATCATGAAAAGACGCTTTACTTCCAGGATGAATGGCTCATGGAGAAAGATGAGAGGATTTGCCAGAAAGATAACGCGATCAAGCGATACATCAAAGAAAGGAAAAGAAAGCTTGAGGAAATGACAACCAGCGATCCTACTCCCGACGAGTGGAAGAAAGTCATTAGCAAGCTGAAAGCCGAGAAAGCTGAACTGAAAGCTCACTATGGAAGGAAATCCTGAAGTTGAAGCTACATCAAGCCTTTGGATCTTCATCCGACGAGGACGATTAATTAGTTTAGATTATAATTTTTTATCATTTATTTTATCATTTGTGTGAGCAATGCTCAAAAACAAAATTGTTGTAATCTTCTTTCAATAATAAATAAAATAAATGTGTTTTCCATCCAAATATTTATCAGAAATTTCTCTTTTAGCGTAAATTCTTTGGAAATCTTTCTTTACATCCATAATCATGCATCATATTTTGCATATTGAGTCTATTGTCTAGAGTCTGATCTTTTGGAATTTTTTCCGTAAAGGAAAGATCGCTGTCGTCTGCCTTAGAGTTTCTCGACCGTCCACACCTACTCGAACATATGATACACGCTCAAAAAGAAGGAAAGTAATGGAAGGCTTTGAGCAAGAAAATGTTGAGTCAGAGCACAAGAACAACACCGCAAGAAGAGGTGGAGAGACTCACTTCTTTGGTCAATTCATTCAGCAAAGAAAGTCGCAAGCGTTCGATCGAGCCAAAATCAAGCAACGATTTCAAGACACTACTACTCCAGTTTCAACTATTGCAGCCAGTAGTTCACTCTTCAGTATGCCAGAAGGCTATCCATGGGGCATGCCTTTCAATTTCGGCATCGGATTTCGCCAACCGACTTCTCAAGTACAAACAACCACGCTTGAAGTACCTACTTTGCAGCAAAACTCAACACTTACTCCACAACGTGGAATAACTTTTCCGGAAGTAACTATGACGGTTTCTCAACCGATCATGACAAACTCAGCTTCCGTAGTGCACACTACTGCAGACGAAGAAGTTCACCATATTCCAGGCGACAACACGAATTCTCGTGGTTCTATGGAGAATCTCCAGGAACAGCTCCTCAAGATGCAGCTTGAAATTAAAACGATCCGTGGGAAAGAACTGTTTGGGAAGAACGCCCATGATCTGTGCTTAGTTCCTCGCGTAAGGATACCTGCAAAATTCAAAGTCCCTGACTTTGAAAAATAAAAGGAAATTCCTGTCCACAGAGTCATCTCACGATGTATGCCAGGAAAATGTCCACATACAACGATGATCACCAGTTGTTAATCCATTACTTCCAAGACAGTCTTACCGGTGCCGCACTGAAGTGGTACATGGGATTAGACAGCGCAAGTATCCAAACATTCAATGACTTAGGTGAAGCCTTCGTACAACAATATAAGTTCAACTTGGATATGGCTCCCGATCGATCAACTCCGCCCATGTCTCAAAAGAAAGAGAGACATTCAAAGAATACGCCAACGCTGAGGAAATTGTCCAAGTCAACCCACCATTAGAAGAGAAGGAGATGACTAAGGTTTTCTTAAACACTCTTGGCTCATTCTACTACGAATCGAATGATCGCTAGCGCTCCCGAGATTTCACCAAGATGGTAAGTATGGGAATGCGGGAAGAAGGAGTTCGAACCGGACGCCTAACCAAAGAGGCGGATCTTCTAGTGGAACTAGGAAGGTTGGAACCGCTTTTCCAAAGAAAAGGAACATGACATAGGAATGGTATCCCAAGGAAACCGCGAAGAATGTCACCAATAATGATGAGCGCCATAACGCCTGTCAACACAAATCCAACATGTGAATTGCTCCAGCTCCAACAAACTCAACAAACTCAATAAATTTCAACAACAGCTCGCAGCTTTAACAATCAAAACTCGGGTCTCGCAATTCGACCCAATTCCGATGACGTACACAAAACTATACCCTGCATTAATAGAGAGGAATCTTGTACATACAAGGTCACCCCCTCCGGTCCCAGAAAAATTGTCGTGGTGGTACAAAGCGGACGTATCTTGCCCTTTTCATCAAGGGGCACCAGGCCATGATCTTGAGCATTGCATAGCGTTAAAAGCTGAAGTACAAAGGTTAGTAAGGTCTAATCTTCTTTCCTTTAGAAATACAAATCCAAAATTGCAAGAAAATCCACTTCCCAGTCACAGTGGGCATACGGTGAATTTGATACTAAGAAATACAGATCGGTATCTCGTCACAGACGTGAATCTGATCAGAGGAAACTTAGTACATCTCCATGATACCTACAGTACAATAGGTGTTTTCACTAAACACGATTACGCAGCTTGCAACATCTGCTTCAAGGATTCTCGAGGGCGTCCTACCATAAGAGCAGACATTCAACGATTGTTAGACATTGGTGACATACAGATCTATAGAAACAGAGATGACTATGACGTGAATACAGTAGGGCATTTTCTGCATGAGCTTTTAGTCTCAGATATCAACTCGGGAAATCCCGAAGTAAACGTTATTATCCCCTGTTTCAATGTGCCCAAGCATGCGGAGATTGAATATAATGGTTCAAACGTTCCAGGGTCTCCTTTGGTGATTTGCTTACCCGGTCCTGTTCCATACAGTTCTAGCAAAGCAATTCCTTATCAATACAATGCAACTGTGATAGAGGATGGAAAGGAGAAACCCATGCCAACTCTTCCGCCTAATGTCAACATAATCGAGATAGGACGAGTAACACGGTGGATTTAGTACATACTCCACGCCACCAAGACCGCTGTTGTTCCGTTGTTAGACAAAATCCAGCTTGATGCACCACCGAGAATCCCACAATGATTCCCTACTGTTAATCCAAGCACAAATGTTGGTCCGCTCGATAGAACCAACGCCAACACGATTTTGATGAGAGATCAAGTTAATCAAGAAAAGCAGTACAGAGTCGAGATCACCGATGCACTCTCCAAGATTTCAATATTGTCTCTACTTTTGAACTCCGAAGCTCACCGAGAAGCTTTAATGAAGGTACTAGACCAAGCTTATGTAGACCATGATGTGACTACGCATCATTGAGGTATTGTCGCCAACATAATTTTGCAACAATCTAAGTTTCAGTGATGAGGAACTTCCAGAAGAAGGGAAAGATCATAATCTGGCTCTGCATATCTCAATGATTTGTCAATCAGATTCTCTGTCCAATGTGTTAGTAGATATTGGTTCATCTTTGAACGTAATGCCAAAAATGACTCTCGCTCGTTTGGCTTACAAAGGGACACCGATGAAGTTCAATGACATAGTGGTAAGAGCTTTTGACGGGTTAAGGAAGTCAGTTATTGGGGAAGTCGATCTCCCGATGACAATTGGCCCACATACCTTCCAAATCACCTTCCAGGTCATGGACGTACCGCTACTTGCTTTAGGAAGACCATGGATCCAAGGCAGAGTCGTGACATCCACTCTCCACCAGAAGCTAAAGTTTACAGTAAATGGGAAGCTAGTAACCATCATCGGTGAACAAGCTTTGCTCATAAGCCATTTGTCCAGTTTTTCTTTCATCACAGCTAACGACGTTGAAGAGACACATCTCCCAGGACATCCGTTAGAAGATGAATCTACTAGCAAAAGCAGATCATCTATCTCTTCTTATAAAGAAGCAGCGCAGATAGTGAAAGATGGCAATGCTGAAGGTTGGGGACAAGTAATCAAACCTGTCAACAACGAGACAAAAGCCGGACTCGGGTTCGCATCCGTATTCTCCAAAGACAAGCAAAAGGATGAAGCACTTCGTCCAATCAAAGAAGTATTCAACAGTGGGGGTTTCTTAAACCTTGTTCTTCAAGAGGTTAATGTTATTACCAATGAAGGTGATGAAGACGAGCTCTCCGAATCTGAAGAGTGGAGCACTTATCTAAACAGCCTTGAATATGTGTCTCAGGAAGAATCTTACGCACCGTACTATCCTCCAACTGATCAATTCAAGGGCATATCCCTACAACAGAATGAAAATCCACCTGTCCCTTCCGAAGTTTGGGATACCTTGGGAGAACCAAGTGGCAAGTTTGACTACATGGTGAAATACACTGCGCCGGAAAGCTCAAAAATCAGAATCGAAGACATCCAACCCACTGGATGGGGTGATTCTTTTGAGTATCCTAGTCAACTGGAAGAGGTGTACCCATCTTCCCGATCTAATCAACCAATCTAGGTTCCCAACGAAGATCTCTACTTTAACGCGCCTGTGGAGTTTGTTAAACCAGATCTTAATTATCACTACATCAACGTGATTACCGAAGATCAGGGATACGACTCGGGATACGAATTGGAAAGTGTCGCTGACAATGAGTCTCTTCACTCAGAAGATTGGAGGGTACATCCTCAGAATTCAACACAAAGGCCAACAGAAAATACATATGTTGTATCCCATACTTCCTGGCCTGCTCATCGTCAAGAATATCGCTTTAGTAGCACAAAGGCCAAGGTCAATCGTTCAGAGTCTTCAAAGCCTGCTCGACCAACGACCAAAGTCTACTCGAGGATTAAACCAAGCGGAAAACTACCAGAGTACCTCGACTTCCAAGGAGTTCGCCACTACTGGAAACCTATTGAAGTTCGGACTAATGTTCATAGTTCTAAGTAGTTTATCTTTACTTTTATTTTAAACTCTCGCTTCGCCCAAAGCGAAGAGATGTTTTATAGGGTTTAGCTTTTAAATAATTTCTCTTTGTCTTGCCCAAGACAAGTGAGTTTGTATTTTAGGGCCCTGTTTCATATTGTGAATCATAAATAAAACGCGTTGTTTTGAATCCACGCTTTGTGTTTATTTTCATTTTTACCCTTTTCTTGGAAATGATAATCCTAAAAAACACAGTAAAAATCTTCAAAAAATATATATATAATCTGCATACACTTTCACATTAACTTTTTCAAAAAAAAATGAAAAAAGAAGAGTTAATTAATCAAACATAAATCAAATATGCAGATTAACAGATGGACAAATCCATTGAAAGCAATAACTTTATGCTCTCTCCCAACTTTGAAATCCCCTGTGAAGTCGCCGAGGGGGAAGTTGAAGAAGAGATCCCGGATGAGATTTCTCGACTACTTAAGCACGAAGAAAGAATCATTCAACCTCACAAAGAGCCTTTGGAAGCAATCAACGTAGGATCTGAGGAAGACAAAAAAGAAGTAAACATCGGAGCTTCACTCGACAGCGGCGTCAAGGGAAAACTGATAAGCCTTCTCAAAGAATATGATGATGTGTTCGCTTGGTCCTACCAGGACATGCCGGGTTTAGACACCAGCATCGTGGAGCATCATTTGCCATTAAAGCCGGAGTGTCCGCCAGTTAAACAAAGACTGAGAAGAGTACACCCTGAAATGGCCGATAAAATCAAAAAGGAAGTTCAAAAGCAGCTCGACGCAGGTTTCCTCGTCACCTCTAAATATCCTCAATGGCTAGCCAACATAGTGCCTGTCTCCAAGAAAGACGGTAAGGTCAGGATGTGTGTTGACTACCGGGACTTGAACAAAGCAAGCCCAAAAGATGATTTGCCACTACCACATATTGACATGCTAGTGGATAGTACTGCAAAATTCAACGTCTTTTCCTTCATGGACGGTTTCTCTGGCTACAATCAGATCAGCATGGCTCCCGAAGACATGGAGAAGACATCCTTCATCACGCCATGGGGCACTTTTTGCTACAAAGTAATGTCGTTTGGATTAAAAATGCCACAGAATCTCAAAAAATGACTACTCTCTTTCATGACATGATGCACAAAGAGATCAAGTCTACGTGACTACATGATAGCAAAGTCCGATAATCAAGAAGAGCATATAGAATATCTCTTAAAATTGTTTCAATGACTAAGGAAATTTCAGCTTCGTCTGAATCCTAACAAATGCACCTTTGGGGTAAGATCTGGAAAGATCCTAGGTTTCATCGTCAGTCAAAGGGGTATTGAAGTTGACCTTGACAAAGTTAAGGCTATTCAAGAAATGCCTACGCCACATACAGAAAAGCAGGTAAGAGGATTTCTCAGATGGTTGAATTACATCTCCAGATTTATCTCTCAAATGATTGCTACCTGTGGACCGATATTCAAGCTTCTCCGCGAAAATCAAGAGGTTGTGTGGACAGAAGATTGCCAAAAAGCTTTTGACAGTATCAAGGAATACCTGTCAGAACCTCCAATACTTATTCCTCCAGTCGAAGGAAGACCATGAATCATCTCCTTACCGACCAAAGATGAACGGCGCCGTTGAAGCTGCCAACAAGAACATCAAGAAGATCGTCCAGAAGATGGTCATCACTTACAAAGACTGGCACGAAATGCTGCCATTTGCTCTACATGGATATCGTACTTCAGTACGCACTTCAACAGGGGCAACTCCTTTTTCTCTAGTGTACGGCATGGAAGCAATGCTCCCCGTGGAAGTTGAGATTCCATCAATGAGAGTTCTCATGGAAACTAAGCTATCTGAGGCCGAATGGTGTCAAAGCAGATACGATCAGCTGAACTTAATCGAAGAAAAGCGCCTGACCGCTCTGTGTCATGGACAATTATATCAAAGAAGGATGAAGAAAGCTTTTGACAAAAAGGTCCGACCTCGTGAATTCCGAGAAGGCGACCTCGTGCTTAAAAAGATTTTGTCTTTTCAACCAGATTCTAGGGGCAAATGGACTCCTAATTACGAAGGCCCATACATCGTCAAAAGAAGCTTTGTGCTATGACTCTCACAACCATGGACAAGTGATGAACTCCCGCATCCGTGAATGCCGATGCACCAAGAAATACTCGCTAAAAACAAAAGAACATGTAAGTCGAAAACCCAAAAGGGCGGCTTAGGCAAAAAGAGCGCCCGTGGATCAAAACCTCAAAAGGCGGTCCAGCAAAAATTAGAGACAATAAATAGAAATTATCCTGATAAATTGAAAACCTGAAAAGGCAATCTAGGCAAAAATAAGGATACAAAAAAATGATGACAAAGTAATCGCAGTCATCCATCATTAATCAAGAATTTTCCATCAATGGATCTTCAATCAAATCTTCAAGCAACAATCACGCTTGAATTCAAAGTTGTTAGGGATAATAGCGGTTATTTGCTTTCAATGTAGCCTTTTCCCAATAAATTATCATTTCCAACTCCTGTAAATAGCTCATGGAATCACGCCTTTGGCTGATTACCATTCTATCAATAAAATTTGAGCCTTGTGCCTTTTTGTTTGCAATTCTTGCTTTATTCTGTTTTGCAAAATAACGCTTTTTATTGTGAAAATCACTTTTGGAACTAAAAAGTTTTAAATGAATTTTTACTTCAAAATTTTGAAATAAAGGCGAAATTTTCCTTTGAACTATGAACACAGAAAGAACTTCAATAGTTTTCTCCATAAGTGTTTCGATCTCCGAAAGATAGAACAATGGCTACAGAAGTTTTCTTCTCCTCAACAGAGATCATCAAAGGACGGTATTCTTATCCAAGAAGAATTCCCAACAAGGTTGCCAACAAAATGCCTTTCTCAGAAAGTTTAAAGCATGCAACTCATATTCATCATCAGTAACATCTACACCATTGCTGCAGATTTTACTGAGTATTTGTTTGAACTGTGACGTGGTCCTTTTCCCTAAATACCTCTTTGTTGTCTTGTCAAGTATTGTCAGCATACATATGACATTCATCATTCATACATAATAACGTCATTAATGCATTCCTGCATTTCTCAATGTTTGCTTCCATATCACTGGTTTAGATTGCGTTCACTCATGTAGGTGTGTCATCTCTCCAGCAGATTATCCCCAAGCAGAGAAATACATCTTTTCTCTATCATGATTCCCCAGCTGAGAACATTCCTCATTAGGAACAAAGTCTTGATTGGCCGTTTCTTTCCAGTTCATTCCTGGATAGGACCTCGTCTCTAACCAACAAAACAATAAGCAATAACCTCGTCATCTGAGCTGCTTATTTCCTCCTTTTCATCTTTAAATTTGTCATAAAACAGTTGTTCTTCTCAACAAATTCAAATCATGACAGTTCAAGAAATTTCCACAGTTGTCTTTCTGTCTAAAAGAAAACCTGTGTCTTTCAGTCAAAATACACGCATCTTCTCAAAAGAGAGATCCCCGGCAAGATTGTAGCTATGAAAATGAAAACTCATTAGAGTTCCTTTTCTCTCATTGTCTGTTATTCACAAGGCTGAATACTCAGCAATTTTCTCAAGAATTACCTTGTTATAGTTAACACTTCGCTAATAATTGGTAATATCTTCAAAATTCGTTACCATAAACTATTACAAGGCTGATAATTGGTAATATCATCTTCGCTTACCTTAAACATTGTCACAAGGCTGACAGAAGGTAATCTCTTTGTTTCCCAAAACGAAACAGATATTCACATGTTTTGTGAATCTCTTTTTTCCCAACGAGACATATTGCTTGTTTCCCAACAAACAGGATTCTCTTTTCTTAGACAGATTGAGTCATCCTCATAATTTTTTCCCTACCATGTCATTTCTTTGATATCATCTGGGTAAAACTTTTACAATTATCTTACATCATCTCGCATTTTTGGTATCTTAGGTCCAAAATTTGCGTATTATGATATTTAAGTCTCTTTACACCTATCAAAACGAAGATCTTCATCTTCATATCTCAGGTTAAAGAAACTTAAATAGAGGCATATGTCATACCCCAATTTTTGACCTAATATACCACCTCACATTTTCATCATTGCATCATTAACAGTTCAGAACAGAATTAATCGGGGGTGTGTCTTCCACAGGTCAAAATTAGGGTTTCACAGAATTTTCATCTGATCCAAGAGGCAAGCAATTAGGGTTTGAGTCTTACTCACTTCATTTGATCTATCTTGATCAAATCATCAACCTCTGATCTTCAGATATCAAAATTTTTCTCTTGATCTATCAAGGATCGACCAATTAGGGTTTTCATCGAGCATGAGCAATCTCTGATTTTCTGATCAATGAATGACTTTTTTGATTAGAGATTGATCTTCATATCTTAAATACAACATGTTGACCTAATTTCTGGATTCAAAACATCACAGAAGTTCACAGGATTCATCAGTCAATTTCTGAAACATCTGATGAAATTTCATCTACACAAGAAAAGTCAAACTTTGACTTTTGGTCAACTTTTTCAAGACAAAAATTTTTCAATCATCAAAATACTTCAAATGATCCATCATGATCATAAAAAATCAAGAAATTTGGAAAAGTCAACAAAAAGTCAAAATTTCTAACACAGAAAAATTTTCAAGTGTTAAAATTTCTTACTTTTTCCAAACTTCATGGCATTTTTTCACATAGTTCCACTTTGAATTGGAAAAACCCCAAAACATGAAAGTTGTAGCCCTTGAAACAAGCTTTCCAAAATGTCCAAGAACTCTTAAATCCATGGAGTCTAGCCATACTTTTGAATTTGAAATTTAGAGCTCCAAAATCCATAATTTCCAAGTACAAACTTTAGATTTATAAGTCATTTTGCATTTTCTTCTTCTAGAACACATGCCACCTTGCAAAGATAAGCTAGAGCTGATAAAAATAAGTTGGATGTAATTATGATGGATAGGATCAAGTTGGAAATTAACCATGGTTAAAAAAAGGAAGCTTCCTTTTGCATTTAATGCAAAAAAGACTTCCTTGCCCTCTAAGGCAAGTTGAAAATACCAAAGCCAATTCTTTGTACTTACCATTCAGAACTCATGGCCTATAAATAGAGGTCTTGTTTTCAATTTCAAACCACACCAAAGCTATGCAAAGACATGCTTTCTCTCATCTTTCTTAAAAATCAAGAAACATAGTGTATTTTGAGAAATTGTGCATTTTTGAAAACTAGTGAAAAACTTTGAGTAATTTGGTGTCTAACATGTTTTAATATCAAAATGAAACTTGTTTGAAACATAAAATCAACACAAGCCAAGCTGAAAATCAGTTTTCACATTCCATGTTCATAAACTTGCCCAAACTGCCTTATCATTCGAATTTGGACTTTGGCTCAAGCAACTTGAGTTTTGATCATCCAAACATCATTAACATACATCATAGAGATGATGCAGACCATTAACAACAAACTGTAACACCTCTAACCATGATTTCCAATTTTACTTTGAGTTGTATGTAGGTCGACTTGGTCAGATCAATTCAGGCAAGTTCATGAAGTGCAGACCATCCTCACATCTTCCACAAGAGTCGTTGGTGCTATAGGGATCATTAAAACTCAACTGGAAGCACTCCAACACAGAATTCGATTCCAGCTTCAACAGGTAAGAACACCAACTTCGAACTCCATGATTCTTTGATTCAAATCGAAAAAACTCTTGGTCGTTTTGTTTCTGCACTATCCACGATCATTAACCCTCAATCAATTGAACAATTCATCAACCATACACGATTTCAATTAAATTTTTTAGTTTTAGGGTTCTTCGTGTTCTTCAGAAATTCAATCATGATAAACTTAAAATAAATGAAATTAAAGAACACCATCATGTTCCTGGGCTTGATACGAGCAAGTTTCATGTTTACATCTTCTGATTTCATCAAGAAACGAAGATTTGAGGATGGATTGAAGGATTGGAGAAGATGATGAAGCATGCTGCTTTTTGAATTCAAATATCCCTTTAAAATATAAATTCATTGTTTAAACACAATACACGGATGTATTGCGCCCATTGCCACTCACTCTTAAGTCACTTATGCCTTGCCTTGCCTTGAGGTCCCGGGTTCAAGCAGCCTTGGGACCATTTTTTACCAAACTTTTGTATTTTTTTTACAAACTTTGACTTTTTCAAAACCCAATCAAAACTCCTCACTTTGAGGTGATTTTTTGTACACTTGTAAATTAATGTATCTATTTTATGATAGTGCAAAAATTTTCAGAAAAAACTTTCATCCGATTATATTTTGATCGAGCCGAAAACGGTACTTTTGAGTACTTTCAAAACACCTTTAAAGGTGATTTTTTTAACTTTCGAAGCCCGATTCTTTTCAAAACTTTTCACAAGTATATTTCACTTTTCAAAAACATTTTCAAAATATTCTACAAAACTTTTCATCAAACTTACATCTTTTACCATGATCGATCCGATTAAACGATAAAACCGAATTCGTTTTCTCTCAAATTTCTTAACCGATCATGGGCCTCCCTTACGGTGTAAGTCCCAACATTCTTTATGTACATACATATTTTCCTTGTACATATCAAATTCTTTTCATATACATACAAATTTTTACCTGTAAATAATATGATACTCAGAATACTCAAACACAGATAAACTTCGATCGTTCGATTCCGTTTCGTCTGTATATACACTGAATACCATTGGTATTGAAAAGAGCATTATTCCCGGTGAAACTCCTTCATAAACTCTTGTAAATAAACATCATGCATTGTTTATATTTCCTTCATAAACTCCTGTGAGTACATATCATACACACACTTGTTTATATAACTGTCTAGTTATAACATAACAACTAGTCTAACCAATAGGTTCCCCACAGTTTAGCCTTCTCTTAGGCTTTATACAAGATAACTCATCCCTGCAGAGTTAGCCTCCTCTTGGGCTTTATACAAGGTAATTCCTTTCATCTGAGTTCAGCCTCCTCTTAGGCTTCATATAAGAAAACTCATTCATCTGAGTTTAGCCTCCGCTTAGGCTTCATATAAGACAACACTCCCTGAGTCACCTCCTGGGCTTCGCTCAAAATAACTCCTCATTGAGTTTAGCCTTCTCTTGGGCATCATACAATGAAAGAGATCAGAAATTTCTTAACACCTCCTCGGGCTTCCAATACAAAGAATCACCCGCTAGGATAGAACCCGAGAGTATAATTTCCTGAAATTGCTCTTAATTCCAAAAGGATGGTTTTGAAACCTTTTAAAGCCAAAGCCACCACACCCTATAGCTTCCTCTTGATCTTCATACAAGGACCCTCGATGACCCTCGGAATGCCTCCTCTTGGGCTTACAATACAAGGACCCATGGGCTTCTTAAAATCATCCCTTAATCCAATCAATTTCTCCTCGAGATTTAGACGTCTATCATCTCTATGGAAGAAGTATCTCATCTATCACATCACATACAATCAAATACTTTTCAAACTCTTTTCAAACAAAAAAACATCTCTTAATCGTAAGTGGTAACGCTTGTACACTCAAGCAAAACACTCAATGCTTACAATTAAAAGATTCAATCATTTTATTCAAACATCTTTCTTAAACATGTAAGTGGTAACGCTTGTACACTCAAGCAAAACACCTATAACTTATGATGAAAGATTTCAATCAAACTTTTCAAAATGTATGTGATGAAATAGATTAGGTACATTTTTCATTAAGATGACATTTGTCTGTGTCTCTTACTAACATCCCGTTGCTTCCACTAGCATAAGTGGGAACTACGATTGCTCTGACTTTCTCAACATCCTTTTGATAATACGTAGGCACAAGATCTCATCCTTGGCGAGCATACTTCTTTCTCCCTCAAACCAAACAAACCATAGATCCCTTTAGATCCGAGCTACAAATGCTCTGATTCCCATTAAGGGATATGTATGCAGAAGATCCCAATGATCTTTGCGAGCACAATAATAACAAAACCTAGGATCCCACATAATCTATCCTTCTTAAAATCCAAAGGAGAAACTTTCTCAATCATAGAAATAGCAATTTAAAACACACAAACGTATCAAACATATTCATATATAAAGCTATAGATAACTATATATATTTAGGGTGCTCCATCTATTCCCTTTATATTAAAAAAAACCCTTGCCCCGAATCTCTCCAATGCGTTACGTCTAGTTCGCGCTAGTCGTAATGCATATCATATCAATTGAGGGTATTGCAGCTTTCCCCTTTTTCATAATCATTTTTCTTGTGTTGGAAATAATAAAGCTTGATGCTCGCGACATCTTTATAAACAAATCAAAAGAGTAAATCGTTTTGAGCCAGAGAATCCGAATTCAGATTCGATTCCCTCGCGCGTCACTTTTTAACGCGAACAGAAAAAATGACGACTCTGCTGGGGAGTACGCTAAACTCTTATTTTCAAAAATTATGACTCTGCCAAAGAGCACCAAGCTTTTTTGTTTTCAAAAAGAGAAAAAAAGGGTTAAGCTTTCATATGTGCATATGTTTGTTTTTCTTTATTGTGTGTTTCGCGATTTCATCTGATGGAAAGAAATCCTAACCCGGATTTAAGAAACATTTTAAGATCTAGGTGGGGGTATAGTCCTATTAACTTGTGGGAAGTTTCATTACTTACTGAGTTAATTTGAGATCCCTCTCTCAGTGGAGGTTGTCTTGGGAGTATTTGTGTTTAGCAAGTATTTGCGAAGCCATTTTGCTTTCAAGAGAACTTACGAAGCTGAGTGGCTGTAGAACACATAACCCATCCTGGCTATTTAGGATGTAGTGCAGAAATTATTCAGGCGTAAGCTTAGAATAATTGTCATGCGAGGCTACGATTGGGCGAGTTTTTCTTCAAAAATATTATTGGACTTCGAGTATTCAACAAATCCGATAATATTTCAAAGAGAAGCGTTGAGCCTGTATTATCAGTAGAACCCGTTTCACAGATGAATAAGCCCTTAGAACTTACCCACGTTTGATTCTTATCGTCGGCCTCATGCTCGTGACTTCGAACGCTTGACCGTGTGTATAACTACTAACCATGTTTGTAGCATTCATGCATTCATTCAAAAACTTCATTTCTCTTCCCATTTCCAAAGAATTTAGAGAATTTTCTTTGTAAATATTTTAGGTTAGAGTAATGGACGTCAAAGGAAGATTCATCAAGAGATACAGTTTTAGAATTCCTGATGTAGGAAAGTTGAAAGAGTTAGCATCCTTGGTAGAAGATCCCTCGGATTTCAGAAAACGCTATGGAACTCTTTTAACTATTCTAAACACTAACGTTGATGAAGGACTTCTCAAAACTTTCGTTCAGTTTTACGATCCAGTCTATCGCTGTTTCACATTCCCTGACTATTAGTTGATGCCTACTTTGGAAGAGTACGCACACATACTAGGTATCTCAGTATCAGACAAAGTGCCTTTCAATGGTTTGGAAGCCATTCCCAACTCACCAGTCATTGCAACGATGACTCATTTAAAGAAATCTGAGATAGACAAAAATTTAACTACCAGAGGAAAACTCTTTGGACTAACTTCAAAGTTCCTAATGGAGAAGGCTCTTAAATTCTCTGAGGCCGGTAGTATGGTAGCCTTTGAAGCTATTTTAGCTTTACTCATCTATGGATTGGTGTTGTTTCCCAACGTCCCAAATTTCGTTGATATCAACGCCATAAGGATCTTTCTGATTGGAAATCCCGTTCCCACTTTGCTTGGTGACACGTACTTCTCTATTCATCATAGGAATCGTCAAGGAGATGGAACTATCGTGTGTTGTGTACCTCTGTTCTTCAAATGGATTGTCTCACACTTGCCTAAATCTCCTATCTTCCGCGAAAACAAAGACGATTGGCATTGGTCAAGAAGACTCATGTCTCTTACAAACGACGATATCCATTGGTATACCTTAGCGGACAATGAGATGGAAATCATTGAAAGTTGTGGAGAATTTGCCAACGTACCTTCATCAGTACGAAAGGAGGAATCAACTACAACCCATTTTTGGCGAGACACCAACTCGGGTATGCAAACTCTAGTAAACCTCTTGGTTTTACAGTGGAAAGCTACTTCTATCATGAAGGGGAAGATTCTCAAGGTTTGAAAGCCAGAATGATAAGAGCTTGGCATCACATCCGAAGGAAGGAAAAGGGTAATGCAAGAAATTGCGTAGCCATGGAAATCTACACTTCTTGGGTAAAGAAAGGAGCAAAGGAATTCTGAATGCCTTATGCTTATGAAGAACTCATGTTCTCAACATCTTCCAAATCAACAATTTTTCCCGTCGAGACTATGGGAGAATACCAAGAAGCTTTGGCCAAGATGAGGCTTGAGAAAGAGGCTTTGGAAGACAAGTTCTTTAAGACTGACCTCGAAAATGAGAAGCTTAAGAAACAGGTCAAAGATCATGAGAAAACACTCTACTTCCAAGATGAATGGCTCATGGAGAAAGATGAAAAGATCGGTCGAAAAGATAACGCGATCAAAAGATACATCAAAGAAAGAAAAAGAAAGCTTGAGGAAATAACAACCAGCAATCCTGCTCCTGGCGAGTGGAAGAAAGTCATCAACAAGCTAAAAGCCGAGAAAGCTGAACTAAAAGCTCACTATGGGAAAGAAATCTTGAAGTTGAAGCTACATCAAGCCTTTGGATCTTCATCCGAAGAAAACAATTAATTAGTTTAACTTTAGCTTTATCATTTATTTTATCATTGTAAGAGCTATGCTCAAAAACAAATAAAATTGTTGTAATCTTCTTTCAATAATTAATAAAATAAGTGTTTTCCATCCAAATATTTGCCAGAAATTTCTCTTTTAGCATAAATTCCTTGGAAATTATTTTCTCTTTACATTCATAACCATGCATCATACTTTGCATATCGAGTTTGTTGTTTAGAGTCTTATCTTTTGGAATTTTTTCCAGAGAGAGAGAAAGATCGTCAAGCTGTCGCGTCTTAGAGTTTCTCGACTACGTTCACATCCAACTCGTAAATACAATACTCCGTTCAAAAAGAAGGAAAATAATGGAGGGTTTTGAGCAAGAAAATGTTGAGCTTCGTAGCACAGTGACAACACTTCAGGAAGAGGTGGAGAGACTCACTTCTTTGGTAAGTTCGTTGGCAACGACGCAAAGTCAGCAAACAACATTGAGCAGTCAAAATCAAGCGACGATTTCAGAGATCACTACTACTCCAGTTTCAACTGTTGCAGTCAGTAGTCCTCTCTTCAGTATGCCAGAAGGTTATCCATGGGGCATGTCTTTCAATTTCGGCAATGGATTTCGTCAACCCACTTCTAAGGTACAGGCAACCACGATCGAGGTTCCTACTTTACAGAACTCAACATTTACTCCGCAGCATGGAGTAACCTTTCCGCAAGTCACTATGACGGTTTCTCAACCAATCATGACCAACTCAGCTTCTGTAGTTCACGCTACTACGGACGAAGAAGTCTATCATAACCCAGGCGATAACACGAATCCTCGTGGCCAGATGGAGAATCTCCAAGAACAATTCCATAAGATGCAGCTTGAGATCAAAACAATCCGTGGGAAGGAATTGTTTGGGAAGAATGCCCACGATCTATGCCTGGTTCCTCGCGTAAGAATACCCGCAAAGTTCAAAGTCCCTGACTATGAAAAGTATAAAGGAAATTCCTGCCCACAGAGTCATCTTATGATGTATGCTAGGAAGATGTCTACATATAACGATAATCACCAATTGCTCATTCACTATTTCTAAGACAATCTCACCGGTGCAGCACTGAAGTGGTACATGGGAATAGATAGTGCAAATATCCAGACGTTCAATGACCTAGGCAAAGCCTTTGTCCAACAATACAAATTCAACTTGGACATGGCTCCAGATCGAGATCAACTCCGCTCCATGTCTCAGAAGGAAAAAGAAACGTTCAAAGAATATGCCCAACGTTGGAGGGAAATTGCTGCCCAAGTCAATCCGCCGTTAGAGGAGAAAGAAATGACCAAGGTTTTCTTGAACACTCTTGGCCCATTTTACTACGAACGCATGATCGCCAGCGCTCCCGGAGATTTCACTGAAATGGTAAGCATGGGAATGCGACTAGAAGAAGGAGTCCGAACAGGACGCCTAACCAGAGAAATAGGGACTTCAAGCGGAACAAAGAGGGTCGGAACCATCTTCCCGAAGAAAAAGGAACATGACGTAGGATTGGTATCCCAAGGGAAACTAAGGAAAAACGTTAGTCGCCGACAACAGATAGCCACGATAGCACCAGTTGTTAATACAAGTTCAAACGTGGGTATTACCCCGCAATTCCAGCAAACTCAACAGCCTCGACAACAGGCTCAACAATTCAACAATCAGAACCGTGCACCTCGGATCTCGCAGTTTGATCCAATTCCAATGACGTACACGGAATTATATCTTGCCTTGATAGAGAGGAACCTTGTGCAAACAAGGTCGCCACCTCCAGTACCAGAAAAATTACCTTGGTGGTACAAAGCAGACGTGTCTTGCCCTTTTCATCAAGGGGCACCGGGTCATGATCTCGAACACTGCATAGCACTAAAAGCCTGAAGTACAAAGGTTAGTAAGGACTAATCTTCTTTCCTTCAGGAATACAAATCCAAACGTGCAAGCAAATCCACTTCCCAATCATAGTGGACATACCGTGAATTTGATACTAAGGAATACAGATCGATATCTTATCACTGACATAAGTATGATAAGAGAAAGCTTGGTACAGCTCCATGATACATACAGTACAATGGGCGCCTTCGCTAAACACAACTACATAGCCTGCAGAATCTGCTTCAGGGATTTTCGAGGATGCCCAACTGTGAGAGCAGACATTCAACGGTTAATAAACATTGGTGATATTCAGATCTTCAGGAACAGAAACGACTATGACGTAAATATGGTAGGGCATTTTCTGC
Organism: Vicia sativa; assembly: GCA_021764765.1. NCBI lineage: Eukaryota > Viridiplantae > Streptophyta > Magnoliopsida > Fabales > Fabaceae > Vicia > Vicia sativa. The sequence goes on from CM038792.1 coordinate 26,129,110, forward strand.
ATGAGCTTTTAGTCTCAGATATCAACTCGGAAATTCCCGAAGTAAACGTCATTATCCCCTGTTTCAATATGCCCAAGTGTGTAGAAGTTGAGTACAACGGTTCAAAAGATCCAAAATCTCCTTTGGTGATCTGTTTGCCTGGTCCTGTTCCTTACAGCTCTAACAAAGCGGTTCCTTATCAATACAGTGCAACTATGATAGAAGATGGGAAGGAGAAACCCATACCAACTTTTTCAGCCGCTGTCAACATCGCTGAAATTGGACGAGTAACGCGAAGTGGACGTGTGTATACCCCGTTGCCACCAAAGCAACCTGTTATTCCCGCTGTTGGACAAAATCCAGTTAATACACCTCCCGAGAATCCCATGGGGATTCTTGTTGGTAATCCAAACATAAATGTTTCTCCGTCTGATGGAACCAACGTCAACTCAGATTTCGATGAAATTTTGAAGCTAATCAAGAAAAACGAGTACATAGTCGTAGATCAACTAATGCAGACTCCCTCCAAGATTTCAATACTATCTCTACTTCTGAATTCCGAAGCCCACCGAGAAGCTTTGGTGAAGGTGCTAGATCAAGCTTATATAGATCACGACGTGACTACAGATCAATTTGGTGGAATTGTAGGCAACATAACAGCTTGCAACAATTTAAGCTTCAGTGATGAAGAACTCCCAGAAGAGGGAAAAGATCACAATCTGGCTCTGCATATCTCAATGATTTGCCAATCAGACTCTTTGTCCAACGTACTAGTGGATACCGGTTCATCCTTAAATGTAATGCCAAAAACGACTCTTGCTCGTTTATCTTACAAAGGAACGCCGATGAAATTCAATGATATAGTGGTAAGAGCCTTTGATGGGTCAAGAAAATCTGTTATTGGGGAAGTCGACCTTCCAATGACAATTGGTCCGCATACTTTCCAAATCACCTTCCAGGTCATGGACGTGCCAGCTGCTTACAGTTGTTTGCTAGGAAGACCATGGATACACGAAGCGGCAGCTGTGACATCCACTCTCCATCAAAAGCTAAAATTCATAGCAAATGGGAAGCTAGTAACCATCATCGGTGAACAAGCTTTACTAGTAAGCCATTTGTCCACCTTTTCTTTCATCACTGCCGACGATGTTGAAGGGACACAGTTCCAAGGACTTTCATTAGAAGGTGAATCTACAAGGAATAGCAGATCGTCTATCTCCTCTTACAAACAAGCAGCGCAGATAGTGAAAGACGGTAGTGCCACCGGTTAGGGACAAGTAATAAAATCTGAGACAAAAATCGGGCTTGGATTTGCTCCAGTATTTCCTAAAGACAATCAAAGGGATGAAGCTCTTCGCCCAATCAGAGAAATATTCCACAGTGGGGGTTTCTTAAACCCTGTTCTTCAAGAGGTTAATGTATCTTACCGATGAAGGTAATAGAGACGATCTCTCCGGATCTAAAGAGTGGAGCACTTATCTTACCAGCTCTGAATATGTGTCACAGGAAGAATCGTACGCACCATTCTATCCCCCAACTGACCAATTAAAAGGCATGTCTCTACAAAACAATGAGAATGAAAATTCAGCTATCCCTTCTGAAGTTTGGGATACCTTGGGAGAACCAAGTGGAAAGTTTGACTACATGGTGAATTACACTGCACCTGAAAGCTCAAAAATCAGAATTGAAGACATCCAACCAACTGGATGGGAAGATCCTTTTGAGTATCCTAGTCAACCAGAAGAATTATACACATCTTCTCAATCTCATCATCAGATTGAGATCCCAAATGAAGATCTCTGTTTTAGCACGCCCGTTGAGTTTGTTAAGCCAGATTTTAACTATCACTACATCAACGTAATTACCGAAGATCAAGATGACAATTCTGGAAACGAATTGGAAAGCGTTGCAGACAACGAGTCTCTCCACTCAGAAGATTGGAAAGACCATCCCAAGAATCTAGGATACATGCCACTTGAAAGCACATATGTTGCATATTATGCTCCTCAAACTGCCCATCAAGCCGAAGAAGATCGCTTCAGCAGCACAAAAGGGAAGGTCAACCGTCCAGAGTCTTCAAGGCCTGTTCGACCAACGACCAAAGTCTACTCAAGAAATAAGCCAAATGAAAAATTACCAGAGTATATCGACTTCCAAGGAGTTCGCCACTATTGGAAGCCTGTTAAAATTCAGATTAATGTTCATAGTTCTAAGTAGTTTATGTTGCTTTTGTTTTGAACTCTCGCCTCGCCCAAAGCGAAGAGATGTTTTATAGGGTTTAGCTTTTAAATAATTTCTCTTTGTCTTGCCCAAGACAAATGAGTTTGTATTTAGGGCCCTGTTTCATATTGTTAATCATAAATAAAAGCGTTGTTTTGATTCCACATTTTGTGTTTGTTTTTCGTTTTTACCCTTTTCTTGGAAATGGTAATTCTAAAAAACCAAATAAAAACAAACAATCAAAATATAATAAATAATCTGCATACACTTTCACATTAACTTTTTCTATAAAAAAAACGAAAAAAAGAAGAGTTAATTAATCAAACATAAATCAAATATGCAGATTAGCAGATGGACAAATCCATTGAACGCAATAACTCTATGCTCTCTCCCGACTTTGAATTCCCTGTGTTCGATGCCGAGGAAGAAGTTGAAGAAGAGATCCCGGATGAGATTTCTCAACTACTTAAGCACGAGGAAAGAATCATTCAACCTCACAAAGAGCCTTTGGGAGCAATCAACTTGGGTTCTGAAGAAGACAAAAAAGAAGTGAACATCGGAGCTCTACTCGACAGCAACGTCAAGAGAAAACTGATAGATCTTCTCAAAGAATATATCGATGTATTTGCTTGGTCCTACCAAGACATGCCAGGTTTAGATACCAGCACCGTGGAGCATCACTTGCCATTAAAGCCGGAGTGTCCGCCAGTTAAACAAAGACTGAGAAGAGTTCACCCAGACATGGCCGACAAAATCAAAAAGGAAGTTCAAAAGCAACTCGACGCAGGTTTCCTCGTCACCTCTGAATATCCTCCATGGCTAGCCAACATAATGCCTGTCTCAAAGAAAGACGAAAAGGTAAGAATGTGTGTTGACTACCGAGACTTGAACAAAGCGAGTCCAAAAGATGATTTCCCACTACCGCATATCGACATGCTAGTGGATAGCACTGCAAAGTTCAACGTCTTTTCCTTCATGGACGGTTTCTCTGGCTACAATCAGATCAGAATGGCTCCCGAAGACATGGAGAAGACATCTTTTATCACGCCATGGGGCACCTTTTGCTACAAAGTAATGTCGTTTGGATTAAAGAATGCAGGCGCAACTTACCAAAGAGCGATGACTACTCTCTTTCATGACATGATGCACAAAGAGATCGAAGTCTACGTGGACGACATAATAGCAAAGCCTAACATTGAAGAAGAGCATATAGAATATCTCTCGAAGTTGTTTCAACAACTAAGGAAATTTCAGCTCTGTCTGAATCCTAACAAATGCACCTTTGGGGTAAGATCCGAAAAGCTCCTAGGTTTCATCGTCAGTCAAAGAGGTATTGAAGTTGACCCTGACAAAGTCAAGGCTATTCAAGAAATGCCTACGCCACAAACAGAAAATCAAGTAAGAGGATTTCTTGGACGATTGAATTACATCTCCAGATTTATCTCTCAAATGACTGCTACCTGTGGGCCGATATTCAAGCTTCTCTGCAAAAATCAAGAGGTTGTGTGGACAGAAGATTTCCAAAAAGCGTTTGATGTGACACCCCAAAATAATTCAGTAATTAAATAATTATGATTTTTAAATTATTAAATTAATTTAGAACATAATTTATTAATATATTGAATTATTAAGATTAAATGATGGAATTAATTGAGGAAGAGAAGTAATATTTATTTTATTTAGGATTAAAAGGAATAAAAAGGAATAAAATAAGGAAAGAAGGAAAATAGAATCATTTTTGGAGAAAACAAGATACGTGAAGTGAGAAGAGGAGAAAAGAAGGAAGAAAACCTAGAAGCGTCAGAATTCGAAGAACCCACAAGGTAAGGGGTGATTTCGATTGATTATTGCTTATTATAGGTTTTGACTTTAATATTATAGATCATAGCATGTTAGGAAACCTTAGTTTGGTAATTTCTAGGTTTCCATGGATGTATACCTAATTGTGTCAGATGATGTCAGATTGTGTCAGTTGATGGATCGAAAACAATTAGGGTGTTAGTAGATGAAAAGAAATGATGAAAATATGTTGTTTGATGTGATAATGATGCAAATTGGATATGTTTTGGTGTTTTCCATGTTGGGATTCGTATGGGAAAGTTTGTGTTGATTGAGAATGAAGGAATGCTGTCAAAAGTGCAGGAAATGGCTTTTTAACACGTGGGAACCGGTTCCCAGTGGGGAGGAACCGGGTTCCACCTTGAAAATTTGGTAAAACGAAAATGCACTCGTGAACCGGTTCTGTATGGGTAGGAACCGGTTCCCATAAATTTTCCGAAACGAGGTTTTGAACTTTTCAGAACCGGTTCAGATATGTAGGAACCGGTTCCACTTCTAATTTTTGAAAAATGTCAAACTTTGAAAATTCATAACTTTCAAACCGTAAGTCCGTTTTGAGCGCCGTTTTGGACGTTATTTTCTAAATTTAATGCTCTATTTTATGAAATGAAAATATTTTCCAAAACTTGAAATTATTTTGAAAATGAGCCAGATTCCGAGATAGGTGACTTTTGACTGACGCATATTGAATTGTATGTAGCAGAGATCCTGTATTGATGGATGTATTGGTATTGTGTGGATGTAATAGCATGTTTATACTGATGTTAGATGTATGCATGATTGGTTGATATATCATGTTGATTGGTTTGCATGTTTATGCTGATGTTAGATGTATGCATGATTGGTTGAGATATCATGTGGATTGTTGTGATTCAGTTATGTTAAATGAATGTATACATAGACTGATTGATGTTGCATGCTAGTGATGTGCGTGCATTTGCATTGTTTGGTGAAGTTAATTCCCATTGTGCGGAATTTGACTTGGATTGCCGATAACCGATACCCGAGTGAGGATGGGTGGTTAGGCTGGATTCGTGTCCGGGTGGTTATGGACAAATCGATGGAACTATATCCGGTTGATGATGGATCAGTGTTGGGTGACTTGGTCACGTGTCGGTACCGCATGCATTGAGTCTGCATTGTATTTGTATGAAGTGGTAACATGTTAGGATGTCTTCCAGTGTTACTCTTCTTTGATTGATATGATTATGCATGATGAATGTGGTTGTGTGTGTGAATCTGAATTTATGTTAAGTGGGTGAAATAATATGCTTGTGATATATTATTGATTGAAAGACTTATAATATGCTTTAATTATGAGAAGTCTCACCCTTACTTTACCATTTCAGATTAAGGTTAGCAGCTGAAGAGTCGGTGAGGATGGCTCTAGAGCTTATCGTTTAGTCCGCGTGTCAGTGTCATGCTCTGATTAGATTGTAACACTGGGGAACGTTAGATGAGGAATTAGACATTGGTTTATTGTTTAATTGAAATTTTGTTGGGAATACAATGATTGAATTATTCCGTTTTTGGTGATGATATTTTCCGCTGTGTAAGACATGGTCTTAATTTGACTGAATTATTGAAAATGTTGATCCTTAGTGTAGCATGGCTACTGTTTGAATGAAGTTTTATTTTATTTATTAATTGTGACATCCCTGATTTCCGTGTTAACTCTGATTAAAAGATGATCTAGATATTAATTTAATTGATATATTCGGGGTAATTAGTTGGGGTGTTACATTTGACAGTATCAAGGAATATTTGTCAGAACCTCCAATATTGATTCCTCCAATCGAAGGAAGACCATTAATCATGTACCTTACCGTGCTAGAAGATTCCATGGGCTGCTGCGTGCTTGGACAGCAAGATGAAACCGGTAAGAAAGAGCATGCCATTTACTACTTGAGTAAAAAGTTCACAGACTGTGAAACTCGTTACTCCATGCTCGAGAAAACATGTTGTGCTTTGGTGTGGGCTTCAAAATGTCTCCGCCGGTACATGATCAATTACACGACTTGGTTAATCTCCAAAATGGATCCAATCAAGTATGTCTTTGAAAATCATGCCTTAACAGGAAGAATTGCCCGATGGCAGATGCTATTATCTGAATATGACATCAAGTACCGTGCTCAAAAAGTGGTCAAAGGAAGCATTCTCGCCGATCACTTGGCTTATCAACCGATCAATGAATACCAGTCTCTCAAATTCGACTTCCCTGACGAGGATGTTATGTACTTAAAGATGAAGATTGTGACGAACCGCTACCTGAAGAAGGTCCTGCTCCAGAATCTAGATGGGGCTTAATCTTTGATGGAGCAGTTAATGTCTTTGGCAATGGAATTGGGGCAGTCATCATCACTCCCAAGGGTTCTCATATCCCATTTTCCGCCAGATTGCTATTTGATTGCACCAACAACATCGTAGAATATGAAGCTTGTATCATGGGTATCGAAGAAGCCATCGACTTTAGGATCAAGATCCTTGACATATATGGAGATTCAGCCCTTGTGATCAATCAAATCAAAGACAAGTATGAAACTCATCATCTTGGTTTGATTCCCTACAGAGATTATGCAAGACGTTTGTTGACTTTCTTCAATAAGGTCGAACTGCATCATATCCCTCGAGATCAGAATCGAATCGTAGACGCCTTGGCCACTCTATCTTCCATGTTCAAAGTCAACCATTGGAACGATATGCCTAAGATCCGTATCAGACGCCTTGAAAGACCTGCATATGTGTTTGCAACTGAAAGATGCATGGACAGACACGAGGCAGACATGATAATTCACGAAGTGCATGAAGGGTCCTTTGGAACCCATTCAAATGGGCATGCAATGTCCAGAAAGATCTTGAGAGCAGGATATTATTGGATAACAATGGAATCCGATTGCTGTAAACACGTCAAAAGATGTCACAAGTTCCAGATCTATGCAGATAAGATCCATGTGCCACCGACTCTACTCAACATTCTCTCATCTTCGTGGCCTTTCTCCATGTGGGGCATCGACATGATTGGGATGATTGAACCAAAAGCGTCCAACAGACATCGCTTCATTCTAGTGGCTATTGATTACTTCACCAAATGGGTCAAGCAAGATTTACGCCAATGTTACAAGACAAGTGGTTGTGAGGTTCATCAAGAACAACCTCATTTGCCGATATGGAGTTCCAAGTAAGATCATTACGCATAATGGATCGAACTTGAACAACAAAATGATGAAAGAACTGTGAGGAATTCAAGATTGAGCATCATAACTCATCTCCTTACCGACCAAAGATGAACGGCGCGTTGAAGCGCCAACAAGAACATCAAAAGATCGTCGTAAGATGGTCATCACTTACAAAGACCGGCACGAAATCCTGCCATTTGCTCTACATGGGTATCGTACTTCAGTACGTACTTCAATAGGGGCAACTCCTTTTTCTCTAGTATACGACATGGAAGCAGTGCTCCCCGTAGAAGTTGAGATTCCGTCGATGAGAGTTCTCATGGAAACTAAGTTATCCGTCGAGTGGTGTCGAGGCGACGACCGGTGAACTTAATCGAAGAAAAGCGTCTGACTGCTCTATGTCATGGACAATTATATCAAAGAAGGATGAAGAAAGCCTTCGACAAAAAGGTTCGACCTCGTGAATTCCAAGAAGGCGACCTCGTGCTTAAAAAGATTTTGTCTTTTCAACCAGATTCTAGGGGCAAATGGACTCCTAATTACGAAGGCCCATACATCGTCAAGAGAAGCTTTTCTGGCGGTGCTATGACTCTCATAACCATGGATGGTGATGAACTCCCGCATCCTGTGAATGGTGATGCAGTCAAGAAATACTTTGTCTAAAAAGAACAAAAGAACAGCTCGGTAAGTCGAAAACCCGAAAAGGGCGGCTTAGGCAAAAAAGAGCATCTCGGTGGATTGAAAACCTGAAAAGGCGGTCCAGGCAAAAATTAGAGACAATAAACAGAAATTATCCTGATAGATTAAAAATCTGAAAAGGCAATCTAGGCAAAAATTAAGGATACAAAAAAAATGACAAAGTAATCGACATATTCAATCAAGAAACTTCCATCAACGGATCTTCAATCAAATCTTCTGAAGCAACGAACACAGTTGGAATTCAAAGTTGTTAGGGATAATAGTGGTTATTGCTTTCAATGTAGCCTTTTCCCAATAAATTATCATTTCCAACTTTTGTATATAGCTCATGGAACCACGCCTTTGGCTGATTACCATTCTATCAATAAATTTGAGCCTTGTGCCCATTTGTTTGCAATTCTTGCTTTATCCTGTTTCGCAAAATAACGCTTTTTATTGTGAAAATCACTTTTGAAAAAAAAGTTTTAAATGAATTTTTACTTCAAAATTTTGGAATAAAAACAAAATGTTCCTTTGAACTATGAACACAGAAAGAAATTCAACAGTTTTCTCCATGAGCGTTTCGATCTCTGAAGGATAAAACAACTGCTAAAAGAAGTCTCCTTCTCCTCAAAAAGAGATCATCAAAGGACGGTATTCTTATCCAAAAGAATTCCCAACAAAGTTGCCAATGAAATGCCTTTTTCGGAAAGTTTAAAGAATGCAACTCAGATTCATCATCAGTAACGTCTACACCATGACTGCAAATTTTGCTGAGTATTTGTTTGAACTGTGACGTAGTCCTTTTCCCAAATACCCTTTTTGTTGTCTTTGTCAAGTATCGTCAACATGCATATGACATTCATGACATTCATCATTCATACATAATAGCATCATTAATGCATTTCTGCATTTCTCAAATGTTTGCTTCAACATCACTTGTTTAGGTTGCATTTATTCCCAAAAACAAGTGTGGGTATGTCAGCTCTCCAGTAGATTATCCCCAAGCAGAGAAATACATCTTTTCTCTATCATGTTCCCCAGCTGAGAACGTTCTTCATTTGGAACGAAGTCTTGATTGATCCTTTCTTTCCAGCTCATTCCTGGATGGAACCTTGTCTCTAATCTTTTCAGGTCTAGATTTCACAAAAAAAATCTACCTGCAAACAATAAGCAATAGCCTCGTCATCCGAGCTGCTTATTTCCTTTTCATCTTGAAACTTGTCATAAAAAGATTGTTCTTCTCAGCAAGTCTAATCATGAAAGTTCAAGAAATCCCCACAGTTGTCTTTCTGTCTAAAGAAAACTTGTATCTTTACAATCAAAGTGCCTACATCTTCTCAAGAGAGAGATCCCCGGCAAGATTGTAACTTTGAAAATAGAAACTCATTTGAGATCTGTTTCCACCCTTGTCTGTTATTCACAAAGCTGAATACTCAGTAAATTTCTCAAGAATTACCTTGTTATGGTTATCACTTTGCTGATAATTGGTAATATCTTCAGAATTCATTACCATAAACTATGACAAGGCTGATAATTGGTAATATCATCTTTACTTACCTTAAACATTGTCACAAGGCTGACAGAAGGTAATCTCCTCGTTTCTCAAAATGAAACAGATATTCACTTACATTGTGAATCTATTTTCCCCGTGAAGCATATTGCTTGTTTCCCAACAAACAGTATCCTCTTTTCTTAGACAGATTGAGTCATCCTCACAATCATTCCCCCATCATCTCATTCTTTGATATCTCCTGGGTGAACTTTTTGCAACCATTTTGCATCATTCGCATTTTTTGGTATCTTAGGTCCAAAATTTGCGTATTCTGATATTTAAGTATCTTCACACCTATCGAGACGAAGATATTTATCTTCATATCTCAGGTTAAAGAAACTTAAATAGGGGCATCTGTCATACCCCAATTTTTGACCTAATATACCACCTTACATATGCATCACTGCATCACTGACAGTTCAGAACAGAATTGATCGTGTGTGGCTTCTAGAAGTCAAAATCAGGGTTTCATCAAATTTTCGTCTGCTCAAGAGATGATCAATTAGGGTTTGAGTTTTCACTCACCTCAATTGACCTATCTTAATCAATCATCAACAGTTAATCTTCAGATTCCTAACTTTTTCTCATGATCTATCAAGGATCGACCAATTAGGGTTTTTATTGAGGATAGAGAATCACTGACTTTTTGCTCAATGAATGACCTATTTGCCTGGAGATTGATCTTTATATCTTCAATGCAACATCTTGACCTAATTTCTTGATTCAAAAGATCACAGAAGTTCACATTTTTCATCAGTGAATTTCTGGATCCTTTGATGAAATTTCATCTGCACTGAAAAGTCAAACTTTGACTTTTGGTCAACTTTTTCAAGACAAAACTTTTTCAATCATCAAAATACTTCAAATGATCCATCATGATCATAAAAAATCAAGAAATATGGAAAAGTCAACAAAAAGTCAAAATTTCCAACACTTAGAAAAATTTTCAAGTGTTAGAAATTTCATGTTTTTTCCTACATTCATGGCAATTTTTCACATAGTTCCATTTGGAATTAGAAAAAACTCAAAAACATTAAAGTTGTAGCCCTTGTTACAAGCTTTCCAAAATGTCCAAGAACTTGCAAAACCATTTTTTCTAGCTATACTTTTGATTTTGAAACATAGAGCTCCAAAAGCCATGAATTTCAAGTTCATACTTCAAAATTATAGGTCATTTTTTGCATTTTCTCCTTCTAGATGTCTTGTCATCACTTAGAGGCAGCTAGTAACTGATAAATATCAGTTTGAATTATTGAAGATAGGATTGGATCAAAGAAGGAAACTTAACCATGGTTAAAGGAAGTAACTTTTGCATTAAATGCAAAAGATTCCATTTTGACCTCTTAACCAAGTTGCAAGTTTCCTTCAATGATAGCTTTGCCAAATCATTCAGTTTCCTTGGCCTATAAATAGAGGTCATTTCCTCAAATTCAAACCACACCAAAGCTATGCAAATCAAGCTTTCACTCTTCTTTCTTGAATTCTAAGTTTCATAGTTCAAAGTGAGGAATTTTTGCAATTAGTGATTCTTGCAAAATCTGAGAGAAACTTGGTGTCTAACATGTCTTAAACATCAAATATAACTTGTTTGAAACTTAAAATCAACTTAAGAACAACTGAAAATCAGAATTGCTTTTCAAAGTTTCAAAACTTGCATATGATGCCTTAACATCCAAACTGATAATTTGCTCGAGCTAGTCTTGATTTTATCATTTGAACATCATCTATACACTTCATATGAATGATCCAAGTCATCATCCTTGATCTGCAACACCTCTAAACTCGAATTCGAAACTCATACCAAGGAGCTGCAGTTGGACTTGGGTGGAGTAGTTCAGACCATTTCAAAGCCAGCATAGTGATCAAACACCTTCCATAAGGTTCAGTGGTGCTCTAGCCATCATCAAACATCAACTGGAAACACTCTAACAAAGATTTCGATTTCAGTTTAAGGAGGTAAGTCACTCATACTTCGAAATCTATGATTCATGCATTCTAATTCAAAAAACGCTTGGTCGTTTTGTTTCTGCACCTTCACTGATTGTTAACCCTCAATCAATTGCTTGATTCCATGATCATACACGATTTCATATTGATTTTTAAGAATTAGGGTTCTTCGTGTTTCTGGAAAAATTAATCATTTAAAACTGAAAATAAATGAAATTAACCACCACCATCATGTTCCTGGTTAAATTTCGAGCAAGTTTGATGTTTATAGCTTTCAATTTCATCAAGAAACGAAGAATCTGGGATTGGATGAAGATTGGATGAAGAAGAAGAACATTGCGCGTGTTTTCTTGTTTTCCAGAAATTCAAATATTTATTTTATAATATAATAACATGAATTAAGTTATATGAACGGATGTATTTCCGCCCCAGCGGTTGCCAGCTCACTCTTAACACTTTGCCTTGCCTTGCCTAATGGTCCTGGGGTCGAATCCCCTTGGGACCATTTTGTCACTTTTTTGCTTTTCTTCACATTTTTTTATCAAACTTCAATGCTTTCAAAAACCAATCAAAACTCCTCATTTTGAGGTGATTTTTTGCACACTTGTCATTTAACATGCCTATTTTATGGTGATGTCAAAAAAATCCAAAAATATTTTCTTTTGATTATATTTTCATTGAGCTGAAAACGAGACATTTTAAGGTATTCTTAAGTACTTCAAAGATGTTCTTTCCAAACTTTCAAAACTCGAAACTTTTTCAAACTTCTTGTGGATATATTTCATCTTTCAAAAACACTTTCAAAACCTTTTCAAAACATTTCATTAAATGTACACACCTTTTTTCCATGATCGACTCGATTTGAAGAGAAAACCAAACCCGTTTCTCCTCGAATTTCTTAATCGATCATGGGCCTCCCTCACGGTGTAAGTCCCAATTATTTTTATGTACATAGTTATTTTCCTTGTACATATCCAATTCTTTTATGTACATAGTTATTTTCCTTGTACATATCCAATTCTTTTTATGTGCATAGTTATTTTCCTTGTACATATCCAATTCTTTTATGTACATATCAATTTTACTTGTACATAATACAAACATCTTTGTAAATATTCAAGTATAGCAAACTTTCGTTCGTTTATTCGCTAGTTTATATACCAATTCCATTGGTATCAAGAGAGGAATTATTCCCGATGAAACTTCTCTTAAAACCAATGGGCCTCCCTCACGGTGTAAGTCTCAACCCTCCTATGTACATACACATTTCCTTGTACATAAATATCCCTTCGTGTACATATTCATTCCTTTGTACACATTCAAACTTGTAAATATTCGAGTTACGCTTGTTTCAGACGCTCGTTTTTACACACTTGTTTATATTTCCTTCATAAACTCCTGTGAATAGACTTCATACACTTGTTTATATAACTGTTTAGTTATAACATAACAACTAGTCTAACAACTAGGTCCCCTGTAGAGTTTAGCCTCCTCTTGGGCTTTGTACAAGATAACTCATTCATCTGAGTTCAGCCTCCTCTTAGGCTTCATATAAGAAAACTCATTTACTGAGTTTAGCCTCCGCTTAGGCTTCATATAAGACAACACTCCCCTGCTGAGTTTAGCCTCCTCTTGGGCTTCGTTCAAAATAACTCCTCATTGAGTTTAGCCTTCTCTTGGGCATCAAACAAGAAAGAGACTAGGAAATATCTTAATAGCCTCCTATTGGGCTTCCAATACAAAGAATCACCTGCACTATGATAGAACCCTGAGAGTATGATTTCCCGGTGAAATCACTCTTCAATCCTAAGAGGATGGTTTCCCGGTGAAACCACTCTTAAAGCCAAAGCCAGCCATACCCTATAGCTTCCTCTTGAGCTTCATACAAGGACCCTCGATGATCCTCGGAATGCCTTCTCTTGGGCTTACAATACAAGGACCCTCGATGACCCTCGGAATGCCTTCTCTTGGGCTTACAATACAAGGACCCATGGGCTTCTTAAAAGCATCCCCCTAATCCAATCAATTTCTCCTCGAGATTTAGACATTTATCATCTCTATGGAAGAAGTATCTCATCTATCACATCACATACAATCAAATCTTTTTCAAACTCTTTTCAAACAAAAACATCTCTCAATCGTAAGTGGTAACGCTTGTACACTCAAGCAAAACACCCAATGCTTACAATTAAAAGATTTCAATCATTTTTAAACATCTTTCTTAACTCGTAAGTGGTAACGCTTGTACACTCAAGCAAAACACCTATAACTTACGATGAAAGATTTAATCAATCAAATCCTTCAAAAATGTATGTGATGAAATAGATTAGATACATTTTTCCTTAAGATGACATTTGTCTCTGTCTCTTAATAACATCTCGTCGCTTCCACTAGCATAAGTGGGAACTACGATTGCTCTGACTTTATCAACATCCTTTTGAGAATACGTAGGCACAAGGTCTCATCCTTGGCGAGCATACTTCTTTCTCCCTCAAACCAAACAAACCATAGATCCCTTTAGATCCGAGCTACAAATGCTCTGATTCCCATTAAGGGATATGTATGCAGAAGATCCCAATGATCTTTGCGAGCACAATAATAACAAAACCTAGGATCCCACATAATCTATCCTTCTTAAAATCCAAAGGAGAAACTTTCTCAATCATAGAAATAGCAATTTAAAACACACAAACGTATCAAACATATTCATATATAAAGCTATAGATAACTATATATATTTAGGGTGCTCCATCTATTCCCTTTATATAACAAACCCCCTTGCCCGGAATCTCCCCAATACGTCTAGTTCGCTAGTCGTAATGCATATCATATCAATTGAGGGTATTGCAGCTTTCCCTTTTCATAATCATTTTTCTTGTGTTGGAAATAATAAATCTTGATGCTCGCGGCATCTTTATAAACAAATCAAAAGAGTAAATCGTTTCGAGCCAGAGAATCCAAATTCAGATTCGATTCCCTCGCGCGTCACTTTTTAACGCAAACAATAATAACATCTTGAATCTTTAAAAGAAGATGAAAATATTGTATTCAAAATATAATTTTAGAAAAATAGTGTTATCCATGGCGAGGGGTTTGTCCCCTATTTTTCAAAAAAAATCGGTCGGGATGAGCGACTCCGAGCAGGTCTTCTTGGCGAGGGGCTGCGAGAGATGTCAGTCTTAGGTCTCTGAGGTGGAGACGGGGGACGATTCTTTTCCAGGGCCTCAATACGTCGACCTTGCTGGAGGAGGTTGTTGGTATGATTAAGGGCGAATAGGATTGCAGTTAATGTTGGGTCCGTGTTGGTCGGCAATGGTGTCGAGGAATGAGTGATGACAATGTCGTCATCTTGGTTCTTGGATTTCTAGTTATCCAAGAGGGGATCTTGATCACCAGCATCGTCGGAATCGGGGGAGGCGTTCTTGTCGTTCCTGTGATCTATGATATCCTCAAGATGAGGGAAGACGTCACTCTCATCTTCTTTTTAGACAAGCAAGAGAAGGGCATTGTCGGAAGGGAATTGTTACTTGTTATCAGCCATCTCGTTGGGATTTTTGAAGTATCTTTGATATTTTGATTTTAGGATGATGAAAAAAGAAGGGGAAGATCGTTCCCATAAACGGAGCCACTGATCTGGTTCGTTGATCAGAATTGGAGACGACCGGAACATATGAAGATCCTTCGAGCAAGGTTAGTGTTGAGGAGGGGTGGTGTATCTGCAAGGCACTCCGATGCTAAAGTAAGCAAGTGTTAAAAGTTAGAATAGTGAATATTAGGGTTTTGAGAGTAAGAAGGTGATACCTTGCCCTCAAATGTATGAGGGTTTATATAATGATCTTATGAGGATTCTCATTGGTTGCTATATTTGGGCTTGGATATACGGATTCGCGAATATAGCTATCCGAGATGACTTGGTCAGCTCGGGCATTGATGCTCGAACCTAGACGTTTTGTCGAGTAGATGAGACATAACGGGCATAGTCCTTAGCGAGACAAACTGTGGAAAAGTTCGACAAATGTCGAGCAGAGGACGCCGTGTGGTGCATGAAATAGGCAGATAGAATCCCTCAATATGTTATTGAATCTCGACGGATCGTTGCACCTCGAGATGGAGTGACCTTCCCGACAGGTATTCGGGCAGTGTAGAACACATATTATTAATTTATTATACTTTATCTTTTCATCTTCTAAAAATCTAGTCTCGTATTTTATTTTTTGAAGTTCTCTTTGAAGAAAACCTTTATATTTCGTACAAATCTTATTGTTAATGTAATAATAACATCTTGAATCTTTAAAAGAAGATGAAAAATATTGTATTCAAAATATAATTTTAGAAAAATAGTGTTATCTATGGCGAGGGGTGTGTTCCCTCTTTTTCAGAAAAGATCGGTCGGGATGAGCCTGACTTCGAGCAGGTCTTCTTGGCGAGGGGCTGCGAGAGATGTCCGTCTTAGGTCTTTGAGGTGAAGAAGGGGGACGATTATTTTCCAGGGCCTCGATACATTGACCTTGCTGGAGGAGGAGGTTGTTGGTATGATTAAGGGCGGATAGGATTGCAGTTAATGTTGGGTTTGTGTTGGTTAGCAATGGTGTCGAGGAATGAGTGATGACAAGGTCGTCAGCTTGGTTCTTGGATTTCTGGTTATCCAAGAGGGGATCTTGATCACCAGCATCGTCGAAATTGGGGGAGGCGGTCATGTCGTCCCTGTGATCTATAAGATCCTCGAGATGAGGGATGGCGTCACTCCCATCTATTTTTCAGACAGGCGAGAGAAAGGCCTTGCCGGAAGGGAATTAATCGTTGTTATCGGCCATCTTGTTGGGAGTTTTGAAGTACCTTTGATATTCTGATTTCTAGATGATGAATGAAGAAGGGGAAGATCGTTCCCATAAACGGAGCCAGTGATTTGGTCCGTTGATCAAGATTGGAGACGACCGAAACATATGAAGATCCTTCGAGCAAGGTTGGTGTTGAGGAGGGGGTGGTGTACCTGCAAGACACTTCGATGCTAAAGTAAGCAAGTGTTTAAAGTGAGAATAGTGAATATTAGGGTTTTGAGAGTAAGAATGTGATACCTTGTCCTCAAAGGTATTAGGGTTTATATAAAGATCTTAGGAGGATTCTCATTAGTTGCTATATTTGGGCCTGGATATACGGATCTGCGAATATAGCTATCCGAGATGACTTGGTTAGATCGGGCATTGATGCTCGAAACGAGCCGTTATGTCGAGTAGAGGATACATAACGGGCATAGTCCTTAGCGAGACAAACTGTGGAACTGCTCGACAGATGTCGATCAGAGGACGTCGTGTGGCGCATGAAACAGGCAGATAGAATCCCCCAATATGTTATTGAATCTCGATGAATCGTTGCGCCTCGAGGTGGAGTGACCTGCCCGACAGATATTCGGGAAGTCCAAAACAAATATTATTAGTTTATTATAATTTATCTTTTCATCTTCTAAAAATATAGTCTCGTATTTTTTTTTTGAATTTCTCTTTGAAGAAAATCTTTATATTTCATACAAATCTTATTGTTAATGTGATAATAACATCTTGAAACTTTAAAAGAAGCTGAAAATATTGTATTCAAAATATAATTTTAGAAAAATAGTGTTATCCATGGATATCTATAAATATCAGTGAATACCTTAAAATCCGTGGATTAACCGTTTAGAGGATATCCGCACGAATATGGAACATATATAGATATCATATTTATCTAATACGGCAGACACGAATATTATACTATTTGTCCCCATGGATATCCATTTACATCCCCACTTGCAGAACCACCTCTTTGGTTGTTGTCATTTGATTGTCTTCTCCGATTTGACGCATTTCCTTCTTGTTGATTTCCTCTTCCATATGAAGCAATTCATACATCCTTTTGTGAGTTTGTAACCTCGCCTCTTTCACCTTCTCAACACCTCTAAAATATTTTTCCATAATTTCCCAAGCTTCTTTCGGTGATTCGACACTACTCAGTTTCTCAAAATTATATGGGCTAACACATTGATCAATATTCTTCTTCTTCAATTCTTTGTGTTCATCCTTTCTTCATCGGTTGTGTCTTCATCAAGTGGTTATACTCCTTCCTTCACAATATCCCAAAGATCTTGATAACATGAAACGATCTTCATCTGCTTGCACCAATTCTCATAGTTACCAACTTTCATAATCTAAAGACTTGCTGGAAAATGCTTGTTCAGATGATTTATTTCCATCGTAATTTTCTTTCCAAGAATCGCTCAGCTATTGCTCTAGATACTATATGTTGGGAATTACACCTAGCCTATGAAGAATTCCAAATCAATCTTGATGAACAAAATTCAATCAGCCCGATCGAAATCTCTTGTTCTTCACTCTTCGCTCGTGTGATTCAATCAACTTTAGTTGCAAGATGATTATGTGCAATAATTAACAATGGAGAAGAAAGAAAAGATAATTGGGAAGAAGAAGAAGAAGATTAGGGTTTAACAAAATAGGGTAAGAAAAAAATATTTTCTGCAGAGTTTCTCTTTGCTCACAACTTATTTATAGTTTTAGGTTTGCTTACTCCCTATGTCAAAACCTAAAACACAAAAGGCCAAATACTTAATTTGCTAACACTGCAAAATAAGCCTAAGTCGAAATCTTGTTGAAGCAACTCCTTCGATATTTAGACACATACACTAGGCTATTTTAGACACGCCTTTATTTCTGTCGAGCAACCTGCTTCGACACAAAGAATTACTCCGATCTCAATAATTTTTTAGCTATCAAGCTAGGTCGTGTCTGAATTATCAAGGTGGGCCGACTTTTTTACAAAATTTTATCAAATTGATTTCAAATTTTAAAAAAATATTACAATAAAAATTAAATTTCAAACTTATTATTTTTTAGTCGAGCCGGTTCTTCTAGTGTTTTAAAAATCGAACCGGACATCAAACCGGTGAAGATAATGGGTTACTTGTTTATTGGTCGAACCACTGGGTCACTGGTCGAACCACGTGACTAAACTGGATTAAATCGGATAACTCGGTTGAATAGACCGGTCTTTATAACAAAACAATATAGGTATAAAATTTGTCGAACCGGATGACTCAATCTCTACAAAATATAACTAGAACTTAAATTTTTAAAAATATCATATCATAAATAAATTCACAATTTTAAATTTAAATTTTAAATGTTTTGAAAATATCATATCATAAATAAATTTACAATTTGATAATTTTAATTTTAATTTTAAATATAAATATCATATATAATAAAATAGTAAAAAATTACAAAGTCTAATTGCAACATAATATAATTGAATAATTTATAATAAAATAATTTCATTGTCTATTAAATTTAATTTCAAAGAATACAGATTGTTTCAATATTGAGAAATCCTTCTTCAATATCAAAACTATCTGCAACAAAATCAACCGCATCTGCAATATTTTCTCTGTCAAAAATATAATTAATTAATTTTATTTTTTGTTTAAATATAATATTTTAATAAAATAATCAAAATGAATAAAAGAAATTAAACTGCAGATTTTAAAAAAAATTTAAAAATCTGGCTTAAATGCACTTTTGGTCCCTCTATATTAATTTTTTAAACATTTTAGTCCCCCTATAAAAAAAAATCAACTATTAGGTCCCTCAATATCGTATTTTTTGTTATTTTTGAGGTCTCCATAACAAAATAGTCTAATTTGCATATGTGACATTGAAATTATGATATGACATTTTTTAATATATATTTTAGAATTAAAATTTATAATATATAATTTCTAAATAAATATTTATAAACAAAAATAATTAAAATAATTAAAAATATTTAATTATTATAAAAAAAACTTTAAAAAAAATAAATAAATTTTTAAATATTTATAATGACGTGACATCAATTAAAAAAAATGTCACTTCATAATTTCAATGCCACCTATGTAAATTAGACTATTTTATCATGGGGACCACTAAAAAAACATGAAATATGATATTGGGGGACCTAATAGTTGGTTTTTTTATAGAGGGACTAAAATGTTTAAAAAAACTTAATATAGGGAGACCAAAAGTGCATTTAAGCCTAAAAATTTTAAATAAAAAAAATTAAAAATTAAAAAATGCAGTTGAACCACCGATTTTATCCGCCAATTTTTTTTATTTTTTCGATTTTCGATTCAACCGATCCGATTAATTGGTCCGATCTAATTTTTAAAACTCTGAATCTTCTATACTTGATTCAGCTTTGTTCATTTTCATCCATTCCTAATGTTTATTAATTAAAGAGTATTTTTAAAAAAAATTAGAAAGAACAAAGACTAATTTATTCTGCTCACATTCTCCTCATTAAACTTGTATTAAAATCACTAGCCATAATAATTATTATGAATCCTTGGCAAGAGTATGATTTATTTCCTAAGAAATAAACCATTACTTAATAAGGTGATCTATAAGGTATGACTTCCACGTTTTTTTTCTTTCTTTTTATAGGAAATGATACCGTGGCTTTGTAGCAAAGTGTTTCTGTTAGTCAAGTTATCGCTATCACTAAAGTTTTCCTACAACTTTTAACACATAATGCTGAATAGATTTAGAGTAATGTTATTCTTGCAATAAAATTTTATATCAATACTTACATCAAACACAATTTATTGTATTTATACGGTAAATAATATTTTTTTAATAAAAAATATATTTTTTAATATATTATTATAATAATATTTTTTTAAAAAAATATATATATTTATTTTTCAATAGTAAAATAAAATTAGTTAATGAAATATGAAAAATTGATTAATGAAATGATAAAGTTGGTTAATAAATGACTAAATATTTAAAATAATTTAGTAGCACTTTTATCAGAGGTTGCTTTGGTGCTTCTATCAGAGGTTGCATTAGCATGCTTCCTTCAAAAGTTGTTTTCACGTGCTTGGCTAGAAGTTATATTCCTCATTAGAACATCTAATACTTCATGATCTTCTATAAGCCTTGTTGAACACATCTTCTATCAGGAGTTTACATATGGTGCTTCTATCAGAGTTTGTATTTCAATCTTCACTCAGAAGTTTTCTTTACAACGTGCGTGTTCCAGAAGTTCTTCCTTAGAACTTAGAACTTCTAAATTCATCTTCTGCTCAACATAGTATAATTTTCCATTTTAAGCGCTTGAGTTAGAACAATTTCTTATTAATCAACTTCATCATTTCATTAACCAATTTTTTATATTTTATTAACCAATTTTATTTTACTATTAAAAATAATATAAATTTTTTATAAAAAAAAAATATTATTATAATAATATATTACTGTTCATAAATATATATTTTTATTAAAAAACGTTATTCACCATATAATTATGATGAATAGTGTTTGATGTAAGTATTGGTGTATGATTTTGGTGTATGATTTTGGTGTATGAATAACATTACTCATAAATTTATTTTGTTAAGCTTTGTGTTATACAAAAAAAAGTCGACAGAGGCCGTCATTTTTCTTCTTTTTTATGATCAATTTTGATCCAAAATTATCCCTCCAAATCGTTTTTGTTTATCTATTAATAAAATAAGTGATTTTCACAAGTTTCTTTTATTTTTTTGTGATTTCGTGGATCATTGTTTGTTTTGATTTTTCATATTTCTTTGGTGTATTTTGATTTCTTGCCTTTGGGTGGGGTATTTTGTTTTTTCGTTTTTGTGTGGTGTTCATTTTCAGGTTGAAAGATTAGTTTCGATCTAGTGCAGATCCAATAAATGACTTTGATGTCATTAACGCTACAGATCCGGAATCATGAATATTTTGTGGGCTTATGCAATTTTCCGTTTTATGCTATTAACATGGATATTGTGATTTGTTCGCAAATTCATTCTTTTTGTTTTTGGCGATTTTAAATTTGTATTGCAACGATATAATCTATCAATTTGAATGAATGAATATCATTTATTTTTTGTATAAAAAAAAAGTCGACAAAAATATATGATATTTTTAAAGAATTATAATTTATAATTATTTATTTTGTAATACTTTAACATATAAATTTAAATAAATCCATCAAATTATTTGAAGCTAAATAAATAAAATAATAATATTTGTTAAATATTAAATTACTACTATAATATCATTTTCTTAATATTGGAAGCTATATTGGAAGCTTTCTTTGAGTGGTTTGAGATTATTTATATTCACTTTTATTTTATGAAAAATGCTAACGAGTGTCTCTGGACACTGGTTAAAGATTTAAAAATAAATATTTAATTTATTAAATATATGTTAATGCATTAGAAATTAAAATAATGTGACTTTTTTAAAATATAAAATGTATATTTTCTTTAAAATACTTATATTCAATGCATTGAAAATTTAAATAACTGATTTATTTAACTGATATTTTATATTTAAAATCTTTAACAGTATTTCGGGACACTCGTTAACATGAATCTTATTTTCAAAGTATCACATAACTTTTCTAAATAGAAAACAAATTAAATATAGAGGATATTAGAAAATAAAAACAAATAGAAAATTAAGGCCGTTGTAATGCATTAATAGTTTAATTCGTAGATTAGCTTAAATTGATTATATTGAAAGAGACATCCACTTACATTTTTGTTTATATGGTACGTTAATATTTATTCTAAAAAAGTTCTTTTAAAATATTTTTAAAGTAAACATTTATATTAGTTCTTAAAAGTTAAGGGATTTAAATCATGCACTTAATGAAATTTATTTGTTTGAAAGAATTTAAATTAAATATTTAAATAAAATGATTATTTAACCAGAATTTACTAGTAATTTTGACTAGTATTTTGATAGAATTCCAGATTAACAGAGCTTCATTTTTTGGAAAAATTAAAACTAAAAAAATAAATTAATATGTTAAAAAAATTATAAGATGTAACTTAGAATTTGTAAAATTAAATATAACTTTTAATCCATTAAAAAAAATAGATTGAAATGAGTCTTGTACTTGCTAACTTTTAGTGATTAAGGATTGTCAGAGGTTTATAACTAACTCACACAAGCAAATTAGAAGTTTTGTATGTGGTATTTGTGTAATGAGATTGAATTTATTTTCAATCTTAAGGTTGGGGAAATTATACAAGTCCTTAGGCCTCGGTCTCAAACTCCTCAGAAAGTAACAACTGCCTATAAAAGCAGGAGAATGAGATAGTTAACCCCTTATTTTAAGACAACATGATAATTTTTTGCTTGACACCCTTTTTGCATTGTTATGGTCTGGGACAAGTTACATACCATGTTTTCACGCATGAGGGGAGTCGTTCAAGGAATGAGTGACATATTTGAGAAATAGACACCCATTCTGATAAATATACGACCAGGGAGTCTCTCATGTAGGCGACATACCACTTCACATATCCTAAGAAACTAAAAGCATCCCTGTAAGAGTTTCATATTTATAATAATACATAGTTCCTCAAGCATGATACCTTAATAAAGGGTAAAGTTATTTTAGCTGGTTTATATTTCTTGTAATCGTTCAAACGATTCTTTAAGTTAATTAGCTCATGTGAGACTTTACTTCGAGTATCTCAAGTGAGACTTTAAGTTGAGTCTCTCAGGCGATACTTTAAGTTAACTCCCTCAAGTGAGACTTTAGGTCGAGCCCCTAAAGCAAGACTTTAAATTGAATCCTAAAGACAATACTTTAATATAAGTCCCTCAAGAGAGACTTTAGGTTGAGTCCCTTAAGTGAGACTTTAGGTTGAGTCTATCAGGAAATACTTTAAGTTGAGTCTAAGCAGAACTTTAGGTCAAGTATTTCAGGAGAGACTTTGAGTCGAGTCCCTCAATATAGACTTTAAGTTGAGTCCCTTAGATGAGTCCTTAAGTTGAGTCCTTCTGGCGATACTTTCAGTTGAGTCTCTCAAGAAAGACTTTAAGTCAAGTTCCTCATGCAACACATTCAGTCAAGTCCCTTAAGTAGGACTTTAAGTCGATTCTCTTTGGTGAGACTAGGGGTGGAAAAGTAAGCTCAACCATTCGGGTATGCCCTTTTTGTCTGCACTTTTTTTTGTAGAGCGTACCAAGGTTTTAGGTTCGCACCCTCTAATATGCATACTCCACTCCACCTCAATTTTTGTGGGCACAAGCATTAACATGATTTTTTTTAATATTAGGCTTAAATTGTGCAATTATCTCGAGCGCGGCCCATCCACACACACTTTTTATGGGGCGAAGAAAATTTGTAGGCCCACACCTTCAACAAATACTGCCCCACACTGTATTTTGCAAGCTTTTACGGGACGAGCCTAAACGGAGCGGACATGCTCGTTTTCCACCCCTAGACGAGACTCTAAGTTGAGTTTATTAGGCGAGACATTAAGTTGAGTATCTCAAGTGTGAATTTATGTCAAATATCTTAGGCAAGACATTAAGTTGAGTCCATCAAGAGAGACTTTAGGTTAAGTCCCTCATGCGAGACTTTGAGTCGAGACTCTCAGGAGTGACTTTGAGTCGAGACCCTCGGACGAGACTTTGTCTATCAGGAGAGACTTTGAGTTCCTCATGCTAATAACAGAATTTATAATTCATCCATATTGAACTAAGAGCGTCACCAATACAGCATGTCAATTTTGACACGCAACATGGCGTGTGTAACACTCCAAAAATTACAGTTAATTATTTAATTAGTTATTTGTGAGTATTTGAGAAATGTTGTGATTTATATGATGCACCGTGGTATATTAGTGATACTATGTTGTGGAAAGTATTGAATTAATGCGATGATGAGAATTATTAGTTTTAATAATTAGTTTATAATTATTTAAAATTATTCTATTAATTAAATAGGATAATATTTGTAGGAACATTAAGGGAAAAGTGGTAATTTTATGAGGATTTAGTGAGGGTAAGATATGATTGTCATCATAAAGGTCCTAAGGGACAGGGGTAAGAGTTATAAAATGGAAGATTGGGGTTTTGGGCGTTCATTCTATACAACCGTGTTTTGGAAGAAAGTAGAGAACAAGGCTAGGGCACGAGGAACATAGAGAATCACAGTAGAGAACGCGAAGAGAAGAATCGAGTGCTAGGAAAATCCAAGGTAAAGGGGCTGATCACTATTATTATTGATAAGGGTTTAGGTATGTGTAGGAGTGTGTTTTATGGTTTATGTTGATTGATGATAATATGATGAATGTGATTATTTGATGTGTAATTTTCATGATTTGATGTGTATAACATGTATGTTGATGTGTTGTTATTGATCTATGATGATATGATGAGTTTCTATGTGTTTTATAATGAATTGCATTGAAATTGTATGGAAAATTGAGGTTGAACTGTGCACAAGATGAAACAGTAAATTGTTGTTACGCAACCAACATCGGGAGATCCCTATGCAGTGTTGGGCGAGAGTCAGCGCCCAGGAAGCCTCATGCGAGCGTCTGGCGAGGGAAGGGGAAATTTGGATTCTACTGGAAAATAAGCGAAGTGCCTCAGCATCGACAGGTGAGTGCTGGGTGAGGGACCATCGTCGGGTGATCCTTTGCATTGTTGGGCGAGACTCACTTTAGCATATTGCTTCGTCGGACGAGCCACAGGTGAGCAGAACTGCTTGCATTTTTGTATAGGTCGTAACTTGAATTTCCGGACTCTGTTTAACGCGCCGTTCAATGCGTTAAAAAGCTAACAAGATGAACTATATTTTGGTAGAATAAAATGATGTATTTTCCAGTACCCTTTCTACAATTAAATTAGACTTTATACGATGAATTATGATAATGTAATGATGTATGATGCGTTGTTGCTACTATGATGATATTATGTTGTGCTATGATGTATTCGATGATGATGTGTTGAATGAAGTTAATAATAAGAATATTTGGTGTTAATGTATGCTATGTGAAGAATGTTTACATGATTATTACATGGATAATGATGCAATTGACTAGCCGTGGTCGGAGTATTAATGTTGTTGTGCATCATACATTCATGGAATATGTTAGGACGGTGATCCACCCATGTTGTTATGATGATTTTCCAGTTAAGGCCTCAATCATATTGTGTGGATTGAGTGTGTTATTATGTTGTGCTCCTGTTCTAAGAGGGAATCAATCTTATGGTGGGATCTTTGGAGGGAGATAACCCAATGTTCATCAGTGAATTTTGGTACCATATGCATGAGTAAATGTTATTGCATTGTATACTCTGTGTCATTATATGATTATTGATTAAAAGATGTCTTGATGATGTTGTGACTCAAGCGATGCTTTGATGATGATTGTTGAATTGAGGATGTAATGATGTTGTAAATGAATTAATGATGTGAAATGTGAAGTATAATATATGATGTATGACGTTATATGGATTCCTTGATGATTGTTGTTGTAACTACTATGTCTATTCTGTATATCTTTTGTAATGATTTGTGATTACTCACCTTTTTGTTTGAATCTTGCCTCCACGTGGGCAACGCGCATGTGATCGTGAATAGCTTGTAGAAGCGTAAGGATAACTTTGGAGTTATTTAGTGTGTTTTCGGTTGAATAAAAAGGGTCTTGCTCTGATATATAACATCATATTTTTAGGATCGCTTGAGTTTGAAGTCGTTTGTTCATTTAAAAACACATCCCATGAGTTTTGTTATCTTTTGAATTTATTTTGATGTTAACTTTGGATAAGACCAAAAGGCCTTGATGTTTTGATGAAATAAGTGAATTTATGATTAAAATTATAATTTTCCAGTGAAGTCTAAAGTTATATGTTGATTTTAATGAAGAAATAATTGTTATAATTTTTTAAAACTCGTGTTACAGAGCAGAATATTTGTATAAGATGTTTTTATAAAGATGTGACACTATCTTGGTGCTTTGTGTTGATATATTTATCAATTTATTCGTGAATTAATCTTGGGTTTTAGATGGGTGTTACAACGTGTTCTCCATAT
Source organism: Vicia sativa (assembly GCA_021764765.1). Lineage (NCBI taxonomy): Eukaryota > Viridiplantae > Streptophyta > Magnoliopsida > Fabales > Fabaceae > Vicia > Vicia sativa. The sequence goes on from CM038792.1 coordinate 26,155,387, forward strand.
ACCATAGTGAATGGATTCTCATTGGTGGTCGAATGAAGGGTGGTACGATATGACCATACTACCTCGTGAATTTTCTCAACTCGGAGTCCCTTGGCATCATCTAGATTTTTCTTGATTCCCATAAGTATCACCTTTTGTTATTAATTCAATTTGCTTGTGTATTTATAACAAAAATAAAATTTGTTTGCACTTCCATATTGTGACAAAAACTAAATACGATAATGTTGGATAACTGAGTCCCATTGTCTGAAATGACGATGCTTGGAGAACTGAACTTGCACATGAGTCTCTGTTAATAAAATGATATACCATTTATGCTATAATATTGGAAACGACTTCAACTTCTATCCCAATTGTGAATAATCAACTCTTGAAACTATAGTTGGTCGGGTGTAAAAGGAAAAGGTCCAAAATGTACACACCCCATTGGTAAAATGGTCAGGGCGTCATGACGTAATGAAGGATTTTAATCGGTGTATGATGCAGATTGGTTTGCTTATGGAATTTGTTACATTTCTTGATGAACTCCATATTATCCTTCATCAAGGTGGCCAATAATAGTTTGTCTTTAGCTGTTTGTAGGCTGGGGCTCATCCAACAATGTGACTTCCTCAAGCTTGTGGGTGCCCATTATCAAGGACCAGAGAGATTTCATGTTCCCATAGGAACCTTAGCATGGGGGAGGTCCTTCCCATTTTGTAGAGCATTCATGACATCATGGTGTACTTTTTTGCGTGCTTACAAATCTTCTTTGCCTCTAACTCATCCTACGATAGTTTATATGACTGCAAATAGTCTATTATGGGTGTCATTCAACTGGTGTTCTCGGATACGTCAAGAGCATTAGTCTCACCCGCCTTAATATTAGGGGAGGTGAGAGTATCCTAAAATATAGTGCATTTATACCTTATTTTTTCGTGTTAGCGAGCTTGGAAATAAGGTCCTCCTTAAAATTATGTTCTCTAAACACATACATTATCTTGAAATCTTTGAAACATTCTGATAAGTCACATACATTTTTTAGATATTTGATGAGTTAGGGTTATTTTGCTTAATATTCTCCGGTGACTCGATTTTCCACCAATTGTGAGTTACATTTGGCCTTTAAATTCGACGTGCCCATCTCATGGGTGAGGACCATATCGATGGTGATAGCTTCATACTCCGCCTGGTTGTTAATAACCTTGAACTCAAACTTCAACGACTGCTCAATTTATGGTAACTCCAACATTATCCTAATCCTACTTCCCTTTAATTTAGAGGAGCCATATACCGATAATATCCATGTGATGGAGCCTCTTCATCTATCTTGAAAATTTAATTTTGCCATAAAATTAACAAGTACATGTGATTTGATGCTTCATCTTGGTATATACTTAATGACGTACTCAAACAATTCAACCACATAGGATACCATTATTCAGACTAAATCTAGCCTTTTCAGGACCTGTTGAATGAGGTAGTTAGTTTTACCATTACTTGATGCCTTTAAAAGTAGGTTTTGAGTTTCCTTGCAGTTATAACAATCGCCAAATAAATTATCCCAATCTTCTTATATTGGGCCTTAGCGCCCTTAAACACATTGCTCACAAAATAGATGGGTCGCTCCATCGTATATGTTTCTTGGATGAGCGCTGATCTCATCATCTCGTTAGTGTCAGGATGCAAAAAATACCTGAGCAAATGAACGCGCAAAATCAACAAGAGTCGCCACTGAATGTGATTTCATCATATTGAGCCCATGATCCAAGACATAACAAGAAACCTTAATGAAGGACTATATATAGGACCTTGAGGAGGATGAAAAAATATTTTAGTAATTCCAAGATAAATACATAAGATACTAGTGTGAGGATATTAGAGAGTATATAGAGTTTTCTTCTTCTCACCAAAATTATTTACTAGCTGCTGAGTTCTGACACGACTGGAGTCACCTCTTGCAGATTATCCATCTCAAGAAATCTTAAAGTTTCTCTTAGGTTTATATCTATTTTTTCATTATTTATTTAAGGATGTCGCTTCTGAGAACCAAGCTTCTAGTTTGTACTCAGCTTATTATGAGCTAAACCTTTTGTTGTTGAGCATTCTGGAGTTAATATTAAGTTGTATTTATGTTAAATGATGTGTTGTTTAGTGCCTTGCTTTATTATGTGTTAACTTGTTTACAAAGTTGATTCTTTGAATGATCAACTTAGGAAAAGATAATACCTTGTTGTTGTGAGAGGTACAAAAACAAGTAGACTTCATAATAAAAATAGTTGAAATGAGTAAGATAAAGATATTCACTCATTTAGTTCACTTAGAGATAAAGAACTACAACTATTTAGGATTTCTCAATGCAAACAGACGTATGATAGAGTTATAAGTGTGACTTAGATATTTGTTCCATTGCCTTTTTTATGCATGCTTTGATGATGTAGAAATACACCTTGAGATTACTCTGACCTTTCCTGGCACGACACAACACATCATAAACACATATTTGCTTCTACTATGATATGCAATGTGTTGTACCACTTAAAAGGAAGTAGTCATACCTACACAGTAGGGGAAGTTGCAACCCAATTGGGAAGAAATATATCACATATACCATAAACTTCCTCATGGAGCGTACAAGTTTCATGAACTTGAAGGACCAATTCTACCCAGAACTTGGAACGATCTTCATCTTCTATATTATTATTATAGTTAAAATTATTTGTAATTCTCTAATAAACAACATTATTCCCATGTAATTCTGAGCAATTATTCAAGTGATTTGTTTGTGCAAGGGATATTGCCTCTTTAAAATGATTTTTATGCTGGAGTTCATCATGAAGATCTTTGCTTCCCCTCGAGAAGATATATTATGTTGGGCTTCATTACGAAGGTCATTGCCGCCCATAGAGGTGATACATAGACTGGATGTCATTACGAAGATCATTGTCGGCTCTCAAGGCGATATCTTATGTTGGGCTTTATCACGAAGGTCCTTTCCACAACTCAATATGTTGGACTTCATCACAAAGGTCCTTGCACCCCTCAAGGCGATACATATGTTGGACTTCTCCACAAAGATTTTTACTATCTCTCGAGGTGACACCCTAATACAAGGCCCTTAAGAGGCGTGACCTATATAAAGCCCCGGAGACTTTGTTTCTAGTGTTGTTTGAGGATTAGATAGAAGTCCCACCTAAAAGGGTAAAATGCCTCTCCTAACAGGCTCATTGTCTTATTGGCCAAACTATGTATTGTAGTGTCTTAGGAACTTAGATGCCCTAGGATAATTAGACTATTTCCTGAGGGACATTGTGTCCCTTAAACAAGATTATTTCCAACATATTACGCCTAAGAGGTGCAACCTATATAAATCCCCGAAGACTTGGTTACCAGGTTTGCTTGAGGGCTCGATAGAACTCCTTCCTAAAAGGGTAAAACCCCTTGCCTGAGGGACTTAATGTCTTATCAGCTAGGCTATGTATTACAACGTCTTAGGAACTTAGATGCCTCGGGATAATTAGACTCTCGTCAAAGGGATTTTATGTCCCCTCGGGAGGTATTATTTCCAACATATCATGCATAAGAGACATGAAATATATCAAGCCCTAGAGACTTGGTTTACAATTTTGCTTAAGGGCTCGATAGAAGTCTCGCTTGAAAGAGTAAAACACCTCACTTGAGGGACTCAATGTCTCGTTAGCCAGGCTATGTATTGTAGTGTTTGAGGAACTTATATGCCTCATAACTAGACTCTTGCCTAAGGGACTTCGTGTCCTGCCGGGCAGGATTATTTCCAACAAATCACACCTAAGAGGCGCGATCTATATCAAACCCCATAGACTTAGTTGCTAGTCTTATTTGAGGGGTTGATAAAAGTCCGACATGAAAGGGTAAAACGTCTCGCCTGGGGGACTTAACGTCTTATCATACAGGCTAGGCATTATTGTGCCTAGTGGCAGGTGAAAAACACTTTGCTTTTTGTCGAAAGTCTCGTGCCTGATGGACTATATAGTGGTATATTTACAACAGACTTTGCATAGGGCGATGTCTTGGGACTTTCCTAGGAGAGGCGGAAATGAAAAGTCTCCAAAAAGGAGGTATTGCCTCGCCCTTGTGTCTTCATTCACCCAAACATGGAAAAATGTGTGATAAGGCGTGTCTTGGATAAAGGCAAAGTCAAGGTCATTATTGATTCACGTCTCTCTTAAAAATAGAGATTCAATTGTCCTCTATTTGACTAAGTGTATAATGACCCTTTCTGAGGAAACCCCAGGTCCTAGAGACCCATATAAATACATAATCCCTAAGGGGAAAATACAAACTCTAAGTCATACATATATTCCACGACCTAAAAGAACACCACACTCGTTATAACCATAACAAACGACTAACCTAATCGCCTGCCAACAATCAAGTAGCGTCAGCTACCAACAAGACATCTCACCTCACATGTGTTGGTCCTTTACAAGCCTCAAATACCATAGTACATGACTTATCTCCGTCACAAACAAGTCCCCATTGAATCTCACTATCTTCGCAAGAAAAACGCACTTACGTGTACTTTTTGACCAACACAAAATATATAAAATTATTTGAATCAACATAAATACATATAATTATAATATGTATTTTATTTTTGGAAGACTATTGCAACTACTTTTTAATATGTTTTAAGTAAACATTTATTTTAATTCTTAAAACTTAAGTGATTTAAATCAAGTTTTTAATTATTTTATTTGTTGTTTGTTCAAAAAAATTATTTTATTCACTTGAATGAATTTAAATTATAAATAAAAATTTTATTAATCAAATATTACTAATATTTTGACCGAGTTCTAAATTGACTGAGCTTTATTTTCTGACGAACAAAAATTCAAATATAATATATTTAATATATTATAAAATTAAAAAATGTAACTTAGAATCTGTAAAACTAAATATAACATCTAATCCATACAAAAACTTAGCTCAAAACGAGTTTTAATAAAAAAAATACACGATTAATAATAATTAAAAAAGAATTGTTTGGTTTTAGAAATAATTAAAAGATAATTTTGATATTTAAAACAAAGAATAATATATTTAATTTATTATTATTATTTTGTCATTTGCATTCAAACAATCAAAATCTATATAAATATATAAAAATCATATGACTCATACATAAATATATAATTATAACATGTATTTTATTTTTGGTAGACATTGTCAGTAATTTTAATATGTGTAGGCCCTTTTTTAAATAATTTTTGTGGATATTTTAAATTTCTACTTACTAAATTAGTTTAGATTGATCATATTAAAAAAAAAAGACATTTACTCATCATGGTATATGTATGAGAGCCAAATTAATCAGTTATTTGAATTATTTATATTCTTATCTAAATTCAGTTATTAAAAATTGATTAATTATTTGGAAAAAAATAATTTAAAAATAATGTAAAATATTTTTACACTATCAATAAATCACGAACGTATATTTTGATAAATCACACTTTTAATTTTAAAATACTAATATAATATGGTTGAATGTTATTATTCTATTGGACGATAGTGTAAAACTAATTTACAATGACAATGCATTATATTTAATTTCTTAATTATTAATATGATTTTGATTAAATTCTTATTTTAGACATGTCATTAATATGATTTTATCTAAATTTATGTTTTGAATATTCATATTCAAAATAAAAACAAAATTAATCTATTTTTCAAAAATAAAATTCTTAGATTAATATTTTATCAATTTTTTTTTAAGACAACCTTTTTATAAATTATGTTCCTTAATGAAAAAAAATTTTAAAAAAAAAAGATTTTTTTTGGGAAAAAGTGAAAATATTTTTTTTATTAAAATATTACTTTTTTCATAAAAACAAAAAAAATTGTTATTGAAATAAAATATTTTTCTAAAAAATAAAAAATAAAATAAAAATTATATTATTTTTTCAAAAAATCAAAAAATATTTTTTTGCTAGTTCTTTTTATTTATTTAAATTTTTTAATTAATTATTAAAAATGATATTTTTTATATAGATAAATATATTTTTGATTCTTTTAAATATTTCATATTTAATTTTAATCCCGTTAAAGAATGATCTTTAGGTGGTATAATAGTAAGTTGAGACCTCACATAGCTCACTTGATGATATAATTTGAGGTGTCTTAGTTTTGCATTATCTGTTGTCTTGTTAGTGGCTGGATCGTCTTAATTTATCTGTTTTTTGAATTAAAAAAATATTTCTTTGATTAAAAAAATGATCTTTCAAAAAATTTAAATTTTAACTTTTGATCCTTATGTCACAGTTGCCACTAAATAAAAAACCTGTCACTAATTTTGTTGGTAAGTTTTAAAACCGTTGATAAGTCGCAATGAGATCAAAATTTAAAATTAAAATTTTTAGAAAGATCATTCTTTAAAAGAAATTTTTGGATGGTTTAAAGTTAAGTATGAGATATTTAAAAGAATGAAAAATATATTTTATTTTTTTTATTAAAATAGATAAAAAATAATTTTTCTAAAAATTAAAAAATAATTCTTTAAAAGAAATTATCAATTTTTTTATAAATCAAAATTAATTATAAAACTATTATAGATATAATTTATTAGTAACTGATTTATAATCGTTTTAAGAAAATATAATTTGTTTATGACAATTGTTTTAATTAACCATTTATAAGATATTAATTATATATGAAAAAAATTTAGATATTATTTTTTTTAAAAAGTAAATATTTAATTAAAATGAAACGATCTGAAATTGTAACGTAGATATTTTGATAAAAAAATAAATATTTAAAAGAAATGAATGGAATTTGAAATTGTAATGTCTATGTTAACAATAAAATAATTTAGTTAACTTATAAAAAATAAAAAATAATTTACGATTTATAACTAAAAAAACACATTTTAATTTTATAACTAAAAATACTTTAGTTAATTTGTCATATAATAAATTGCTATTTTTGGTCTTTTTCTCCTTATCGTTCTCAAACAACCAAAATCTATATAAATCTATAAAAATAATTTGACTCATGCATAAGTACATCAATCAATATGACATGTATTTTATTTTTGGTAGATTAATATTTCCGTTACTTTTTAATATGTTAAAGAATTTTCTTAATTTCTGTGGATCTTTTGACATTTCTAATTACAAAAAGTTGATATCTTTTTGTTTTTTTTACTTAGGCCCTTCTAATTACCAAAAAGACGGTTGTTTAAAATTTTTTAAGACTATAATTCATGTATATTTATACTATTTTAATCCTCTTCATTTTCTTTAAAAGGGGATTTCAAATAATATTATTCCTTGTTCTTATAATATTTTTCATATTTATAAAATTTAATTATTATAATATATTATATTTTAAATTTTCAATGTAGTTATAGTTATTTTTTAAATATATTTCTGATTAATATTAATTATTACTCAATAAATTATTATTTTTTATGTTTTATTTATAATAATGAGAAGAATTTAATTCATCCCTTAAATCCAGTCATTTTTTAAATATATCTTATCATTTTATATATATATATATATATATATATATATATATATATAAAATTAGATTCATTGAATCATGATAGACTTATAAAATGCAATAAATTTATTAAAAGATAAAATACTTTTATTGAACTAACTTTATCAATTATTAATATATTTTTTACCATGATAAATACAAAATAAAACAAAGTTTTTAAAGATATTCAAAGTACAAATTAGAAAATCTAATTGAATAAAAATAATTACTTTTAATTCAAAAAAGGAATATATATTTATTGAAACAGTTTTTTTATTCAAATAAAGCTTATTGTAAAACATAAAAATAATACTTCATTTAAAAAATCTAGAAACTTTTTAAATACTAAAACAGTCAAGTCAAATATTATAAAAGTTTGTGAAATCAATTCATTGAAAATTAAAATGTATATTTTCTTTATAAAATTATTTATGTAAAATTCTTAAAAAGTGTTCTAGACTTCTAGACTTCTAGTTAACAAAAACTTTATATTGAATAGATTTAGTAAAACATTATATTAAATTAGGTAAAAGATGAATTTTCGTGTGAAAAATGGATAGGATCACATTAAAAAAAAAAACGGATATCAGAAATAAAATACCTATATTACCCTGAAAATGTTTGACTTAAAAACCAAAATTTTAGTCTATAACAGAAAACCTGCATTCATTCACACAAAACAAGGGCAAATAGGTAACAGAGAGACAGACACATAAGAGAGTGAGAGAGTTACAAAAACAAACACATGTTCTTGTTCTTATGATTCTGAACAGGTCTTGAATCGTATCCTACACAATCTTACCATGGATATCTCTATGCGAAAGTCAATGGAAGAGATAACAAAAGAGGCACAACGAGAGGGTAGTGATCCTTTTGTTTGGGCTCTTCAGATGTATTCCAGTTTGAACTCATCTGGAGAATCTTTACCCTCTTCACAACTCGCTGAGTTTTTGGTTTCTTACATTTGTTGGGACAACAATGTTCCTATTCTATGGAAGTTTCTTGATATGGCATTGATTCATAATATTGTTCCTCCTATGTTTCTTCTTGCTCTTCTTTCTGTCAGGTTGGTTAATTTTGCTTTTTAATTTCATCCATGGTTTTTATTTTTGTTTTTAATTATTAACTTTTTGTTTTTTTGCTTTTGTAGGGTTATTCCTTGTAGACATGATCACCCTGCAGCTTATAGATTGTATTTGGAACTCATCAAAATGCAAGCTTTTAAGCTTAAATCCCTGATTGAAAGACCGGATTATCAAAAGTGAGCTTCAATTTATGTAATTTATGAAACTAAATACTTGTTTACATTCCGATCGCTCATGTTATGTGAAAATCTTTGTGATGTTCTTAGTTTTTACTACATTTATGATTGGTTGTTGAAATTTGTTTATTGATGGTCATGACTATGACTTTGGGTCTGTTTGGATAAAGAACTTAATTAAGTGCTTCTAGTTTAAGCATGATCGTGTAACTGTTTATGTATAAGCTATTTTTATATGAAAAGAAAAACAAAGTCAAACTGTTGTTGTAATTATCGTAGAAAGTTTACGAAAATAAGGTGAAAGAGTTTATGAAGATATCATAAGTTGTTTTCGTAAGTTTTTCAAACAGTTTCGTAAGTGCTTATGTCAAATAAGTCGATCCAAACGGATCATGGTCGTCTTCTATGCTTATTTTTCTTTGACTGGATACGATTATGAAATTAACTTTCTAATTTTAAGGATAATGTTACATCTGACACCATATTTTTATGTATGTATTCTATGATATTATGTTTTATATTTTTATTTGAGATTATTTTTCAGCCGACCATTTTTGGTATGAGATTTTTCTCTCATCTGTTGGCTGGTATCAACTTTGTAGTTTCGTATTAACTCTTTTGGTTATGCATTGGACAGGGTTATGAAATCTGTAGATGGTGTTCTTCATCTCTCGCAAATATTTGGCATATCACAAAGTGAGCCTGGCAATTTGGTGGTTGAGTTTATTTTCTCAATTGTCTGGCAGTTGCTCGATGCATCGTTGGGCGATGAAGGATTGCTAGATTTCACTCCCGATAAAAAGTGTAAATGGGCTATGATATATCAAGAAATGGAATTGGATGGACACAACGATTATAGTGATACTGATACTGAGCTAAAGGAGAGATTACGTAATACTAATACGCTAGTAGCTATTGAGTTGATTGGGCGGTTTTTGCAGGATAAGATATCTTCGAGGATTCTTTGCCTGGCCCGGCTAAATTTGTATGTATTTGTAATTTGTTATATTTATATTTATCTTTCATACTTGTTGAAGCTGATAAGATTATTAATTTCCTATCTATTCATTTTAGCATATGATTCACAATTTTTCTTTTTCGTTTCTGGTTTTTTATCAGGCCTGCTCATTGGCTAAGTTTTGTTCAACGGATGCAGTTGCTGGGAGCTAACTCACCAGCATTGAAAAAATCAAAAACTCTAAGTCCCAATACGCTTATGCATTTGGTTTCAGATACTTGTATGGTATTGTCTCAAGAAGGCAAAACAGCTTCACAGAAAAAGTTCCGTAAAGTTATGGATTTTGAATATCTTTCTTCATCTGCATCATTGGGTGATGGTGCAACTCATTCTGCACTTTGGATTCCGCTTGATCTGGTGCTGGAGGATACAATGGATGGCTATCAAGTTAGTGCAACAAGTGCCGTTGAAGAAATCAGTGGTAAGACCGTGGAATGCATATTAGAATTTGACTGAAGTGCTAATTTATCGTTTTAACTTTAATTTAAGTTTTTGATTCGCATGCTTTGTTGTCGTTGTTGTTTAGGTTTGATAAAGACCCTTCGAGCAATAAATCGCACCTCTTGGTATGACACTTTTTTAGGCCTTTGGTTTGCAAGTCTTCGGCTTGTTCAGAGGGTAAAACTCTTCCTTTTCAACTTAACGTGTTTTCTTGTGAAGTTTGTCTGAGATATGTATCGTTCCTCAATTACTCCAGCTTACTTCTTTAAATTAACATATAATATGTTTATAGGAAAGAGATCCTATTGAGGGTCCGATGCCCCATCTCGATACCCGCTTATGCATGCTGTTGTGTATCATACCTCTCGTTGTTGCCAATCTTGTTGAAGAGGAGGAGGAAGAACAGAAGCCCGTTCATGAAAACGGATATGGTCGTACAGATGTCCGCAAAGAGAAAAGAGTTCCAGGAAAATGTCGTGATGATTTAGTCTTAAGTCTCCAGGTATTGGGCGATTATCAGAGCTTGCTCGCTCCACCTCAATCTGTTACTGCTGCCGCAAATCAGGCTGCTGCAAAAGCTATGCTATCTATTTCTGGTGTCACTGTAGGGAGTGCATATTTTGACTGCCTCGCTATGGCGGAGATGCCAGTCGACTGTTGTAAGTGATATTGCATTCTGATATTAATTTGAGTGACTAGAACTCTTTAATAGTAAAAATTTCACCTAAAACTACTTGTTTATAAGTTACCGTATATTTTTGAAAAGTTTAAATTATTTCTTCTTTTTCAGCTGGAAACATGCGTCATCTGATAGTTGAGGCTTGTATTGCACGAAATCTACTAGACACATCTGCGTACACATGGCCAGGTTATGTCAATGGACAGATCAATCAAATACCTCAATGTATGCCAGCTCAAGTACCTGGCTGGTCATCATTTATGAAGGGAGCCCCACTTACTTCAGCGATGGTGAATGCTCTGGTTTCAAGTCCTGCCACAAGGTATAATCCAATTTTTGCCTATTCAGTCATTTGATTCATATGCGGATTTGTGATTACATTCAAGTACTTGAAATGTGTGGATTTTAGGCAACGGTGTTCCTGTTTAGTATTTATGGTATTACCTTCTAAGTAGGCCTATAGACACCTATAACCTTTTTATGGTATTACCTTCTGAGTACAATGGCGCCATAGCGTAGTGGAATTTGAACAAACTGCTATTATCCACAGTCCGCAACGGACAGCATTGGTTTCTACACTATATCGCATGAGTGATTTGAAGATTTTAGTAACTTCAATCTCATGGTCAATGCATCTATCACTCTGTGATTTAATGTATTGAAACATGATATAATTTACTAAATATCACAAACATTCATCATAAACTAAATTTATACAATAACAATGGCGAATAAAAAACGGGTAGACTCAAAATTAGTTTTAAAAAACTGATGCCTGGTCTTCAGTGTTTCTTTTTCTTTCCTGAAGCCAGGAATGTGAGATGCTCTTTTTTGTAAATTTACCAAAAGCTAAAGCAACTGAATTTACGCTCCTGGATTTGATGGAAGCTTAGCAGAACTGGAGAAAATTTTTGAAGTTGCAATTGCTGGATCAGAAGATGAAAAGATATCTGCTGCTACCATTCTTTGCGGAGCATCCCTAATTCGAGGCTGGAATATACAGGTATGAAGTTATACAGTAGATCACGTATACACTAAAACTAGCTCGGTAGTGCAGACCGTAGAGCAGAATATCTTTCTTCTGAATGACCTTAACAACCTAATAAATTTTGCATCTCTATTATATGCAGGAGCATACTGTTCATTTCATTCTCAGGTTACTATCTCCACCCGTTCCTGCAGAGAACTCGGAAGGAAACAACTATTTGATTAACTATGCTCCAATACTTAATGCACTCTTCATTGGAATTGCACCTATTGACTGTGTCCAAGTATTTTCGCTCCATGGCTTGGTAACATTAATTCTATTTTCTCTCCCATGTGATTCTCATATATACAACTAACCCTTTTCGTCAAACTTTGAATTAATGTATTTCCAAATCTCCAACCAGGTTCCACAGCTTGCATGTTCGTTGATGCCAATCTGTGAAGTTTTTGGATCATGCATGCCTAACATCTCATGGAAACTTACATCCGGGGAAGAAATATCAGCCCATGCTGTGTTTTCAAATGTATTTATTCTTCTTTTAAAGTTATGGAAATTTAATTGTCCTCCTCTTGAACATGGAATTGGAGACGCGCCAACTGTTGGTTCTCAATTAACTCCTGAGTACTTGCTATTAGTACGCAACTCCCATTTATTGTCAGCTGGTAACATCCGCAAGAATAGTAACAGGAGGAGACTCTCGGAAATTGCGAGTCTATCGTCGCCAAATTCTGTATTTGTCGACTCCTTTCCAAAATTAAAAGTCTGGTATCGACAGCATCAAGCGTGCATAGCTTCAACACTCTCTGGTCTTGTTCATGGAACCCCTTTTCATCAAATAGTTGAGGGACTTCTTAACATGATGTTCAATAAGATTAATAGAGGAAACCAAGCTAGTATTACATCCGGAAGCAGTAGCTCGTCTGGGCCTGGAAATGACGATGCCTCTACTGGACCAAAGTTGCCTGCTTGGGATATTCTTGAAGCCATTCCCTTTGTAGTTGATGCTGCTCTCACCGCATGTGCTCATGGAAGATTGTCTCCGCGTGAGTTGGCGACAGGTATGCATGTTTTTCTTGATGTTCATGTAGATGTTTCTTTATGTACATAACAATATCATAATACCTTAATGCTTTTCTTAATACCAGGGCTTAAGGATTTAGCTGATTTTCTTCCTGCATCTCTGGCAACCATAGTAAGTTATTTCTCTGCGGAAGTTACTCGAGGAGTTTGGAAACCAGCATTTATGAATGGAACGGATTGGCCAAGTCCTGCCGCAAATCTACAGCACGTAGAGGAACAGATAAAGAAAATCTTGGCCGAAACTGGTGTTGATGTGCCTAGCCTTACTACAGGTTTTCTTCTTGCATTATATTTTTGGGCAACGCAACACAATTTACATTTATAAGTCCAATTGCTTTTTAGGAATGTGATCTATTATTGTGACCTTGGTCGTTATTTCCGCAGGAGACAGCTTTCCTGCCACACTTCCGTTGCCGTTGGCTGCCTTCACAAGTCTCACCATAACCTACAAAGTTGATAAATCATCAGAGCGGTTTCTTCATTTGGCTGGCCAAACTCTGGAGGGCCTGGCTGCAGGTTGTCCATGGCCTTGCATGCCAATTGTTGCTTCCTTGTGGACACAAAAGGCAAGACGTTGGAGCGACTTCCTAATCTTCTCAGCATCCAGAACAGTCTTCCTCCACAACAGCGATGCAGTAGTTCAACTTGTTAAAAGCTGCTTCACAGCTACCCTCGGCATGAGTAGCTCTTCTATTTCAAGCAGTGGCGGTGTTGGAGCCCTACTCGGCCATGGATTTAAATCCAATTTATCTGGAAGGATTTGCCCCGTTGCTCCAGGAATTCTCTACTTACGCGCTTACCGGTCAGTCAGAGACATTGTTTTCTTGACAGAAGAAATCGTTTCAATCTTGATGCAGTCAGTTAGAGAAATAGTTTGCGACGGGCTGCCAAAACAGCCGCCATTGAAAAGGTTCAAACCAACCAAAGACAGCGCAAGATACGGACATGTTTCACTTGCTGGATCAATGACAAAAGTAAAACTTGCAGCTGCACTCGGTGCTTCCTTAGTATGGATATCAGGTGGTTTGGCGCTGGTTCAGTTACTAATAAACGAAACTTTACCGTCATGGTTTATATCCAATCACAGATCAGACCCAGAAGAAAAATTTAACGGAATGGTTGGAATGCTAGGCGGATACGGACTTGCTTACTTTGCAGTCCTCTGCGGTGTATTCGGTTGGGGAGTCGATTCAACATCGTCAGCTTCAAAGCGACGTCCGAAAGTTTTAGGAACCCACATGGAGTTTCTTGCAAGTGCACTTGATGGTAAGATATCACTTGGCTGCGATCCAGCTACATGGCGCGCGTATGTGTCGGGTTTTGTGAGTTTGATGGTAAACTGTACACCAAACTGGGTGCTGGAAGTTGATGTACAAGTGTTGAAGAGACTGAGCAAAGGGTTGAGGCGATTGAATGAAGAGGAGCTTGCTCTTACTCTATTGGGTGCTGGTGGGATTGGTACAATGGGTGCTGCAGCTGAGCTCATCATTGATACTGAAATCTAAGCATTTTACCATGCACTTTTATGATATGTACATTAGTTAAATTTCTTGCATAACAAGCTATTTAGCTTTTGAATTATCACAGTTTTTTGTTTTATTTTAAAGTAGCACAACGATAGTATATTTTTTGTCAAAATGTACTATCGGAAAAATAGTGGATTTTTGGTCAAAATATATGATAGTCCATTTTAGCAGATTTCAGTTTATATTTGTATGAAATTTATTGAAATATTCTTTGATGGAATGGTAAACCTAGTCATAGTAGCTAGTGTGGAGATATGAGCGTCCAAACAAAACTCTGCTTAAAAAGCTCTGATTTGTCAAAGGAAATTCATGTCCAAATTTGATATATCTTTTGGAGAGTTACTTTTAAAACCCCCTACTTTTATATTTCAATAATAAACACTGTGTATTTTTTTATTTTAAAACCACATTCTTTTAGCCGGGAATTTAATTTGTCACCCTCAAAATTAAACATGTCATTCTATTTTTTTATTTCAATTTTCTCTCTGATGATATAAAGAAATTTTTGGACGAAATTTTTGATAGAAGGGTTGAAATTTTTGAAATAGGTGAAATTTCTGGTAAGAGTAAATTTTCGGTAGTGTTTGAAAATTTCGATGTATTAGAAATTTCAAATTTCCTGTAGTGTTTAATTTTAGGTTTTTTCAACAGCTGAGATTTTGTCGACATATTTGAAGGGTCCCAATTGCACAGACACATTTGTGTGGTCAAGAATACATCATCATTTTTATAAATAGGGGTCTCTATTTATAGGGTAAGACATCCCAAAAAAATGTCTCTTCCTCAATTTCTGATTAAGGTAGAAGTGTATTACAACGACAACAACCCTCATGTTGAATTCAAGCTTCCAGATAAGAAATGTTGAATGATTTGCTGCCTGATTCTGATAACAAATGGGTGACAAAGGTAGAGTTTCGGGACCATTATATTGATGCAGATGGTTGGGTGAAATACAACCTAATCGAGTTGAAGAATGATGATATGTGAAGGCCATGTGGAAAATATTTCACCGTAGGATAACTAAAGGTCTGATCGAGTTGGACGTGCAAATCCGAAAATTCGTCGACGACATAATGAAGATGCTGAAGCGTCCAGAGTCACCCGATAGTGCCTAGGTTTTCATGTTTAAGAGTACTAATTATGTTTGTTGTTTGTTATTTATGTTTGTTTGTTTTTCATGTTATGTTGTTTTCTTCATTGAATCGAAACATGTACTCGTAAAAAGATTATGCAATCAATAAGATTTCTGTTTGTCACAAAATATGCATATAATACAATCATAATAAAATAAATATACATAGGTCATCCACATGCAATGTCGGTCAACCTAGCTAAATCAGTATAAACCTCACCGTCAAGGTTTACCAACCCTACGAGGTTATCTAAATGAATAGCGATGAATTATAGACGGTTGTCCTGGTCATCTGCAGGAGGTGGAAGTGGTGGTGGCTGGAAAGAATTCCTGGTACCTGAAGGACATGGAATATCATATGATGTAGTTGGTGATATGAGCTTAGGGTGTGACACATTGTGAAACCACTCTAGGTATCCATCATCGCACTACCCAAATTGCTGAACCTTAACGACTGTATCCAATATCTCACGGGGAAGCTAAGGATGTGACTCTGAAACCATTTATCAATGCCACCAGATAAAGACTCTGGAACCAGACAAGAGATGTCCAGTATATAACCATATTGACATAGACTCCTCTTAGACAAGTGCCTAGCCATATAGCTCTCCCATCTAATATGCCCTGAATATAAAATAGATACCTCAAATGGACGATGAGGGCAGTGAGATGTATATGGTGTCCATACGATATCCTCCAAGGTCAGAGCGTCAAGCCTCATCTGGTACTCAATCAAACCTCATGGAATAGTTTGCTTGGCCTTCCATCTCCTCGCACATGGGTCAGATGCCTGAACACGCTGGATCCTCCGCTCACAGATGTGAGGGATGTGCTCGTATATCCAACACTGCATAAATAAAAACCATCAATTAAATACACTGAAATAATTAATAAAAACCATCAAATAAATTATAGTATACCTGTAACAAGCTGAGGTAACCAACAATCTCTCTGATATTAGGACGAGAAGCAATATTGAGTGTCGTGTACAACATGGTCAAGGCCGCCACTCCCCAATCCCATCATGGAGTGTCAAGTGCATTGAAGAGAGACAAGTACCAAACATCAATGTAAACTCCAAGCTTGTCCGCAAAGAGAGTACATGCCACCAGATATAGCATGTACGCTATAGTGGCAACCTGGTACCTCTGTGCCTTCACAAGCTCCCCATACACCCTCATCAACCAAGACATCTAAAGGTGAAATCATAGAGTCTCACCAAACTCCTCTAGCACCTCCAGCTCAAAAACCTCCAAATCCTCCATAACCATGCGCATCACCGTCGCCCGGTCCCTATAAACTGGTGTAAAAAATGTACCAGTAATCAGAATGTGAAAGAGGGCATCCACAACATCTAAAGCCATCTCCATCTCCCCAAATGGGAGATGGAAGAATGATGTCTCCAGGTGCCACCTCTCAACAAAAGCTGATAATAGGGAGGCGTCCAACATGGTCAAGGAGCAACCAGCAAAGTCTAGGAGATGGAACTCTCTAACTATACTCCTCACCTCCTCAGGCATGGGACTCTCAGGGAAGTTCTTCAACTTCAAACCATGAGAAGCGACCTTCAACACCGGACGCTCCTGTAAGAAATTATGCAATTAAAATAAATTATTATACATCAAATCTTGTAAGAAAAAATAAAAATCATGCAATTAAACAAAATCAATAATACATACTTCGCTCTGTCATATACTATAAGTGACATGGTCTGCATATCCTGTCAATACGGACCTGTCTGAAGGTCCTCCTGGGAAACCTCCATCAGTGTTTGATATGTTTGATAGCTCTATAGACGCACAATTCGTGGTGTTTGTATCAGCGGGGGACACCTCATCAACTCGCTCAACAACCTCATGCTCAGGATCCACAATCTGCGCCTCAACTATCGGCTCCATAGTAGGAACAAGAGCTTGAAACTGTGCATGCTGCTCAGCCATCAGTTTCTGGTGAGAACCGGTTGGAGGACGGTGTCCTTCTCGTAGCTCTGAAGTCTATGCCTCTTTAGTCTGGGATTTGGCATCAACTTTATCAGTGATCCGTCCCGTAATAGATACATCTATTCCTCTGGTCCTCACTGTAAAATAAGAAAATATTTGAAAACTATAAAATACTCGAAATTTTGAAATTTTTGGTATTTAAAAAAAACATTGAACTACCAGAAATTTTGAAATTTCTGGTAATATGTGATGCACCAAAAATTTCAAATTTTCCAGTATTAATGGTAAATGATAATACCATAATATTTGAAATTTCTGACACGAAAATATCAAATATTTTGAAATTTATGATATAAAATATCGGAAATTTTATAAAAATACCGGAAATTCTTACTTGTTCAAGAAATTTCCAATATCGCTCAAAAATTTGAAAAATCTAATTGTTTACATAAATTTGGAATTTGTGATAAGTAATTTGGATATGAATAATTTGATCTTTTCATAGTATTTGAGAGATGCCATATATAACGCTGGGTGTGACAGATTAATTTCTCCTTTTAGACTTACTTACCAATCCCAAAATAAGATTTAGTTTTTTTGGTAATTTACAATCATTATATTTAATAAAAAAAAGGGTGGGTGGGATGGAGGGCTAAAGGCCAAAAAAAAGAAATTAAAACTAAAATGAGAATGACTTCATAACCGAAATATTTAAAACATTCTTATATTTAATCTTAATAAAAATTAGGGTTAAATATATTTTTAATCCCTATAAAATAACAAAAAATGACTTTTAGTCCCTATAAAAATTTGAGTTTTAGTCCCTATAAAATTATTTTTGCATGCAATTTTAGTCCCTTTACAGGTACTAAAACTGCATGCAATTTTACTCGAAGTTTTTTTATAGGAACTAAAAGTCAAAATTGAGATATTTATAGGGACCAAAAATATATTTAACCCTAAAAATTAACAGAGATTTCTTTTGAAAAAAAATCAAACTATCGTTAAGAATGGATCACAACCTATTATTAAGAACGGATTATAGGTCTTTTATGGCATGAATTATATTATAAAGGAAATTTCGTTATTCAAACTTAAAGGCGTGTTTTGAGACAATTAAAAATAATTTGAACAAAATTTATTGTTTGAATAAAAAATAGGAAGAATTGTTAAATTATGAGAATTTATGAAATAATTTTGTTCAAGTCAAATTTAATAGATTGTGAATAAAACCTGCAAGGATGTTTGATCTTGAATTATATATAAATGTGACTTAAATTATGAAGTCAAATGAAAGCTGGGAATTAGTTTCGGCTCATTTGAGTCGAATCAAAGTAGAATGTGATTTGAATCACAATTTCATTTCATTAAATCATGAGGTACACATGATTCGAGTTATGGCTTTTTCCCCTTCTTTCCAACCTTTGATTCAAGTTGTTGTTTCTTTGATTCAAATCATTACTGTATGATTTGATAAAAACCCATTGTCTTAGTATTTTTGAGAGAGTGGCATCATATGAGAGTGTGTCTATCCTCTTGCACTAATTATTCACCTTTCTCCTTTTGTGTTAATGAGTGAGAGTGTGTCACTCATGCTAGAAAATCTCAGAAATAGTGTGAGGTATCACATCTCTTGAATTATCATGGTGTCTTCCTACTGTAGAACAATAAATAGATAAACCTGAATGAGAAGATGTATGAGTATTTATATTAATAATGAATTGAATTCTTTATAAAGAAACAATGAAATGACTAGATAGATAAAACTTCAATAGTAAACCCATTATGGACATAAGTCGTCCTGAGTCTTTGTTATTTGTCCTTCCTTGGGGCTTCGCGGGTGCATTTTTCTTTAATGTATCTCTTTCGGTTGGATGATATGTCAAATCACCATGCTTTCTATTTTCTCACAGGTGTGTCATTGGATGGTTGGCTTCATCAGGTACATAGCTTGAGTATGGAAGTTGAAACCTTAGGTCCCCTGAGTTGCCTTTGTCAAATTCCACAGTGAAGTGTCTTCTAACTACGGGGATAAGACATCTAGGTTCCTGTCTTACACGTGTGTGGATATCTACCTCAGGTGGTCGACATGTGGGTGGCAATATTCTTTAGGAGATCTCGCCTTATGGTAGTCTTTCTTTCGACTCAAGAGGACTGTCAGATGAAGATGATGCTCTTTGAGAGATCTTCCTCCTTGACCTCTGGTTGAGGACTGAAGTGTTCTTTATGTCTAGTATTTTCTTTGGAATAGTAAAGCAAAATAGTGATCAGAGTTAGCTTCTAACCGGCTTCCGTGCTAATAGAATACATAGTGCATTTTCCCTAAGATTATAGTTAATGAGTCTCATCCACTTTGTTGTCCCGACTATGGGGATTTGATACTAAGTTTATCAGACTAGGAGATATCTTATGGAGAATTTTGTTTATGAGCAACCTTGTATGGACCCCGGCCCTGGTGGAACTGCTGCACTTATCGGGAAAAGTGTATCTCTTCCATGACGTCTTTGTTCCCTACGCGATGTACCCAGGTCAACTCTTCTGACAAGAATTGAACCAAGCAATAAAGATAACATTATATCCAATATGAGGAAGGCTCGTCCACTGGCAGAATATCCTTTGGTACTTGTATAAAGTGCATCGGTAGTTGATATGTGCCCAAAGTCAACTATGAACTCGTCGTATGCCGACGACATTAACCATGAACTCGCCATATCTTCGACGTCGCCATGGTGATTACTACATTGGAAATGGGAAGTACATGTGATGGTAGATTAGAAGATGGATCATGAACCTTCAACATGAACTTCAAGGAAATTTCTTTTAGTCTCTAATGAAGACATAGATCTAGATCTAGGATCCTTTCTTCTATTACTTTGTAGAGTTCTCGAGGGAATCAGAGATCTGTAATTTGATGAGTCATAGCTAAAATGGTGATTGATTGAATCAATTGCAATACATCTATGTATTCTCTTTTGAACATTCTTGATTCAGTGACCTTAGGAGGTTCATACTAGTAAATTGAAGATTGGATTTGAAATTATGGAAAAAAGTCATATGAATCAAAAGTTGTTTCTCATGGAATGTGCCACTATTCCGTTCACGAACCAAAAATATGGATGCAGTTGTAGGACTAATGACCTTGAAATGATGGTGTTAATCTCTGTCATGGCAGTGTGGGGTGTACATGCATGGTAAACACTTTAACGCTCAAGTTAGTTCAAGATTTAAGATGAGTGTGATAAAAAATGGAGATCAAAGAATGTACCTTGCCTTTAGCGTGTTAACTAACTTTTATATTTTGGATCAAGTGGAGTGGATTTGAGATGAGCTGGGTTTGGTCATTGGGGCCTATGGTCGACGAAGAACAACTTTCAAACTATGTTGCACCTTTTTCTTGTTCTCTTTGGTCCAGATTTCTCTAGATTTGTTTCCCATAACACCACAAACTAGATGTGTAGGGAACAAAGGGATAGTTTTTTACACCATTCTAGAAATCATAATCCATTTCTTCTATAAAGATTCTCATATTCCCTTTCTAATAAGCATACTTATCTCTATTGAAGGAATAAGGTATGTTTAGTAAATCGTCATTTAGAGACAATCATTCCTCTGGAGATAATTACTCTTATAACACGAGTTAGGTTGTGATGCCACTTGTTAAATAAGCGACTCCAAAAATAAGAGGGATGAGGTGAATTGCGATATTTCGTTTTCAAAAAATTTTTAGAAAAATTATTGATTTTAAAAAGACTGGTTTTAAGAAAAGGGTAGAAGCATAAATTATGCAGCATAAAAGATAATTCATACATATAAGGAAAAATATGTTAAGAGAGATCACATCAGAGATTACCCATGTTCGTCCTTAAACCATACGACCTATTGGACAAGTAACTCTAAACACAAGAGAGAAGGTGAATTATGTGACTTTGAAAAACGATGTCCAATTAAAAATTCAAAACAATCTTGTAAGTTTAACAAAGACTAAACATCAAAATAAATAAATAGCATGGAATTAGAGCGAAGTAGAGATAAGCAAATAACAAAATAATAAGGGATAAGGGGGATGCAACATTGATTTATAGAGATTTGATTTAGAAAGATATATATCTGAATCAACACTTCATCTATAAAACTTATGACACATAAGAGATTTTATATAATATTTTTGAGATTTTATATAATATTTTCTCCAAAACCCTTTGTAAAACGAGGAATCTCAAAAATTATATTAAAGATTTTTTATCAAACAAAAATATAATAAAAAAAAAGAGAGAGTATAAAAGAGTTGAGACTTGAGAGGCATAAACCCGACCTAATAATTAAATATAAGTCCTACACAGGTTAGACAACATATAAACATCAATAAAGAGCCAAGTGTTGCATATGAAAACAGATCATCTCCTGCTCTTTATCTCTTGTCTTTCCTCCTGTGCTTATCTAATGGTTGAGAGTTCATCAAAACCAAGCAATTGAAAACTGAGGTTTTTGAAGAGAGAGACAATATGCAGATGAATGGTTGTGATGAGGGCAGTAGGGGCAGCAGGAGAGGATTCAAATCCGTTGCATATCGATATCCATATGCACAACTCGACAAGTCACGAACATTTTAAAGAATCAAACTTATCTATTAAGGAATGATGAACTAATCGACCACAACACAGACAAATACAAATCACAACAACCTTATCTCAACCAAGCGCACAAAGAACAACAATGGAGTTTGATGTGAAACCACTTTAGTTGTAGAGAAGATATATTTTTTCAAATGGTTTAGATAATAAATTTAATTTATATTATTATAATATTTTTAATAAATTAAAAAATGTATTAAAGATAAAATTCATTTATCTGTGTCATGAGGGTCAAAGAAGCCAAAGCTGGCATTCAACTTTACAGTATCCCAAACAAGAACAATATCTTAATACAAACTTAAAGCAGTTAGCAACACTGGTAAAACAAGAAAAGAAAATCACCAAGATGAAGAAAAGAAAATCAGACACTAGAGGATGAAGATGCTGACTTGAGATAGATTTTCAGAAAACTTTCAAAACTCTTCATTCTCTTCTTCAAACTTACCATATCAACCTTCATAGTGTTCAAATTCCTTTTCATAGAATCAAGAATCACCAAAAAACAATCCAACTGATTTGCCTTGTTCATCAACAACACTGTCGCTTCTCCTTCGCGATCCTCGTCATCATCATCGTCTTCTTGAACAACAGCAGGCACAGGCACATAAATATTACGCGATTCAAACTTCTCCACGTGCTCCATAGCCGTCGTAGTTAGATCAATGATATCGCTGAACGATCTTTGCAGATAACTCTTCACGAACTGCGGATCAACCACTAACGATTTCCACCATTTGCAAACGCATCTTAATTCCAGAGGATTGGTTAACTCCATCATGGAAAGGATTTCGATCACGAGCTCCACCGGGAGAATCGTGTTTATTGACTCCGCCGTGGCTTCCATCATCTTCTTGCGCCGTCGACTCCGTGTCATTACCGCCATGGTTAAGGGTTCGATTTTGTAATTTAGGGTTTTGCGGGTTCAATTCACTACAGCGGTTTTTATTTTCAGACGGGTCGGTACGTGTGCAGATTCAAAGAATATAACCTCATTAATAGTACCAAAATTATTGAACAGCCCACTCTGCTTTCCCGTTTACAATTTTTGGATAAATAATACATTTTTCCCGTATACAAATGTTATGTTTGTTTTCGTATCATTTACAAAAAAAATATTTGGATCAAAAGTAAATTTTCATATATAAAAATATTAAGATCAATAATAAATTTGTTTCAGATACCATTTTTAATCAAAGATTTTGTAGTATAAATATCATTTTTAGTATATACAAATATTATTTTCGATATAAATAGAGTTTTTCCTATACAAATATTATTTTTGTTTAGGCATCGCTTACAAAAATATCTAGATTAATAGTAAATTTTCGATATTAAAATATTTAGATCAATAATAGATGTTATCTCATATATCACTTTTAGATAAAAAAAAATATTTGAATCATAAATACTATTTTTCGTATATAAAAATATTTGAATCAATAATAGACTTGTTCCCGTATTCAACTATTATTTTTGTTTAGGTATCGATTACAAATATATCTGAAAATTTATGAAAAATACAATATGACATTTCTATAAATCCTATTAAGTTTCTCTCACCATTTTTATTTAAGAAAAAGGATAAATCTATAAAAAAAAATATATGGATCTATGAAACTTGTTTAAGAACAATAAAACTTAATCTTTAAAATAGTAGATATGAAGAAAAAAATTTATTTTCAACTATTTTTATTTTTTAAAAAAAGTTATATTTATTATTTCTTATTCTATACTTGAAAGGATGAAATTGAAAAACTATTTGAAACTCATATTTACCTTTTATCTTGAAAAATGTATCAAATGTTAAATTAATATTATGAAATGTTGAAAGAAGAGATTTGGAAGAAGAAATTAATAATGAAAAATATATATAAATATGGTGAGAGGAAAGACATGATGAATGAGTAGGTGAGAAGAAATATATGGAGATATATGTGTTTGTTAAATAAAATGGGTTAAGAAATAAAAAAAGTATTGATGAGAGATATGATAAGATTGTCAAAGATAACATTGGGAATAAAAAAGAAAGATAAAAATATAAATATGATTTTTTGTTGCACATGAAATGATGAACAACCGTGTGGAAATTAGTTGGAATTTATAATAAAAAGACAATATTTAACCTCAAATTAATAATATGTTTGAAAAATAACAAAGGGTAAAAGAGTGATTTCCAGAACATCAACTTTTCTTATATTATAGATAAATTGGGGCCAACTTTGGTATTTAGACGGGAAGAATGCGACTGTACGTGTTTCTTATTAGTTAATTCAATTAATTTTAATTATTCATAATAATTTTTAATTATTAATAATATTTTTTAATCAAATTAATAATATTTTAATAATAATAATAATAATTATTGTTATTATTATTATATATTAAAATTTGTTAATGTATTTTTTATTATTGAAATTTGTTAATACATTAGTGTTTTGGACGGTCTCAATAGGAACCGCGTGCAATTCTAAGAATGATAGAAAATCTCAAACAAAACAGATAAAGTTGAGTAAAGAATCCAGAAGCTCACTTTTTAAAGATGATAGAAGCTTGAAAATAGCCAATCAGAGCTACTGGTTGTGACGACAAACGGTTGAAACAACCCTGAAACATGCTAATTATCTCCTCGAACTGAAAGTCGTTGAAGTCGAGCACAAACGAATGTCGTCGAGCAGGAAGAGGAGCAAAAGAAAAGTACTAATGAAGAGTCTTTCCCCTTTATATAGACCACTACAACGCACGTGGGCCTGCATGCGCCTAAGGAAGCAAACTGAGTTGTGTGACAAGGGCTATTAGTACAAGGGTCTCTCGGTGGTGGTGATAGTGGATCCTCCATGAATTCCTCTAACACTTGTGGTGTAAAAGAAGTAGATGCTTCTCCTCTTGCTTGTCTTTGTCTAGAAAGTCTTTTCCTTCGTCGAACATTGCTATTAAGTCTTCTAGTCGTCCTTTCAATTTCTGGATCGAAAAGGAGTTAATCTTCCGGAACACTTCCTCGCATAAACTATACTCTGAAAAAGCAAACCACACAAATAGAAACAAAGAGAGATTAATAGATAAGTTGTCTTAAAACACACAAACTATTGCAATGCTTGCAATATCAAACGCCAATCCCCGAAAACGGCGAATTTTGTTGTACGTATTTTCTATCACAAGTATTTTAAATTATCGTTTTCCACAGGGATTTGTGTGATATCACCGTCGTTCGATAGTTCAAGTGTAATTAAGATTTGGTTACAAAAGGGTTTTGGTTCTTAGTTTCATTAACCTAATTTCATATATATTCGATTAACCAAGCGGATGAACTAGTTAATGATCGATATGTTCACGTATCCTTTCAATATTGTTGATTTATAACCAATATTGTGAGTATTATCATGTTAATCTTTAAATAATGTCTCACTTTAACTATTGACATGATAATCTTTAAGCTTGATACTAGTGAATACTAACTCACAAATCTTGTCTAGCATTTGTTCCTTAGTAGATGAATATCTTAGCTCAAGTTTGAAACACCTTTCTCAATCATGATCCAAACCATAAAAATAACAAATAAAGCAAAGATATTCAACATATATTAATCATCAACCAAGTTCATACACAAAAAGATCAAAAGAAATCCATAATAGTTAAGTTAACTACCTTTAATCTTGACATGGAGAAGTTTAGATATCCATCTCTATGGTAGCTTGATGATCAAGGAAACTACAAACCTTTATGAACATCAATCTTGAAGTCTCAAAGATTGATGTTGTAAAGCTTTGGTTTTGAGTGAAATGGAGAAAAGGGGTTTTTCTCTCTAAAAGATGAAGTTTCTAGGTTACAAAAATGCAAGGTATAGTGAAATGATGAGATTCCTCAAAATATCTACTAAGTATGGTAGAAATACCAACTACTTCCCAAGCTTCACCGTTGGGCGCTACTTTACACCACCGGGAGGTGCTCTCTTTTCTTCCCACGTCTGCGCGCGTGGTAGTCCTTGGATGGCAAACATATCTTCCATCGCCCGACGCTCTGCATTCGTCGTCGGGCGCTCTCAACGCTGCCTTCACCGTCGGGCAATGATCAGGCGCTCCAAAATCCTCAAATTCCAATTACTATTGGAATTTTTCAAATTTTCATCGCCAGCTCGTCGCCACCTCATCGCCTGGCGCTCTTGGTGACCATCGTTGGACGCTCTTTCCTCACCGTCGGGCGCTGCTTCAGAAACCAACACTCCAAAGTTTTTCAAATTAATGCTCCAATTTCGATCGATTCAAGCTTCGATTCCTGAACATAAAATGCTGAAAAACTAACAAACATATTAAAACATTCAAAATTATTTACATTTACACAAAATGGCTAAAAAGAAGCGCTTAACTTAATTAAAAACAACAAAAGAGCTTAAAAGTGTAAATAAATGATAGAAAAAATATCTAAAAGTTGACACTTAAACAATATCTATACTTCTCGAGATGGTTATAGCTGACTCAACTGACTTGAATTTGTTTAGAATATTCCTACTTCTAAAAAGGTGAAATTATTCTTTTGGAAGACTTTACATAAGTCCCTTCCTACGAGATCGATATTGTGTCATCATGGTATGCTCCATATGATTTGCTATTTGATTTTAGAAATATATAGCTTTTTGGACCCACTATTCTTCCAAGGGGGTAGTTTATATTATTGGATTAGACATG
Organism: Vicia sativa; assembly: GCA_021764765.1. Taxonomy (NCBI): domain Eukaryota; kingdom Viridiplantae; phylum Streptophyta; class Magnoliopsida; order Fabales; family Fabaceae; genus Vicia; species Vicia sativa. The sequence goes on from CM038792.1 coordinate 26,182,268, forward strand.
TCATCAACGAGGCCCCTATCTTTTTGGATGATGGTGGTGGGTGTGATGTGCTTGGGATAAACTGTGTCTTACTAATGAAGTGGTATCTTCTTATACTTTGAAACTCATCATAATGAGTTGTGTTAATATGTTAGCTAAATGTATTCCTAAGCATAATTTGTCTCATCCAACAAGAACGGTCACGTGAAATGCGAACAAAGGTATTAATATGATTTTAAATGTTCAAGGCAGTAGCCTCGGTAATCACGGTGTCTTGGGTTTCAGTGGATTGATTCGAAATGTTAATGATGCACGGGTTCATGGTTTTGTGGATAATATTGGTCATTCCAACATTCTTCATGTTGAGGAGATGGCGTTATATCATGGTTTGTATATGGCCTGGGCGTTTATTGGGAAATTTAGTAAACAAAGACTAGTTTGATTTTTCTCAAGGGATTAAACTTGAAAAGATCCCATGACAGGTTGTGCAAAAAATATATGTTTGAAAGCAATATTTGATTAAAGTAGAAATGAAAAAGAACCATGACAAGAACTTTTAATGCAGTAAATGCCAATAAAAATGAAATAAACTAATTTCATAAATAGAATGCAAGTACATACATTTTCATATCACTCTTTTCTCTCTAACAATTGGATATTTTGAGTTTGTAGAAATATATGTAAAATTACAAACCCTTAATCGTACATTCATGAAGTGTTTATATACTAATCCTATCATAATCGTTACTAATGGTCAACTAAGCAATACCTGACACATTTTCACTTCCATGCAATCTTCATCTCTGATATTTTTCGACGCGTTCCAAATAATTGTCTGATCTTATCTACTTGCATTGTATCTCAACATACTTGTATCAATAGTAACCATAAAAAACTGAAAAAGAATTGAAAATTTATGTCTGATCAGTTATCATTAAATTTATTATAATTACTTAAAAATTCTAATAGTAAGTTTATAAAATAAATTAATTAAGAATTAAAAAATGAGACATTGAATAAGTACATTTTTTGTTATATGTTAAAATATCATATTCGTTATTAAAATATATTAAAATACCCTTATCTTTAAATGAAATACTATACAATACTCTTAAATTTATAGAGTAACAATGATTTATAATTATTTTTCATTTTTAAACAATTATAAGGGTCAATAAACAACTTAAAAATTCTAATATTTAGTTTTATAAAATAATAGTATTGGGGAGTTATATTATGCAAAAAAAAAAAAAAAGTGATACATAATCAATAAATAAGAAAATAAAGACAACTAATCATCAAGAATTGTCATTTAAGTAAAATATTCTATTATTTTAAAATGTATTATTATCATTAAATTTGAATTATTGATGGTACAATTAAACATTCTAATGATGGTTCAATGCATAATTTTTAATTTAATATAAATTTTATTAAAATGAATTTTAATATATATATATAATTAAAATACTAATTATTTGATATAAAAAGGAAAAGTTAAAATTGCTAATAAAATGAAAAATCAACATTAGGGTTAGAATTTTGAAACAACAGTAAATTTATGTGCATCTTTATTACAACAACAAACAAAATATATCAAAGTAAATATGAGTATAAAATATAATTAAAATAATAATCAAATTTATAATATAGAGTAAAATAAGAATTTATATCCAAAAGAAAAACATAAATAGAACCATTAAAAAGAGGAAAGAAATTAAATAGAAAAATGAAAAAATAAATAAATAAATTTAAAATATCTTAACATAAGCCTATGTATTACAATTTTTAGAATTTAGATTTTCCATATGATTGCAATAAACTATTTCAATATTCGTTCTAAGATTGTTGTTTATAGTTGCATGTGTCGATTAAACTCTCTTTTAAATTATAAAATCTACAAAATAATAATTAAAAATTATATTACACAATATGAATATGAGTATAAAATAAATTTTAATATGAACAAAATAATATTAATGAAATAAATATAAATATGATTAAAATAATAAAATAAAATTAATTGAAAAAAAGATGAAACCTTTCAAAAGCTTTTGAATTAGATAAAGATAGAAAAATCAATTATTTTTTTGAATCAGTGTAAAATAATTCGTCCATTCATCCCATACTTTGTCAGGTCATGCATATAGAAAAATCAAATTCTAAAGTGTATATGTGAGAAAGAAAGTGTTATTAGAATATTTTAATAATATAGTCTTATATTAGTATTTCAATAATTATATGGCCAAATATATTTATTTAATTATATTAGTTATTTTATCAATGAAGTGCCTTAAATAATTATGTGATCAAATAATGTTAAAAGGCTATTTAGATTTTATTTAAGAATTATTTATTTAATTAATTAACTAAATAATTGGGTATGGATTCAAATATGAGTGGATGTCAGGATGACCTATTTGGGAATAATGAGAACCCTAATTGGCTATCACACTATATAAAGGCTATGGTCCCCAATATATCGTACGTAAGCAAAATAATTTCTTCTCCACATCTGAAGAGTGTTCAAGACATGAGTGTTCAAGACATTAGGAGTACCGTTTGAGGAAAATCCACAAGCCAACAAGTGTCAGTCACTTGTCTCTGCACTTTTTCGTTAAGGCTTACACTTACGATGGAGTTTATGTTTTGTGTGCTATATTTATTTTTCTAAAGATTTATATGGAATTAGGATCTTCCATATCTTTTATATGAATTGTTGAAAATAAACTGATAATAAATTTGATTACGGTATATATTTAAATTATATTTATTTTGGTGGTCATATTTGAGATTATATTTATGATAATGGAAAGTTTTGAATTTGACATATAAATTATAGGATAAGATTTGTTTGAATATTAAAATTTGAATATTTTTGGAAGAAAAAATATTTGTGAAAATTTTGATTTTCTTTGGGGTTTAAAGAATTTGGATTCTCAATATTGTATTTCTGGTTATAAATAATATATTTAAAAATATGCATATATGTCAATTATTTGAGAAAGATAAATATTGAATTTAAATCTTATTTTGGTGATTTGATTCTTTAAATTTTTGGATACTGTGAATTTTAGAATGGATTTTGTTGATTGTAAAATAATTTATTTAAAGAATTATTTGCTGCATATGTGAATTTGTTTGACAATCAATTTGGGTATATAAATATTTAATATTTATCTAATTTGAAATTATACATTTACCAGGATTATGTTATTTGAGATTATTGTTATTAATTTTTATACAATAATTTTTTTAATCATAAAATTTGTATAAACTTATAAAATTTATGTTTTATTAAGAAATATTATTATTATTATCAAACGACATTCTAAATGAATACGACCTACATTTGATTTTGGTTGAGTTGGTTGAAGCAATGCGAACTGTTATAGTCGACCAAAATTATAGTCGACCAAAAGGAAGAAACAGTTTGACTGAACAATTGCATATTTGTGAAATATGTAATGCGAACTGTTATAGTCGACCAAAATTATAGTCGACCAAAAGGAAGAAACAGTTTGACTGAACAATTGCATATTTGTGAAATATGTAGTAATTTTGGTTGAGTTGATTTTGGTTGAGTTGGTTGAAGCAATGCGAACTGTTATAGTCGACCAAAATTATAGTCGACCAAAAGGAAGAAACAGTTTGACTGAACAATTGCATATTTGTGAAATATGTAGTAGTTATTAATTTTATCCATGTGGATAATGATTGATGTCAAACACGTCTATTATCTGACCGGACTTATTACTAATGTTCGATCATTGCGTGAGAAGATGAATGTCTATATATAATAATTTATTGTCATATCAGTTATAATAATTTATTGTCATATCAGTAATGATGTTATGAGTAAATCTTTCAAGTGTTTATTTGATTACGTTTACACATATAAGGTAAACATGTGACAATTGTAAGAATTTAAGAATTTATTGTTTATAAATATTAATTATCAGTGTTTGATCATTGAAAATAAATATAGTAAGCAATTGATTTTATTTCCTAAAGACGTAATATCAATGGTGAACTATTTTGCCTGAGTACATTCTTTTGTTCTCTATAAACTAATATAGTTTATTTTAAAAATAAAATATGAACATTATGATTTTTTTTTATCTACACCTTACATAATGATGGAGAAACTCAAATTCTCTCACAATTTAGTATATTTAAAGTGAGACTCAAGTTTAAAAGTGAGTATACTCCAAATTATACAGTTCTATAATCTTTAAAGTTTTGCAGTTCAAAGATATTAGAGGTGTTATTTAAGATGACATAAATTTTGTCAACTCTTATTGGAGTGATAACTTTTTATTAAGATTATTAAGCAAAGAAAATATCATAAGCATATTATGAAACTATTTAACCTTGCTAAAGCGCTATAATTTCGTCAATTGGGTGACTTTGTCGAAAATTTAGCATATGATATTCTCTTTGCACAATTAAATTTATAACTATTCAAGTTAGAAATTATTCTTTAAAAGAATAATTTTATAAAGTGTGCAATAAAGAAAAGATTGAAGCAAGAGAAAATAAAATATTGCTCATTTGATAAATACCTCAAAAGATAAGGACAAATAAAGAATAATAAGAAAATATGATTTGAGCTACAAATGTTCAATGGTGTTGAAAGATACATCAATTTAAAATAAACAAATTTGGTGAAGATTGATATTTTTTTTTTTTTACTTTTAACTATTTTAGATTGTCATTGTAAGCTTAAATTTATATTTAAAAGACAATTTGGTGGATGAATAAAATTTTATTTTAATATTATTATTTTATTTTAAATGATGGATTCAATTTGTCTTTTAAATTCAAATATTATTATAGTTAATTCAGTTATGATTTGTGACAATCTAGAATTGTTGAAAAGTTTGAGAAATATAAATTTTAGTACCAAGTTAAGGAATATTTTGAGACAAATATTATAATGTGTCTCGAGAATATTGAGTTTGGAAGAGAGATATGTTCAAAGAACAAAATTGAGTGGGAAAGAATTGGTTCTAGCTCAATTCATATAGTTGCTATTTATATAGAAAATTTGGACCCTCATGTGGATATTATTATTCTTTCTCTCAATTAAAATAAGAAATTAATCCTTGAAGATCAAACTCAACATTCTCAAGAACTAGGGCATCAAGTGTCATAAAGAATTGACTGAAAAGAGAAATTCTATTCAATATGATTGAAAGACTCTATTATGATAGTTGTGACACTTGCTAATTGTTATAATTTTGGAGCTTCGTAAGATGGATATCAAGTTAGTGGTTCTTAATGGCGCCATTAAGAAAAACAATATAGTGCAACCGGAGAAAATTTGGTATCAATAGATACAAAGTTTATAATTTCCAAATAGATAAAATTCGTTTATAAGTTAATGAAATTGTCTCATTAGTGATACCACAATATTTCATAAGGTAATTGTCTCATTTGGTTTTGAGATTTCTATTATGAAAAACTATTGGATTTTACAAATTTAGTGGGAGTAAGTTTACATTCCCGGTTTAATGTGTCGATTTTATTTAGTCAATAATTATATATGATTTTTGTGTGAAACCAAGAAATCTCTAACAAAGTTTAGCGATGAAAGATCTTGGGCACATCTCTTTTGTATTAGGTATTTAGATACTTAGAGATTATTCTAAAGGATCAGAAGATAATAAACTAGGATTTGTCTCAATTATCAAGGGATACTATTAAGTCTCAATCATTGTCCAAAATAAAGGAATCTGGAAATTTATAAAATTAAGTTTTTTTTATACTTTGCTTATGGGAATCTTATATTCGATTTTATACGCATATGAAAAGACGTACATTAAATTATTGAGTAGATACTTGAACAATTCAAACGGAATTGTTAAAGAAAAAAAGGTCAACCATGAGGATTATTGAAGAGAACAAAAGAGTTTGTACTCACAAATTGGAGATCTGACAATGAGGAGATCATTAGTATGTTTGACTCTGATATTTTAGATGTCGAATAGACATTCTAATACAGGATAAATGAAGGTAAGTGTTTATGCAACTCAGTTACAATTCAATATAAGATCACTCAAGTTATATTTTATTGTAAGACAGTCATATATTTTAAGCTAAAGACTCACTAATCAGAGACTTGACATATAAGGACTTTCATATGATTATTGTCACTAAGGATGTCTTAGATTAGTGGGAGTCACTGCTTCTGTATGTTTAATAATATTATTTTGATATCGATACATACTTTATGTTAAGATTATCTGCATAAATAATGTCTATAAGATTATTGTTGTTATAACCATTTATGTATCGTTTATGCAAATATTGAATTTGCAAATTTTAGTTTGATCTCAATAAAGACTATAGTTGGACCAGTTGGAAATATACATGATTTAGAGATCACATTGTATAAAATTTTCATGTCACTCATCCATATCGATCTATGTCATCAAGTACATTTATGTGGTGGTCTTCGGGGTTCCGTCACGTTATACGTTAGTGACGTCAGCCGCGATGGTTCCATTATTGATGTATGAGGTGAACCAAATTGTAAAGTTGAAATCTAAAAATAAATAGCATTCGGATGCGCGTCTAAAGAATTATGATATAATTATTAAAATATATTGGCCAAGTGGGAGATTGTTAGAATATTTTAATAATATAGTCTTATATTAGTATTCCAATAATTATATGGCCAAATATATTTATTTAATTATATTAGCTATTTTATCAATGAAGTACCCTAAATAATTATGTGATAAAATATTGTTAAAAGGCTATTTAGATTTCATTTAGAATTATTTATTTATTTATTTATTTAATTAAATAATTGGATATGGACTCAAATACGAGTCGATGTCAGGATGACCTATTTGGGAATAATAGGAACCCTAATTGACTATCACACTATATAAAGGCTATGGTCCCAATATACCGTACATAAGCAAACTAATCTATTCTCCCCATCTGAAGAGTGTTCAATGCATTAGGAGTACCGGTTGAGGAAGACCCACAAGCCAACAAGTGTCGCTCACTTGTTTCTGCACTTTTTTGTTTCAGGATTACAATTATCATTGCCAAAAGTTTTTTCATCTTATGGAGCCAGGTATTCTTGAAATCGCATATCTCGTATATTAACATGTCGTAGATCCTATAATTATATATATGTTCATAATTATTTTATATTCCGCACTACATGTACATGTGATTAATTGTTATTGAATTAATTCCAACAAGTGGAAGAAGTTTATCTATTTAAAGAAGAAAGTGAGATAAATTTATTGGTTTCAGAATAATAAAATGATATTATGATGGGTTGTTTCATAAAATGATATTATAATTGGTGATTTTATAAAACTCTTCATTTTCTAAATACTAATTTTTATAATAATTATAAAAAATACTATAATCAAAAAATTGTAACTGATTTTTGTTACAAAAATAAATTATAATTAAAATATAATATAATATAATGATGTAAACTAGAAACTAATAATAAATAATAAAATATTTATATAAATAAATAATTATAATTGAAACACATTTTTAATAAAATAAATCGAGTAAGAATAAAATCTTTTGTTACTTTATATAAATTTTAAATTACTTCACTTCTAAAAAAATGTATGTAAAACATTTATTAAAATTTTTATTGATAGTAACCAAAAAGAATATTATTTATAGATTTTAAGAATAAAATAATATGATAAAAAGGTAAATAAAATTAAAATTTAGGATTAGATAAAAAAATCAATTCTCTTTTTGAATCGGTGTAAAATATTTCACTCATTCATCTCATATTTTGTTAAGTCATGCGTATAAAAAAATCAAAGTCTAAAATATATGTGTGAGATAGAAAATGAGAAGAGTTTATCAATTTGAAGAAGAAAGTGATATAAATTTATTGATATCAGAATACTAAAATGATATTATGATAGGCAGTTTCATAAAACTGTTCATTTTCTTAACATTAATTTTTACAATAATTATAAAAATAATATAATTAAAAATATAACTATTTTTGTTCTAAAAATAAATTATAATTAAAATATAATATAATAATGTTATCATTAAAAGCTAATAATAAAATATTTGTATGAATCAATAATTCTTATTAAAACATATTTTTCAATAAAATAGATCGAATAAGAATAAAATCATTTGTTACTTTATATAAATTTAAAAGGTTAAATTACATTTTTGGTCTTTCTATTTTAGTATTTTTACGATTTTAGTCTCCCTATTTTATTTTTAAACACTTTTAGTCCTCATTCTCATTTTGGCTAAAAAAAACGATTATGTTTCACTTTTTAGAATACGTGTTTTTCTTTCCATATAATTATATAACACACAACTGATATTTTATTATATGCCACGTATTTTAAAAAGTGACATATAAGCGTTTTTTTATACTCAAAGTAGGGATGAGAGGCCAAAAGTGTTTAAAAACAAAATAGTGGAGCGGAAATCGTGAAAACACTAAAATAGGAGGACAAAAACTGTAATTTAGCCAATTTAAAATTACTTAATTTTTTAAAAATATTTGTAAAATGATTATTATAAACTTTATTGATAGTAACAAAAAATATTATTTGTAGATTTTAAGAATAAAATAATATAATAACAAAATAAATAAAATTAATTAATTATTAGATCACCCAAGATAATTTTTTATTTTCAATTAAGACAATTTTTTTAAATTAAACCATTTAAGGTTTGCAAACTCATAAAAATAATTTGATCTTTTTTTACAAATTAATAAAATATAAATTCATAAAGCTAAATTTATCATTCTAGTGTATTAGTTAATATTTTATTATTATTAAAATGAAATTAATTTTTTAATTTTTTAATTTTTAATTTTTATATATTATTATCATTGTAGAGTAATGGTTATAATGTTAGTGATTACTATTAAAATACAATTCTTTTTTTTAATTAAAATAAAAAGTATGAAAATTTTATGAGTTTTATTTTTTTATTTAATATTGAAATTGAAATAGAAATATAAAAATGAAGAATATTATTATCATAACTCATAAATTAAATAAACTTTAGGATATTATAATTTTATTAATATTTTTTAGTTAAAATTTTTTGTGAGATGAACACATAAACTTAAGTTTTTGTGAGATTGACTGTAGGATTTAAATAGGATTATCATCTTTATAATAAGGAGATTTACTCTTATAAAATCAATTTGTCAGTTGAAGTATGACACTCTTTACAAAATTAATTTCAAATTACTTTTTTTTTCATCAATGATTGTAATTTTTTATATAAGAAAAAAATTCAGCCCCCATTTGATTAAAAAAATTCAGCCCCTATTTATGATGCATTCATAAGTCCGACATATTAAAAAGTTGAATTGTGATATGATCAAAGTTGAATTGTGATATGATCAGCAAGAATGTTTTAAGTTAGGATAAGGATTTAGTGTCTTTCACTACTATTGATTAAAGGGAAATTGTAAATTCTTTGAAAAATAAAATGAGAAAGTGTTTTATGTAGAGAGATAGACATAGACTCAAAGATACTTTGTGTATGACACCTTAAAGGCATTAAAACCCATCCCCTTTAAGTTAAAGTTAAGGTGATGCATTAAATATATATTTGAGAATATGACACTTCCGTCCACGTTTACTATTGCATCATTTGAGCTTATAGACGACAATATATCAAGAATTGATGAGTTCAATATCAACAATACAAAGTGATGATAGAGATGGAAACTAATATTTTTTTTAGTTAAGCTTATGAAAAAATTTAGTCGTCTTGTCTATTTTAAATAAAGTCTGGTGAGAAATGAGCTTTCCTAGTATTAAACTATAGATTCTTATGATTCACATTTAAGATTTTAAGGTTGAGATAATGCGTGGGTTGCTTAAAAGGCTTATGGTGTGTGCGTGAAAGTGGTTGCAATCAAATGGCACGTTTAATTGCAACTTTTGTGTTTGAAGTGAATTGGACTTTACTACTTGTGATGATTGTTATGCTTTCAATTTACCCAAACATCGTCAAATAGAAAATTGAGCTTGCTCAGTGAAGATATTTGAGAATAATAAAGAACCAAACAGTCACTATGTTGTGTACTTTGAGTAGTTGTATCTTTGATTTTGAGCAAAATATTATTATGTGTAGACTATAAATTTATAAAATATTGAAATGACTAAATATATTAATAGGTGCAATTTAAGTTCAAAATTTGGAATGCATGCATTGTTGTCGCACAAAGTTAAATGAAGAACAAGAAAGAATAAAGAGAGAATATATTTACTGCAAATGACAACAAGAAGAATACAAAAGAGATAAATTAAAAAGGATTGTTGTTATAAATGACAGCTACCATTAGTCTATTTATACACAAAGTAAATTGTGATATATGCTCTAACAAAAGGTAAATTTAATAACTAAGCAAACATCACAAATTAGAAAATACTAAAGTTAACAGTTACGATAACAAACTCAACTCCAAAACCTAGAAGCTAAACATACTCCTGGACGCAACCTCAGAAGCTTATGCTTCTAACTAATGACAACTTCTTGTTAATCAATCTCAGAAGCTCTACTGCTTCTGACTAATAACAACTTATGACTAATCAACCTCAGAAGCTCTACTGCTTCTGAGTAACACTGCTTATGATTAATAACAACTTCTGATTATGAATTACTTTCAACACCTTCCCTTAATTCATATTCAGCTAACCAAAATCCTCAACACCAATTTCATCCCTCAAACGGATAAAGTGTTCAGTCTCGGCATCCTTCGTCAGAATATCTGCAAGTTGCTTTTGGTTGCTATAGTGTGCAACTTCTAATACCCCATTCATAAATACAAATTTCTCCTTTGGAAGCTCAGTTAACTTCCAAGTCTTGTTTCTTTCTAAAGTCTCAAGTTCTTCCTTAATGGTCTTAGCCACACTTTCTTCTTGAGAACTTCTCCAATACCCACTTGTTCAGAATCTCCTTCTGATTCTGGATATGTATCTCCTTCTGGACTTTCTTCTAAAGTTTAACTACCACCAGAAGTTCCACTTTTTTAGCTTCTAGACCTTGTCCAAAACCACTACGTTCAGAAGTTGGATCGCCTTCAGAAGCTCTGCCTTCAGAAGTTCCTCCTTCAGAATCATGACCATCGTCAGAGGCTAGACTACCATTAGAAGCTCCTTCTTCAGAATGTCCGCCTTCAGAGTCATGAATACCGCCAAAAACATGATCATCAACAGAAGCTTGTCCTCCAGAACTTACATCTTCAGAGTTTTCCCTTCTAGGAGCATGAATACCACCAGATTCTTGATCATCATCAAAATCTGGTTCAGAATCATATTCACCATCTGACTCATCTTCAGAGTCTCCAAAAGATTCTTTATCTTCTAACTCTGACTCACCTTCAAAAATTTCAAGTTCTGACTCATCTTCAGAACCTCCAGGTTCTGATTCATCTTCATAAGCAGAATTTCCTTCAGATTCCAACTCACCTTCTAATTCTTCTTCAGACTCAGAATCACTTACGGATCCTGACTTGTCTTCAGCTTCAGAGTCATCTTCTAACTCTTCCTCTTCTTCAGAAACCTCAGATTCTAACTCATCTTTAGAATCTTCAAAATCATCTTCTAATTCTGACTCATAAAGAAACACTCTTTCAGATTCAGAATATTCAAAGTCATCTTCATCCCCTTCAGAATCAATAAATTCCAATCTGACAGATTCCTCATCAGATTCATACGTCATCAATAACACAGGTTCATCATCAGAATCACCTCTGCCTATTTTTGCTTCTTCTTTGTTTGACCAACAATCTTTAGCAAAGTGGCCAAACCTATTACAACAGTAACATTGAACCATCCTTGTATCATAATTCTCTTTTTCCTTCTGATGTTTCTCATCAGAATAGAATACTTCTGACTTCTGGGGCCTACCATGTTTTTTTGCTTCTGGTCCTTCTTGAGTAAAAAAAACCTTCAGAACCTACTCAACTTCCCTCTCAGAAGTTCTTTCAGTCAGACGCAACTCTTGCGCATCTAGACTACTTTGCAGCTCTTCTATTCTCATGGTGTCCGGATCTTTAGAATGTTTAATTGCTACAACAATGTAATCAAATTGAGGACTCAGTGACCTTAATACCTTCTCTATGATTACTTGTTCAGAAAGGGTTTCTCCACAAGTCTTAATCTCATTAGTGATTAGAATCACTCTAGAGACGTACTCAGAAACCTTCTCGTTGTGTGAAGGTTAAATGAAGAACAAGAAGGAATAAAGAGATAATATATTTACTACAAATGACGGCAGGAAGAATACAAAAGGAATGAATTAAAAGGGTCATTGTTACAAATGACAACTATCACTAGTCTATTTATACACAAAGTAAATTTCCACATATGTCCTAACTAAAGGTAAACTTGATAACTAAGCAAATAATACAAACTAGAAAACATTAAACTTAACAGCTACGCTAATAAACTCAACTCCAGAACCCAAAAGCTAAGTATACTTCTGGACGCAACCTCAGAAGCTTCTGCTTCTGACTAATAACAACTTCTGGCTAACCAACCTCAAAAATTCTACTACTTCTAAGCAATACTACTTCTGATTAATAACAACTTCTGAATAAGAATTATCTCCGACGTGCATGATTGAGTAGTAATCAATCTATAATATTTAAAACTTAGTATTTAAGAACCGATTATAATTTGTGAGACAATCTCAACATAATGGTTTCTTTTTAAAATAATTCAATCAAAAACATTATTGACCTAAGCATAATTTAAATTTAAAATTACATATTAGATCTAAAATTTTCCTTAACTCATCCGTCCAATTTGTAATGTAATTTATATAAAAAAAAATTCAATAAATTTTTATCCGTAATTAATGTGTGAATACAGATTTTCTCAATATATCTCTTCACGTCAAGTACTATTGAATTTGATGCATGCATGGGTGTTTGTTAAGCAGTTTGGACGGCTTTAAAACAAAAAATCATTTGAACCGCATGAAAAAATAATGTGCGATTCAATTTGATTCGGTTGATTTTTAAAAATAAAACTGAACAAAACCAATGCGATTTGAATTGGTTCGGTTGATTCGATTTTAATCGTTCATATATTATTATAAAAAAATTATAGTTGTCGAAATTGTTAGAATATGTGTATAATTCATGTTAGATATTGATTGAAATAGCTTGACTGTTTCGAATAAGATAGTATTCGAATAAGGTAGTGATCGAACAGCTTGGCTGTTCGATATGTTGCCCTTTAGTATGAAGTTTCGAATGAGTTGGACTTTAGATATTGGGCTTGAGTTTAGTTTAGTTTAGTTTACACTTTTAGGCCCAGAAAATGTGTATATAAAAGGAGCATTTCCTTATATGCACCATATGCTTTTCAATCAATTTACGATATACACTTTTCATTCACATATATTATTCTCTTCTCCTCTTAAACTTCTTCTTCTTCTTCATCACAAATATACTTTCATCTTCTTTCCAACAAATTGGTATCAAGGAGCTCGGTTGCGATTCAAGGAGAATCAAATGGCAAACGGAACAACAACGTCAACACAGATTCCAAGAATCTACCGTTTTCAAAGGAGAAAACTACCCGATGGGTTGCACAAATGAAGGTCATTTTCGATTTCAAGATGTTGTTGAAATCTTGAATGAAGGTGTATCGAGCTGGAAGCAAATGACGGAAGCCGAAGTCGCGCATAAAGATCGGAGGAAGAAAGACGCAAGGCTTTGTTCTTAATTCATCGTGTAGATTCGATGTCTTTGAGAAGATAATTGAAGAAGAATCGAAAAGAAGCATGGGACAAGTTAAAGAACTTGTATGGCGGAGGAGAAAATTGAAGAAGGTGAAGTTGCGAGAAAGCAATACAATTGATGCACATGAAGGATGATGAATCAATTTCTGCATACTTCTCAAAGATTGTGACATTGACGAATCAAATGAAAGCATGTGGCGAAACCATCACAGACTGCAGAAAATAGAAAAGGTATTGAGATCCTTAACAGCAGATTTTGACTATATTGTTGTAACAATTGAAGAAGCAAAGACTCTTTCTGAGATGAAGTTAGAAGAACTTCAAGCTTCATTAGAGGCTCATGAGATGAGACTGAAGCAAAGAAACTCAGAAAGAGAGAAGGTAGCTGAACAAGCATTGCAATCAAGATTCAGCAAGAAAGCTGAAAAATCGAAGTTTCGAAAGCATCTTGCAGGTGATGAGAAGTCAAGCAAGAATGCTGATTCGAGAAAAGGTATGGGCAACAAGTATTCTGGGAAGAAAGTTGACAAGAAAGATAAGCAATGCTACAATTGTCAAGATTTTGGTCACCGAGACCGTCAAGGAAGAAAGGGCGAAAGAAAGTGATGAAGCTCAATATGCACGTGCAGGAGACAGTGATTCAGATGATGTGCTGATGATGGTTAATTCTCAATCGAATTCAGAGAAAACCAACATGTGGTATCTGGATTCAGGATGCAGCAATCATATGACTGTTGGTTCAGCAAACTTGATGAGTCAGTAAAAAGGGTGATAAAGTTTCGATGGAAGACACATCGATTCTACGGTAAAGGAGATATTTCGATTGCCGAAAGGATGGTGGAAAAGCTACTATCACTGAGGTATTGTATGTACCCTCTATGACAAGTAACTTGATAAGTGTAGGTCAATTACTTGCAAAAGGATTCAGGATGAAACTTGAAAAGAATGAGATGAAAGTCTATAGATGGGAGGTCGATCATGAAAGCGCCATTGGCGAAAACAAGACAAAGTAGAACTCAACACATCGATCACAAATGTCTTGCTTCGATGATGAAGAAGACAAGAATTGGCTATGGCACCACGGTATGGACATCTAAACTTCAGAAGTTTATGCATGCTCAATCAGAAGAAGATGGTGGTTGGTTTGCCTTATGTGAAGGAACCAAAGCAAGTGTGTGAGGAATGCTGTAAAGCTAAGCAGACAAGGAAGGCATTCAAACATGACTTGCCCATGAAATCCAAACGCAAGTTGGAGCTAGTTCACTGATGTGTGTGGACCATTTCAAGTAAAATCAAATGGAGGCAATGGTATTTTCTTACGCTTATTGATGAATTCACGGCATATATGGATTTACATCATTGAAAGAAAAAGTGAAGTATTCACACAGTTCAAGAAGTTCAAATTGCACGCTGAAAGGCAAAGTGGCTGCAAATTGAAGAAGTTGAGAACTGACGGTGGTGGTGAATACATCACTGAATTTGCCAAATCAGAATGGGAAGGTATAGAGCATGAAGTTATTGCACCTATACACCTCAACACAATGGCATAGCTGAGAGGAAAAACAGAAGTATACTGAACATGACAAGAAGTATGTTGAAAGCTAAAGAAATGCCTAAAAGATTCGGTGAAGCCCGACAGAGATACATTCGAACAGTGTCCAACGAAAGGATAGTTGGAAAACACCTCATGAGGCTTGACCGGATCGGCCAAGTGTAAGTCACTTGAGTTTTTGATCAATGTGTTTGCATGTACCGAACAATTGAGAAGAAAACGGATGATCAAGTGAAGCTATGGTTCTTATAGGTTATCATTCGATGTGCGCAAGCTTTATTCACCAATCGAAGATAAACTAATAATCGAAGAGATGTTCGAATCGACGAAAGCAAAGGTTGGAATTGAGTCAAGTTCAACACGTGAATCGACACTATTATAACCGTGTTCAAGAAGATCCACAAGATGAGTCCTCGAATAGTCGGTGAACTAGGTAACACTTCAACTTGTCGAAATGAAGAACCACCTGAGCAAAGTGAAAGAAGGTCGACAAGAACAAGAACTGAATCAACTAGGCTAACTGGGTATGAAAGATTCTCAGATCAAGTGATTGATGATGATGGTGATCTAGTTGAAGAAGCCATGATGATGGCTGAAGCAGAACCAATCGATTTAAATGAAGCAATGGGTAATTCGAATTGGTGCGAAGCCATGAAAGAAGAACTCAAAGCCATTGAAAAGAACAAGACTTGGGAGCTTGTCGAAAGAACGAATAAGAAGCCAATTGATGTAAAGTGGATATACAAGGTGAAACGAAGGCCAAATGGAGAAATTGCTAAGTACAAAGCAAGGCTGGTGGCTAGAGGTTTTCTACAGAAGCCAGGAATAGACTTCGATGAGGTATACGCACCGGTTGCTAGGCTGGAAACAATTCGAATAGTTGTTTCGAAAAGATCTGTGGGATGGAAGATGCATCAGCTGGATGTAAAGTCAGCATTCCTGAATGGACCATTAGAGGAAGAAGTCTATGTCACTCAACCACCAGGATTCGACGTCAAAGGACAGGAATCGAAGGTATATAGATTACAGAAGGCTCTCTATGGTTTGAAGCAAGCTCCTCGAGCTTGGAATAAAAGAATAGATAGTTTCCTAATCGAAGCGTGGTTCACAAAGTGTGTCTCGAACATGGAGTGTATGTGAAAGATGTCGACGGTGTCATCGAATCATTTTATGCCTCTATGTAGATGACTTATCGATCAATGGAGATGAAGAAGTCAAAAGTCAAGTCAAGCTAATGCAAGAATTTGAAATGTCGATCTAGGTAATCTCTCATATTTTCTAGGAATGGAATTCAAAAATACTGAAGAAGGAGTATTCTTACATCAAACCAAGTATGCTCAAGATATTCTGAAAAGGTTCAACATGAGCAATCAGAAGAAGTCACTCCACTAGAGAGGAGCAAAGTCAAGAAAGAATCAAATGATAAGTTTGTAAATTCGACATTGTACAAACAGATCATTGGATCCTTGAGATATCTTTGCAATACAAGGCCTGATATTTGCCAAAGTGTGGGGTTGTTGAGCAGATTTATGGAGAAACCTCAAGAGTGTCATCTCAATGCGGTAAAGAGGGTGTTGAGATACATAAAAGGAACCATCAATCATGGGGTGTTACTGCCAAAGAAGGCGAAGAGCAACACAAGCATTGAAGTTCATGGATATACTGATTCGGACTTCAGTGGAGATCAAGATGAAAAGAAAAGCACTGCAGGCTACATCTTCATGATCGAAGGTGCTCCAATCTCCTGGAGCTCGAAGAAACAAAGCATTGTGGCTTTGTCATCATGTGAAGCGAATATGTAGTCGCATCATATGCAGCAAGCATGGATCGAAATGTTACTTGAAGAACTCAAGATAATGAAGCCAAAGAATATAAAGTTATTTGTTGACAACAAATCAGCAATTAACTTGGCTAATCATCCAGTGTGTCATGGTCGGAGCAAACACATTGAAAGGAGGTATCATTTTCTGAGAGATCAAGTGAACAAAGGGAAGATCAAAATAAAGTACTGCAAGACAGAAGTTCAACTAGCTGACATATTCACTAAACCTCTGAAGAAAAACAGATTCGAAGAGCTGAAAGGGAGCATCGGGATGAGAAGTCTCGAGAACATGAATTAAGGGGGTGTGTTAGAATATGTGTATAATTCATGTTAGATATTGATCGAAATAGCTTGATCTTCGAATAAGGTAGTAGTGATCGAACAACTCGATATGTTGCCCTTTAGTACGAAGTTTCGAATGAGTTGGACTTTAGATATTGGGCTTGAGTTTAGTTTAGTTTAGTTTACACTTTTAGGCCCAGAAAATGTGTATATAAAAGGAGCATTTCCTTATATGCACCATATGCTTTTCAATCAATTTACGATATACACTTTTCATTCTGTCAGTATCACATATTATTCTCTTCTCCTCTTAAACTTCTTCTTCTTCTTCATCACAAATATACTTTCTTTCATCTTCTGTTCCAACAGAAATAAGTTTATAATTTAATATATAAAATTATGTATAATTTATCTAAATCTAAAGAATATATACATAACAATAATACAGCATAATAAGAAGCAAGTATATTGTGAAATGTTTCTTTGTTGTGTTTACAAAGTATTATTGCTCCCATATATATGTACAAATTTTGTGTGTTTCGTTCACACTTTTTTACATGCCTTAGCAATATTTGTTGCAACACTTTTTTACATGCCTTAGCAATATTTGTTGCAACAGAAAATCTTTAATTTTTTTTTATCAAATCTTAACAGAAGTGATTTTGGAAAAAGAATTACATGATTAAAGTATGTTCAATGTGTATAAATTTTATCTACATGTTTTCTTTTTTTCTAGTTTCAAAATAAGATTAATTTTTCTTTTATGAACTTTTGAGTCTGTAAGATAAAAAAATTTATTCTTCTCACCTTTTGTCAGTTACACTAAAAAATATATAAACATTTCTTCTAGTAAAAAACAAAAACAAATAAAAATAGATATGCAATGTTTTTTTTATTCTTATTTTTTAAGTGTTTTTTTACATATTTTATTATTATTATTTATTATTTTTATATAATTTTTTTTTTTTATAATCTTTCAACGACAAACTTATGAGTTTGTAAGATGAAAATTGTATTCTTCTCACCCTTGTCCTATATTAATCAATTATGCAAATGATATAAAACAAATAGAAAGATTTCTTCGAATAAAATTAAAAAACAAAAACAAAAAGGGTATAATATTTTATCGACTCTTTTCGATTAGGTGTCATTTTAAATGTTTTATCATTAATTATTTTTAAAATTTTAAATAATATTAACGTCTATTATGTTAAAATTATCTCAAATTATTTACTATAGAAAAATAAATATTAAAATATAATTGGATATATACACTTTTTGTTTACCTTTCCCCATTTTAGAAATATTTATTACATCAAACTCAAATTCCAAAAATAAATTGAAATAAAATGATAAAAAAATTTATTGAAAAAATATAATTATATGATTAAAAATAATAAAAAATTATTAGTTTATTTAGCCTGTATAAACAACTTTACAATAAAAATTATAAAGTAAAATTATTATTAATCATTATAACATATCAGTATATCCACAATTTTAAATATGATAAAAATTACATTGTTTTAAACTAATTATATTATATTTTAATTAATAATCTTTATTCGACAAATAAACGTCGCTACACTTTTTATATTATTTTATATAGTATTAATAATCAATTCGTAATTGATATTAATCTATTTGAAAAGAAAAGTGGTAATATTGTCATTATTACGAAGAGTTATTGCAGGTTGAAAATAGTCTAATTTTAGAAATGTTAAAACAGCTACCATGCTTTCTCCGTTGGTTATGGAACACTACATAGCTACCATGCTTTCCCGTTGGTTATGGAACACTACAAATTAGAATAGGATAAAATCTATAATAGTTGAATATTTTTGAAATATAATATATGTAAGTCACATCTGAATATTTGTAAAAATATTGTTTTCATATTAAATAATTAATATATATGTATTTAACCTTTAAAATTATTTTTTATATATATTTAATGTGAATTATGCTCTATGTTTTTACAAAATTGATAAGAAACAAACCGACATTTTTTGCATAATAAGAAATTAATTTTAAAATTGGAATTGATGGAAGACGATCTAACGAACACCATTGATAAACTTTCTAAATAAATCCTGATGTCTCTTTCTTATTTCTTTACTTACTTTGTTTTTCATTAAGCAGATTGTTAAATATAGTATTGATTAATCGATCGATTAGTTAGAATTCTTTCGTGATTGTTTTTATTTTGAATTGATTGTTCATTAACTTATAATCATTTTGATTATAAATGTTTTTTTTTATATTAACACAACTCAAGGAAAATTCTGAAAATTTGTTCGTACACTAAGTGTTTGACAAATTGTATAATTCACTATTTTTGTTAGTTATCATTAAAAATAGTATTGTTAGTAACTTGTTATAAATGAATAACATTTTAATATTTATTTTAAGTGCATAAATTCACATTGTTGTGTTGTTCATTTCATAAGACTTAATTGCATATGCGACTTCCAATAACTAGGTTCGTATAGACGACTTTATTCGATTTATATTAAAACCTTCTGTTTGCACTCTTTTCAATTAATTTTTAAAAACTCCAATTTTAATTGGTATTTTGACTTGGTGATCTATTTTCCCCCTCTAGATAAGTCATTGTCGTCTAACAAACTAAGCACAAAAAAGTTATGGGTATAAAGACTTGACATCCTATGCACTTCTTACTAGTTTTAGAGATCCTTTCATCTTTTGAGAGGTTATAGCTAGTCAAGAGAAAGATAAATGAATGGGTGCAATTGTGGAGGAGATGAATTATTTTAAAAAAAACATACACGGGGATTGTTCATCTTCCTATGGGAAAATGTCATCGGTTGTAAGTGGTTGTTCAAGAGAAAACCAATAGTAATGGAAATAGAAGAGAAAAAGTTTGTCATGTAGTAAAGAGATACTTATAACATAAAAGGGATTGACTATGATAAAATTTTCTATTCGACCATCAAACATAATTCTATTATGGCAGTGTTAGCCTTGGTAGTCATCCAATATATGGATATAGAGAAGTTGGGTGTGAAAATATCATTCCTTCACAATAATCTAGATGAACAAATTTACATGGAGAAATCAGTGGGATTCAATGACATTGGACATGGAAGACTAGTTTGTAAATTGAAGAGATCTTTGTATGGTTTAAATCAGTATCCAAGGAAATGGTACAAACACTTTGATCCATATATTATTTAGATTAGATATAGAAGATGTTAGTATAAGTATTGTATTTATGTTAGGAGCATAGATGATGACTCTTTATTTTTTTGTTATTGTATATTGATGATATGTTGATTATTGCTAATCATTTACATGACATAAAGGAACTAAAAATCATGTTGGAAAATGAATTTTACATGAATGACTCAGGTGCTGCTAAGAAGAATCTTGGTATGAAAATTCATAAGAATATGAATGTTAAAAATTATGGCTCTCTCACAAAAGGTATGTCGAAAAGGGGCTAGATAAGTTCGACATAAGTGATTCAAAGATTATGATTACTCCATTATCAAATTAATTTAAGCTCTCATTAGATAAGTGTCAAAAGTTAAACATAGATGTTGAGTAAATGCCAAAGCTTGCTTATGCCAATGATGTTGGTTGTTTATATTGTATGATATGGTATATAGCATACAAGATTTGACACAAGTTGTAAGCCAAATTTGAAAGCTTACGTCCAAATCGGACAAGCGTCACTAGAAAGCAGTCAAATGAGGTTTTAAGTACTTAAAGAGAAAACAGATCATGGTATATTTTTAGCAATGAATAAAGTGATTTTTCTATGTTAGTCCAAACTATGCTGGAGATTGTTGAGTATGAATCATACTAAAACAGAGAGGAATAAGATATGTAAATAATTCAACATGTCTAAGGTCTAACTATTTGTTGTGAGACTAAGGGTGCATGGGCATTGACCCGCAAAATACAATTCAAAAATATTGTTGTAAATTTGATCGTATATATATATATATATATATATATATATATATATATATATATATATATATATATATATATATATATATATATATATATATATATATATATATATATATATATATATATATATATATATATATATTGTTTTTCACATTGATCATATTTTAATACATAAATTAAAAAAATCATAGATGTTCTATAATGGTAAAAATATATACTATTGATCAAACTGCGTCAACGAAAGTTGATTAAGTTAATTATCTTTTACTTTTATTCTTTCTAATCTTCTATATGGATTATTTTTATACAGATTATTGTTCTAACAAAATATTATTATTCATTTGATAACAAATTGGATGTTTTTTTCCACCATTTCATAAATGAATCATTTGTGCACGATGGAATCACTCAAAGTATCAAAAATTTTAAAGAGTTTCTACACCACTATATTTTTATAAATAAATTAAATTTGAGATTCTAAATGAAAAATAAATTATTATTTTATTATATTCAAATAAAAAATCTAATTCTAAGATCAGCTAATTTGAGGACCAATCATACCAAATATTCTAATAAAAGTCAGAGTTTTATTATTTATTTATTTTTGTGTAAGCAAGATTCATTGATATAGAGAACTAAGGGTTCTCCAACCTTCATACAGAATGAGACTAACACCCGAACAAAAAGAGAAGAAATTACAAATCAATTCCACTACGTTAAAAATAACAAAGGATCTTTGTTAAAATTGCAGAAATTGTAATTGGAATATGTAATATCTCCTACGAGGGACCACGACCAAATTAACATCTTCACTACACCATGAAAGACCTACGAAAGCGCTTTTTTTGGCCTTTAAAAACGCTGTCGTAGGTGGCGCTGCTATAGGTTTTAGCAGTGCTTTTTGTTTAGGCAAAAGCGCTTTCGTAGGTATACCTAAGGTTGCGCTTTTTCCTAAAAAGCGCTTTCTTAAGTAGGCTTTTAGCAGCATTTTTTTCTGGAAAAACGCTTTCTTAGACCTACTTTAGAATGCCTTTTATGTTTTCTGTAGGCATATTTAGAAAATGCTTTTTCAAGAAAAGTGTTGTCTTAGGACACCTATGAAAGCGCTTTTTGAGAAAAAGCACTGCCTAAGGTATACATAAGGCAACGCTTTTGAAAGCGTTGTCATATGTATACCTTAGGCAATGCTTTTTCTCAAAAAGCGCTTTCTAATGTGGCCTAAGGCAACGCTTTTCTTGTAAAAGCACTTTCTTAGGGTTTTTTTCTATAAACCTATAATTTATATAATTCATAAACCTGCATTTTTGGCAGCATTATTTTATAAACCTGTAATTCATAAACTTGTAATTTACAATCGTAATCCCGTTATTTCACCATTGTAATTCATACCATTGTTATCCAAAATATATATACACCATTGTAATTCAATTAACATATTTTTAACATTACCAAAATCAGCCTTACAAAATCAACCCTAACAATAACTAAATCAGTCCTAATGTATGAACAGAACACAGTCAATTATGTATTCAAGGTCCTGGTCCTGCAAGGTATGAACATAATAACACGATCAATATTGTATTTACACAATAACGTATTCATAACACTTTTCACACAATAATATATTCCTACCTTATATGATTATTTGCTCAATAAAATATTGACACAATTCCTCTTTGATTTCTTCCAACTGAAGTTTCTTGTAATATGCACACTTGTGTTCATCGAAGTACTACATAACAAAACATAATATGCATGATTTAGTTAAAAGTAATAAATTATATGAAATATCCGATAAATAATAAAACAAATCCTAAGTTATAAATTCATACTGTGACTGGAATCTCTATTTTATTCATTTGAAGGATTTCTTTGATAAACTTCAAAACGAAGTATCCGCAATCTATATCGTTTTGATGTTGAGGACATTACATAGAAAAATAAATAAGAATATATAGTTGTCTTGTTTTATCAAGTAACATAAATATTATAAGAAAAATGGTGGAAATTAATATATTTTCACTTTGATCCAATTAATGTTGTTTGATTTAGACCGTGGTACCCGAGCTTCTCTTTGACATCGACATACTTGTATTGCTCTAACAAAATAAAAATATATATATTTAGAACAATGTCACAGAAATAATTAAATATATAAATAAACACGAATATTTAGAATAATCTCACTTACATATCAATCATTAACTTCATCTCCGGATAATTTATCCAATCACCATCAATCGAATTCTGATAATAGACCACTTCTTTTATAGGATCGATGGCAACCAACAACCAGTGACGTCTATATATTAAAACAATAGTTTAGATAAAAAAATTCTACGCAAAAAATACAAATATTAAAATTAACTTAGAATGAAAATCTAACCATGTAGGAATAGTATTATACGACCAAAGATACAAGCTTTCTGTACTGCCGGTTTCCATGAATCTCTCGACTAAGTGCTCTCTTACTGACTCTGGTTCCCTAACAATTGTCGCTCCACTGACACGGGAGGAAGACACGAAATTAAATCTGTTTGACAATTGATTCCCGCGCATCAATTTGTCATATAACAACCTTAAATAAAAACATAATTAATATTAGACTATTTTCATTGAAATGTTTAAAAAAAATGTTCAACTAATTAAATGATATATTGATAGGGTTACCAGATGTATGAGTGCATAACACCGACGCCTAATTCTCTATGAAGAAAAATCTCTTCCATGTCCTCTTACCAATTGTTTTGGTGCAAGGAAAACCAAAGATATCTTCATCCATATCCATCCATTTGACGAATACCACCATTCATCAAATCTGATGTTCCCGCTAGTGTTTCAAGACACTGCCGGAATCGAGGCACAAATTTTCTAACAGGAACCCTTTCCTTGGGTGGTACGCTACCAATTTTCTGGCTCACTTGTTGTGACCCTTGAAAAGTTACCTAAAAATTATATAGACTTAGGTAAACTATAAAATTATGCAATTTTTTATTCGGATCATATAATTAACACTTTAAACGTACCTCTTTTTGTGATGCAACATACTCGTCGTGCTGCAAAATCCCTTTATCCTTACCATGTAAAAAATAGAGGTTAAAACTGACAGTTGAATACTTAAAGATTCATAATGGTTTTCAACATACCTGATCATCTATAAAAATGAGGTTTGATGGCCATGCAACAAAAGATCCTATTGCATCTCGCAGCAATGTGGTTTTAGCAACAATGTCAGGTAGTGGCAGCAACACATCCAGATCTAAAGCAAAATCAACCGATACTTTCATGTGTCCATCCGGGAGCGGTCTATGGTGAAGTAAATCTCCCAAAGTGTTATGCATTTTTCCCTTGCCAACTAGGCGATAAGTCGGTGACGATATGTATAGCTGACAAGATGAAATACCCTAAACCAATAATAACCGTTAGAAGTGACTAAAAACATTCTGTAATAATAACGGATATATATTGTTCAGTTCACTTCCTTTATAAATTGCAATTAAACTCTCTCCAATGGAGTATCATCTTAATTACCTCGGGAAATTTATGTTGACAGTTGATACTAGCTTTGTCACTAGTTTCTTTCAACTATGAACTGCTCTTTTCCTCCATATCTCTCTCTTTATCCTTCTGCAATTCACGTACTTCTGCTTGTAATTCCTACAATATTTGTATCACTTCTGCATTGCTAGGATTTCTTCTCCTTGGATGCTTATACAAAGAGGTTGGAGTCACACCATGACCTTTACCCCTCACCCGATCCGGATACTCAACAACATTTAGTGCTCAACTAAGTACGCTCCTGATATCCTGGTCCTCACCTGTGGATACCGATTGCGATAGGGTCTCCTGTAATTCATTTACATATCAAAAATTATTAGTGGAGATAAAAAATTAATTATATATTAATAAACATTTGATTTAATTAAAGACACAATGTTACACTTACACATACATCATTAACATGTGCTGACAGTGATGTTTCGTCACTTTTCGTCTCTTCTAACTACGCATTGACACAAATAATAAGATCATCAATTATAACACATTGAGAGAATTAATAAGATCTAAGAATTTATATTTACTTACAATTTTTTCCTGTAAGCATGCGTATCCCAAACACCCTTTTTTGTATGGATATGTGGGTTTTGACGCTCTCTCGCGATTTATGGCACTCACTTTCTTAAAATTCGCGTCTCTTCTTTGGCCTACAAAAGCAACCCATTCTTCAAATGAAATGAAGCTCTCATACTTCTTTGGACGTTCCGGATCCTCTTCAAGAAAATTTCCTTCCTCATCTTTAAGATACTTGTTTGTTAAAAAAGTTCTCCACCCTCTGTGTCTTTTTTCGGTCAAACCCATTATATACTTTTTACAGGTATCTTCAATGTTAAAAGACCTCTACAAAAAAACATATGCATAGAGTGTGTTAGTATAAGTAATTTAAACACATTATCGTCAAGATAAAGCAAATAAAAACAACCATATATGGTACCTTTATCTCAGTCCAAACTTTCTCTTTACCCTCATCCAACTCTCCTCTTTTCCATCTAGGAGTGGTGATCGGAATGTGCATTCGAACAAGTGTACCAATGTAGCTTGTCAACTTTACAGCATTATACCCAATTAGTTGGTCCTCATCATTCCAATCTATGTTATATGTTACTCCTCTATCTCTATCACGGATGATTCCCCTCATAATAGTTATGCCTCGTGTAATATCTTTTTCTGAAGTATCATCTGGAGCATTTGCATTTTGGGAGTTTTCTTGATTACTAGCCATTTGACCTGTAATAAAGAAAAAAATAAAAATGAAATGATAAATATAAAAATCAATAATCAATAACCCATATATATATATATATATATATATATATATATATATATATATATATATATATATATATATATATATATATATATATATATATATATATATATATATATACATATATTTAAATTTTATTGAATGATATAGGCTATAATTATATATACTATTACCTTTTTCACTAACGTCTCTTTCTTTTCTTGGTAGGAATATGTTCTACTCGTCTCTTAACAACACAGACGGTTGGATTGATCCAAATACCCTCATCATGATCATTTCTAATACACGATTCATTCTCATTTAGATCATTTATGGTAAAAGATTCAATGTCAACACCAATATCACCTTGATCTCCAATGCTTTCATCAATTACTTTGTTAGATAAAAGCACTATAGACCATTTCGTACTTGTCGGATTGGTGACATAGAACACTTGTTTAGCTTGAGATGCTAGAATGAAAGGCTCATCTTTGTACTCCACCCTTTTAAGATCCACTTGCAAAAATCCAAACTTATTCATTCGTATGCCATTATTATTTTCAACCCACTTGCAACCAAATATAGAAATCTAAAACTTCTCGTAATCAAACACCCAAATGCACTCGATAACCCCAAAATATGATAGATTTGCAAATTTCGAGTTTAAGTCCTTCACACTTGATATGTGCATTGCTTCAGTGACCAAGGCGACACTACTATTTCGCATATTACTTTTATCATCATGTTATTTGGTATAAAATATGTATCCATTAATTGCGTATGCACTATAAGAAAACACAACCAAACTTGGACCATATGCTAAACATCTCAACCTTTCTGTTACTGAAGCGGGAACTGAACGATACTTTGAATAAATATGTTCCTTAAACCATGGTATGAAAATTCGACTATGCTCTCGTTGTTTATATTCGGATTTAACCTCGAAGAACACCCTTGTGCATTTCAACACACGGATCAACCTCAATCTTATTGTGTAGAACATACAAATGCACTTGATCCCGTTCGACCCTTGATACTGTCATAACTTTATTTCCAATTAGCTTCTTACCTTCTTTTTTTTCAACAATATGAGATTTAGGGAGTCTAATTGATTAAACATTTGATAGATATTCAGTACAAAACTCAACCGCTACTTCAACAATATATCGTTCGACAATATAACCCTCTGGTCGACTTCGATTTTTCACATACCCTTTTAATATTTTCATATAACGCTCAGCAGGGTACATCTATCTCATATAAGTTGGTCAACACAATTGTGTCTCTTTCACAAGATGAACCATTATGTCAAAAAACGAGGGAGTAAAATACATTTCAAGATCACACAAAGTAACAACTATTTCTTTTTGCAATGTTGGTAAGATCTCAGGATCGATCACCTTACTGTAAATTGACTTGAAGAAAAAACACAGTTTAGTTATTGCGCTTCTTAATTTTTCTGGAAGAATAGAACGTATACCTATTGGTAGAAAATATTCCATTATAACATGGAAATCATGCGTCTTTAAACTCTTTAACTTGAGGTCTTTCATAGACACAAGTCTTCTAATATCTGATAATTAGCCTTCTGGAACTTTAACTTCACTTAGGAACTTACACAATATTTTTTTATCCTTTCTGGATAGAGTGTAAACAACATGTGGTAGATATGTTCGTCTTTCTTTCTTCACGGGTCCTAATTCAGTTCTTATTCTCATCTCTACCATTTCCTCCCTTGCTTTAAGGTTATCCTTAAACTTCCCTTTTATATTGAGTAACGTACCAATAACATTGTCAAATACATTTTTTTCAATATGCATAGCATCAAGAAAATTTCTTACGTACAAAGATTTCCAATACGGCAATTAAAAAAAATCGACCTCTTCTTCCACCCTCCTGTGACAACTTTATGTGCAAAAGGCTTGCCAAACTGAATACTCACATCTTTCACCTTTTCAAAATTTGATCACCTGTCAATCCAGGCAGAGCTCTACGTTGTTTGGTATCTCTGTTGAACGCTTTTCTCCATCCACGATATTGATGTTTAGAATTTAAGAATCTATGATAACCGAGAAAGACATTCTTCTGACATAGTTTCAATTGCGTCGTATCGATTCCATCTTCACAAGCAGGACACGCTTTTCACCTTTAACACTATACCCGGATAGATTTCCGTATGCTAGAAAATTGTTAATTATTCCAAACAACATCGCCCTCAAGTTGAAACTTTCTTTCCTATACCCATCATAAACCTCCACACCGTTCTCCCACAAAATCTTCAAATCTTCAATTAAAGGTTCCAAGTATACGTCTATGTCATTTCCTGGTTGTTTAGGCCAAAAAATTAACATAGGTAACATCATGTACTTACGCTTCATACATAGCCACGGAGGTAGGTTATAAATCATAAGAATCACATGCCATTTGCTATGCGAGATACTTTAAATACTGTGTGGGTTCATTCCATCAATAGACAATGTCAAGCGAAGGTTTCTTGCTTCTTTTCCAAATTTAGGATAATCATTATCAATTTTCATCCACTGTGGTGAATCTACCGGATGTCGAAACTTTCCATCAATAGTTCTTTTATCTGAATGCCAAGTCAAGTGTCTTGAATCGGTTTCACTATGATACATCTGTCTAAATCTCGGAATTATAGGAAAATACCATAAGACTTTTGTCGGAGACAACTTTTTCTTATATCGAGGGGCACCGCATTTAGGACACTCATTTAACGATGCAAACTCGTTTCGAAACAAAACGCAATCTTTTGGACATACATTTATCTTATCATAGCTCATGCTAATAGAGTACAACATCTTTTTGGCCTCATACGTTCGATTGGGAAGAACATTATCCTCTGGTAGCAAATCTTTCATAAGGGCTAATAACTCTGTGAAACTTTTATCTGACCATCCATTGTCCACCTTTAAGTTGTACAACTTTAATACCGCATAAAATCTTGTGAATTTTGTACAACCATTATACAACTGTTTCTCTGCATCGCTTACCAACCTCTCGAACATTTTGGGACAATCATTAAGATCTTCTTTAAGCGCTTCTGCAATTTCTTCGACTCGATCATAATCGTATGTATCTATGCAATTGTCGTTTGAAGCATAGGTCCTATTATCCCCCGATGCAACATTCTCGTTACTTTTCTCACCATGTATATTCCAACATGTATAACTTCTATCAATTCCATACCGTATTAAATGTGATGCCAACTGAACCGCATCAACCCGACTCCCATAACAGCAACACAAACAAGAACATATCATTCGACTGGAGTCTTTGGCGTGCGCAACAACAAACTTAACAAATCCCGATACCCCATTCTCGTACTCTTTCGACAATCGATTGGAATACATTCATGTCTTATCTATGTTTTTACTAATTAAGCTAAACAAAAACAACTAATTAGGACACAAAATAGTATAATGCATTTCTGTCAAAACGCAAAGTATACACGAAATGGATCCGGAGCTAGAAAACGCAACATATTCACGCAATTTCAGACAAATTCATCACAATACTAGTAATTTGAGGAAGAAATTTACCTCGGATTTACCGAACAGCAACCAAAAGCTTGTTCTTATCAGAAGCGGCTTTAATTCCAAAATAATGTCCTTCACTGCAACAAAAACAACCAGCTAGTTCATTCCACAAAGTTATCACAAAATTATCTCACAAACTAGTAAACTAATCCATTTTAATAAACAAACACAAATTAATTAAAATAATATGGAGCTAATGGATTAAGATGAAAATAGAAATCGGAAGTAGAATGGAATTGTGAGGAGAAAAGAACTCGAAACTAACTAGAAATCAAACTTCACGATTTCAAGTGAAATTAAGGTGAGACTAGTATGTTAACACAATCATAATCCCATAGTTTTCAGGACTTAACACAAATGCAAAATATCATTACAAACTCGAAAATTTGGGCATATATAGCACCAATTCGAAACTGAAATTTCAAGCAAAGTCTTGACAAACCATTCTAGTTTATAACATGATAAACCAAATTTAAAGTGGGCTACAAATCAAACAACTATAATCCGTTTTCAACATTACCATAGATCAGGATTCCACAATAATCCATATTTTCAAGTGACTCCACATATTCATAAAAAGAGTAGATCACATCTAAGAAACAAACCTACTTTAAAAGGTAAAAAAAGAGTGTCCCTAGTGAAAAATTGTTAAAACAATTCACAAGTATCAGCAAGCATGTGATTCACGGTAAATATAATGAAAATAATAGATATTTCTACTATAAAATTATGAAATACCCTCTCTCAAACTACTTAAATCAACCAACTATTTATGGTTACTACCTAATTTCGGTCAGGATCATCTCAAAACTCTCAATCACTTCTTAAACAAATACTAGTACATCAATATTGAATGACTTTCTCAAACACCTATAATCGCAACGCCTCTCTTTAAATCCAGAACACAAGATTACCCAAGTTTTATAAACCCGATGAATATAAGATTGAGAGTTTAAATTTAAACCCAAAACCTCTCTAAAACTTTAAAAACAAATCTACAATCAATTTTCTAAAACCACTAAATCATCATTATTTCCACTAATGTCTTAAAAAAAACCAACCCAAACATCAATCCAACAAAACCTATATATATATATATATATATATATATATATATATATATATATATATATATATATATATATATATATCATGGTTCAACACTTTTAAACCGTCCCAAACCCAACAAAAACACAATCAAACCATTCAAATAACCAAAACTATACAATGTGTTACACACCTCAACCAATTGATTGAAGAAAAAAATTAATTTGATTCAATTTCTAAAATAATATTATATCATCACAAACATTCAACTACCATTCCTTCAAAAATAGTGGTTTAGTAACACTAATAATTTTAAGTCAATCATTTTATCAAACACATGGAGCACAACAACTGGATACATTTACACAAACCTCTTCTCTCATCTCACAGTATCCCATCAAATCCCATAAGGAATTTGTTTTCAAAATCAAATTGTTTCTTTTAATTTGCAGAACAGAAACAACAACCAAAGTCTAAAATTTACAAATCCAAAATCAGTTCTAATCATCACAATCTCAACATGATTCTAATCAACTAAATCATCACAATCTCAAACAATCAATCAAAATTGGGAATTTAATCAACTAAAACGATGAAAGTGAATATGTTTACCACTTGAAGAAGCTGTAAATGTTGAGGCAATGACGGACGCGAGAACGAAGAGAGCCTGGAGACGAGAAGGAGTAGCAGCAGCTGGAGTTTCCGGTGAGAACGATGAAGACAGTTGGGAACGACGAGTTTCCAGTGAGAATAATGAATAGGTGGGAACGATGAAGATGGAAGATTGAAGAATCACAAAGAACGATAGAAGAAGAAGATGAACAGGGAAACTGAGAAACTGAGAAATGAAATTGTGTTTTGTTAGTTTAGGGTTTATTAATTTTAATTATAAAATTATCTACGAAAGCGCTTTTAAAAGTGCCTTCTAAAGGCCAGCTTTAGCAGCGTTTTTTCCTTAGAAAGCGCTTTCATTTCATATGCCTATAGCAGCGCTTTTAAAACCGTTTTCATTTCATATGCCTATAGCAGCGCTTTTAAAAGTGCTTTCTAAAGGTCAGCTTTAGCAGCGCTTTTAAAAAGTGCTTTCTAAGGTTAACCTTGAGCAGCGCTTTTGAAAAGCGCTTTCTTAAGGTAACCTTTAAAAGCGCTTTTTTTTTTAAAACCTACAGCAACGCTTTTTCTAAAAGCGTTTTCTTTGATGTGCTGCCAAAACACATTTTTGGCGTAGTGCTTGATACTCCACACCATATCATGTTCCAAATATCATTTCTAAAGTATATCCCGTTTCTTGTCAACCAAATAATCCAACAAAAAGCAAGCCACACCACCCCTAACTTTCTCTCTTTAACTTTCTTTACTTTACAAAAAGTAAACCAATCCAAAAAAACTATCAAATCAATTCTTTACATCCTTCCAAGATTTATCAATCCAAATGGCTATTTCCCTCCATATAATCTTTACTACCAAACAATTGAAGAAATAGTGATATCTACTTTCATTATCTACCCCACAAAACACACACTTTAAATTATCCATGGAAAAAGAAATACCTTTCTTAGCCAAAAGATTTTTAGTAGGAATTCTATCCACAAAAAGTCTCCACCCAAAGGCTTTGATCTTAAAAGGAACATCAAACTTCCAAATTAATCCCAAAGCTTCCTCACCTCTATTCCTCAGTCTCAACGGATAATGCTTCTTAGCATAAAAAGCATAACAAGAAGATACCAAAAAAATATCTTTCGGTTCCGACAACCAAATGACTTTGTCAATACCGGCCTCAAGCAAGAGAGAATTATCCAACTTCCACTTCAAACTAGAAAGAGAAAATCTCGAATTTGAAAGTAACCTATCTATATTAATGCCACAATTATTCCAAACCCACTCTCTATTAATCCACCCTCCCATTTCGTCCAGCGAAACCCTTTTCAAATAAGACTCCACATACAACTCCGGGAAACTTTCTTTTAAGCTCGCATCCTCCAACCATTTCGCTTCCCAAAACAGAGTCGAGAAACCCTTGCCCACCACAAATTTACACCTTTCCACCATAGGGTGACTAGAAGAAAAATAAGAAATAGACAAGATATCTTTCCACCAAAAAGATTGAGATCCAAAATCTTTAATTTCTTTATCACCACAAAAAACTTTCATCGCTATATCTCCATAACTATTTTTTAATAATTTAAACCAAAGAGAATCTTGACCTCGTAGGATTGATCCAAAATAAAAATAGTTAGAAGATAGCCAATTTTGAATTTGAAATCTTAGAGAAATACACTTTTTGTTTTGTCAAATGAATTACACTCTTCAAATCCCATATCTTCAATGAAAATAATACTATAAAGACAAAAACAAAAAACCGTTCAAACCAAAAATGACCGAAATCATATGATGTCATGTGTTGCACAATATTTATCAACACTTAAAGAAGATCATCACAAGGGCTGCGTGCTCCTCTAAACTTAATTTATTCATCTAGAAAGTCAGAAACAAGCTAAACCTCATCTCTTTCGTCACTTGGTCATAATGTAGAAAATTAAAACAACAAAACAAACCCTTATTCCCCAACCTAGTTAGTCACAAATTAATGTTGGACTTGAATTACTAATAGAACCCTCTACACAATACCTTAACTCACACACTCTTAAATAATTCCCTCTTTAAATATTTGAACACCCCATCCATTTCTCTATCCATTTCCATTCAACCAAACCTCTCTTCCATTCCCTCTTCCAAAAACATCATTACAACAACAACAAAAAAAACATCCTTAAATAAACCTTCTTAAACATGGGCACTCTAATAGGTCATGTTGCTCCTGGTTTTGGTTTCTTAATAATAGGACTATGGCACCTTTTCAACCACACCAAACTCCATCTTCAAAATCCAAAAACCTACATTTCATCACCATGGTTTCCAACATCAAAACTCAAATACCTTGAACTTCTCCTCATCATGTTTGCCACAATTTCTTCAATCTCCATGGAACTTTTCATCGGTCCCGACCGACACCAACCCTTCGACCCGGATGGAACAATTCCCTCATACCATCTCCACAACTTCGAACACGCTTCAATCTCATTGACATTCTTCGTCTACGCCATCTTCGCAATCATCCTCGACAAAATCGAAAACAAAATCGATAACAAGTCAAAATTTTCCTTAACTCAACTACTAGCTTCCATAGCTTTTTTTCAACAATTTATTCTCTTTCATCTCCATTCATCCGACCACATGGGACCAGAAGGACAATATCATCTTTTCTTACAAATTCTTGTCTTTGTATCCTTTTCAACTACTCTTTTCGGAATCTCCATGCAAAAAAGCTTCTTAATTAGCTTCGTAAGATCTTTGAGTATATTTTTTCAAGGCTTGTGGCTTATGATTATGGGATTCATGCTTTGGACACCAAGTTTGATAGCAAAAGGATGTTTTATGAATCTTGAAGAAGGTCATAGAGTTGTGAGATGTTCTGATCATGAAGCACTTCATCGTGCGGTTGCACTTGTTAATATCATGTTTAGTTGGTTTTTAATTCTTGTTACTATTTTTGGTGTTTCTTTCTATTTGGTTTGTACTAAATTCTTCGGTGGAAATAAGGTTCAATATTTCACGTTGGGGAATATTGAACAAGAAGAAGAAGAAGAAAAGTTTGAAAAGTTTAATGATGACGTGGAAAATCAAAAGGGAAGCTTAGTTGGCAACCAAAAGAGCTTTATTCATGTGGGAAAAAAAACTTTTTCACCTGTTGATATTGAAAGGTAGTAGTACGAAGAGTGGTGACAAAATTTAAGAAGGTTCTTGGAAATTATTATTAGGGTGTGCATGCATGTGTTTCAATTGTGATTAATTTTATTTGTTTATGAAAGTTAATTTGTGATTAGTTGTTAGATTAGGAGTGTGATGTGTGCATGTATTTGGATGTTATTGAAGGATTATGAGTGTTTAACGTTTTGTGAATATATGAAAGAAATATCCTTTATTAACGTAATATTATTTGTTTTCTAATTTGCTATGATTGATTTATTTGATTTTCTTTTCAATAACGTTATCCTAATCCTATCAGTTTGGTTTTGGAACGAAACTTAATAAAGGTATAGCCATGATTTTAGTTTATTCACATATACGTTTTTGCAACTATTATGTTTTTGCAACTATTACGTTTTTGGGTATTAACTAATAACTAGTAACTTATATTATAAGTCACTTTTTAAACGAGAGAGTCTTCAATGAAGTAAAAATTCATTTTATTTAAAGATAAAATTAATTGTGATTTCTTTGATTTTTTATGATTAATTAAAAATGATTAATCTAATCAGATCAAATTTTATCAGCTTCGTTTATTTGGGTTTTGGATATAAAAATTATAGATATGTTTAGTAACGATTTTTTTATTGCGAATTTATAATTTATTTTATTAGCTGATAGTTTATTCTTTAGACGTTATTTTAAATAATATTTTAGTTTATAATTTATTATTTATTTTTTTTATTTTTATTCTTATTATTTTAATAAAATTTTATTTTTATCCTTAATTATTTTAATTTAAAATAAAATAATTACATATTAAATATCTTTTATATCATTTTACATTTATAAGTTAGTTGAATCGTTATTACCAAACACTTTGAATAACTTATTAGTTTATCAATTTCAACCATCAATTATAAGTTATCAATCATTAATCATCAACTATAAACTATAACTTATCAATTAATTTAGCAGTCAACCATTATTTTATATAATATAGAACATATAATCTATTAAAAATTAATATTATAAAATATAATTGATTAACTTGGAACAAATAAAATAATAAAAATAATATTCAAACAAACTAATTATCAACTAATAATAAATTAACATAATATACAATTTTCATAATAAATCAATAAGTATTAAAATATATTCAATAATTTAGTTTGTTCGAATCATTTTAAAAAATTTAATCTAAAAAATAATAATATTATGGTTTAAGATTTTTTTAAAATTGAAACTATCCAAAATGTTATGGCTTTGGATCGTTATTTTTAAAAGTTATTCTTTTAAGAAGATACAGACTTTAGAGTCGGCTACTAACGATAATTCTGTGTTTTATAATACTATAAGAACTATTAAATTGTTATAAGTAATTTTCTCAACTTTAAACTTTAAAGCTGAGTTTGTTAAGCTAGACATAATATTATTCAAGATATTCTTTTCTGTATTGAATTTTTTATTCATAATAATAAAAATTGACTTTGCTGTGTTAAAAAAAAATGCTTTTTAAAATTAATTTGAAATTTTATGTTGCTTTCATGTTAGACTTTGGAAACTTAATATGAATGGTTGGGATAACTGTGGTACGAGTCACGACACGACATGCCAACAAAGTAGTAACTTACAAGAGCTAAAATCCGAGAAATGGAAGTAACGGTGTGGTTGCAAAGTTAAAGACAAAAGGACAAACCAACAGAAGAATGATTTTGCAGGATCTACGTATATAGTGGAAAATGTACCAAACCTTTATGTATTTTAGTGGATAAAGGAATGAAAAGAAATCATAGATAAAATAAAGTTTATGGCAATGCATATGAATGTTACCACTCTTGCTTCATGAGTATTTGTTGCACTCCTTCTATTCATGAAATGATTTTTTTTAAAGGGAAGAGAACCTCTAACCAATAACAAACATTTTTTGGACTGGGCCAGCATCTGGTCCATATCTATTAGGGTCTAGTTTAATAGGTATTAAGGATTCAGAGGCCTATATGCCCATAACTGCTAGGGACGTTTCCACAAGTGTGTTAGGGTCACGTGACCAACGGTTACTTAAACTGTCACCACGTCCTCCGAGAATAACGGATCAACTGCCCCTTATATCTCGGAGCTGCATCCATGGAGAAGACCATGTTCCAGACTTCTTGCTCACGTAAGTCCTAGCAGTCTCTTAGTAGGCTTCGCTGAAGCAGCCCACTAACTAGACCTTGGCCCAACGCTGGGGGTTATAAATACCCTCTCATTCAAGAGGGTCAGATATTCATTCTTTCACACATTCTCTACTTGCTCTCTCCTATCGCTTTTTCTCACTTCGACATCAAAGTATATTGCAGGTACCCCCTATCTTTCTCCAACCGCAGCAACAGCTTAGGCCATCGACGATCCTTCTGGTCAGGTACTATCAGTGGCACCGTCTGTGGGAATCCTTGTTTCCCCGTATCTTTTCTTCAAAGAACCAAAACAAACCCTTTTTTGTCGTCATGACCGACCAAGCAGATAACGCTAATCAGAACACGCTCTTCGCCGACTTGGCCAACGCCAACAACAACGTCCCCGAAGCTGATCCCAGGGACGGTCGAACAACCTCTTCCTCGACAAGCTCCCGTAGGTCCGGCTCACATCGCCAACCAATCCTCGAGCCAGCCTTGTTTCAAGAAATCCACGCCCCCGCGAACGCTGATCCCACCACCGTCGCGCTCTTCGCGGCCATCAATCAAACGAACCTCATGTTGTTCACCCAAGGGGAGCGTCTTAACATGCTGGAAACCTCCCACCGCTCGCCGAGGAGACACCGAAGGCCAGACTCCTGGTCCCCCTCCCCGAGAAGACATCGCTCTCGGACTCCCCCGCGGAGGACCAGGAGGGGGGACACTTTTAGCCCGACCCGTCGGTCGAAGGGCCGGGGTCCCGTCCCCAAGAGAAATCCTACTAAACAGCCCGCCAAGAAGCGATCCTATTCCCCTCCCCGTAGAGAGCGCGGAACGAAAGAACTGAAGAAGAATCGCGACGGACATCCTCGAGCAGAAGAACCCTCCAAGAAATATCGCCACCACCATCGTTCCCCATCCCGCTCCCCCGAGGTAAACGACGAAGAGGACCCCTACGGTCCCTTATTCGCTAGGATTATGGAGGTCCCCATCCCCAGGGGCATGGAGAAACCTCCCCAACTCACCAGCTACGATGGAGTGGACGACCCCATCGACCACATCGACGGATTTGCAGCAATGCTTCACTACCTCAACATCGGAGGACCAATCAAGTGCAGATTGTTCCCCACCACGTTGAGGAAGACTGCCATGGATTGGTATAAAGGTCTGCCCCCGGGTATATCCATTCTTGGAGGGATTTAAAAGCTCAATTTACCATCACATTCACTGCCTCTTGCAGGCACCCCAAGACTGAAGCCACCCTCGAGGCCATCATCCAGAAGAGTGACGAGACTCTTTCCGAATACATCGATCGCTTCAACAGAGAAGCAATTCAGGTCCCCTGTGACAATCACATGAAGAGATACTTACTGGATAGAGGCCTCCTCCTCGACACAGACTTCTGGAAAGCGGTCGGCATCGAGTCCCCCGCAACCTTCGATGCCCTCCTCGATAAAGCCCGTGCGTACATCACGTACGAGGATAAGGAGGCATCCAATCGAGCTTGGGAGTCGAGGAATTATGGATCAACCGGTTTCGCCCGACATGTCGACCTCAGACAGCAAGAAGCATGATCCTCCCGACGTTCCAGTGAAAAGCGAAGGGAGGAGAAGCCTCGGGAGGCCCGCAAGCATCGCAGTCCTGCAAGGCGCTTTACAGAATACACCCCGCTGACAACTTCCCGTGAGCGGATCTTGGCCGAATGCTTGGCCGTAGAATTCAAAGACGGTGGGGTCAGACGCCCAAATCCTACACCCCTAAACTGGGGGCGGACATGACGAAATACTGTCAGTACCACCGGAGCCACGGTCATCTTACCGAGGATTGCGTCCATCTCAAAGACGCAATTGAAACGCTGATCAAGGGCGGAAAACTCAGGCAGTACAAGAGACCTGAGACGTCTCGAGAGACCGGGGAAGTCAAAGAGGTCAACGACAAGACGTGGCCACAGGGGAATGCAGGCCCCTTCCAATTTGCTTACTCGGTAACCAAACCCGAGGACTTAAAATCCCAAAAACCATGGATGAGGACCTTCCCCTATTCACCCACAGCAGGTGGGAGAGGTTCCCCGCGACCATGGTCATATCTGACGGGGGAACAGCCAGTTATCCATCAACTTTGCTAAAAGGAAGTTCGACGAATTGATCAAAAAGGCCCCCGTGAACGAGGTTTCCCTCGAGCAGTTCTGTGGAAGGTCTGAGCCAATCACCTTCTATCTCGAGGTGTTTCCCGGTGTCGCGCCGAACTCCCACATTCCCTTCCTCATCAAGGCAAAAATGGAGAATTTTGAGGTGCATCGGATCCTGGTCAACAAGGGCAGCTATGTGGACGTGATGTACACTCACCTCTTACGCACCCTCCAACTCGACGAATCCCACTTGTCACCATATGTGGGATCCAACCTGCTGGGATTCAACGGTTCAACCTCCCGACCATGGGGATATGTCGAGCTCTTCGTCACCTTTGGTGAGGACGTCGCATCTCGATAGATTAAGGTGTGTTTCTTGGTGGTAGACTGTCACTCGCTATACAATGCGATTCTTGGAAGGACCAATCTGGCCGAGCTCACCGTCGTCCCCTCGATCATCCACCTCAAAATGAAATTCTACACGAAAAGGGGACGCGTGGCCACTATCTGCGGAGACATCAAAGCAGCCAGAAGGTGCCACAACGTCGCCGCCAGGGGATAGACCCTGGTGGACCCAAGAGCCCAGCAAGTCAACAGACGGGACGGGAAGGACAACCCTCGCACGAGCCTCCCCAAATCGAAGAGCCCCAAGGTCCCAAGGTAGACTCGGTCGACCTCGACACCCGATTTATGAAGGAAGAGGTCGAAGTTTAGAATAGAGACCAAGATCCCCTCCGCCCAATCCTAGATGGCGAGTTCGAGCTCGTTCCTCTCGGAGAAGACCCCAACAAGTGTGTGAATATCTGAGCAGGGCTCCTTGACCTGGCCAAGAAGCAGCTCAAAGCTTGTTTCAGAGACAACACAAATCTATTTGCCTGGAGCGCTGCGGAGATGCCCGAACTCGACCCTGAGGTCGCCTATCATCAGCTAGCCATAGATCCTATTGCTAAGGCCATAGTACAAAGTAGGCGTAGGCAGTCTCCTGAAAAAAAGGAGGCTGCTGAAAAGGTTGTAAAGGACCTCCTATAGGCAAATTTTATTTCTGAGGCCAAGTATTCAACTTGGCTCTCCAATGTTGTACTTGTCAAAAAATCTAATAGAAAATGGAAGATGTGCGTTGGTTATACCGATCTCAATCGGGCATGTCCCAAAGATGCTTTTCCTTTACCGAATATTGATATGCTAGTCGACAACTCGACCGGCTATAAATTGTTGTCTTTTATGGATGCATATTCAGGTTACAATCAAATACCAATGGTGATGGCCGACAAATGCTGCACGGCTTTCATGACAGCCTCGGGCAATTATTACTACAACGTAATGCCGTTTGGGCTGAAGAACGCGGGCTCCACATACCAGAGGGTGATGAATAAAGTCTTTCGCGACGAAATAGGGGACATGCTCGAAGTTTACATGGATGATATGATTATCAAATATCGGGCAAAGACCGATCACGCTGCACATCTGAAAAGGGTGTTCGACTAGGCTCGACAATATCACATGAGGTTCAACCTAGAGAAGTGCACCTTTGGGGTCAAGGCCGGCAAATTCCTAGGGTTCTACCTCACCGAGTGCGGAATTGAGGCAAACCCCGATAAATGTTGAGCGTTATCCGAGTTGTCCACGCCTAGCTCCAAGAAATCCATCCAAATCTTGAACGACATGCTCACGTCGCTTTCCCGTTTCGTCTCCAAATCCGCCCAGCACGCACTTCCATTTTTAAAACTGTTGCGGAAGGCTCTTGAATGGAACGAGGAGTGTGAACAATATCTCCTCCACCTCAAAAGGGAGCTCTCCTAACCACTAGTGTTGTCACGACCACAAAATGGGAAAACCTGTTCCTGTACTTGGCAGTCTCAAACGAAGCCATGAGCGTGGTCCTCATCCGCGAGACGGAAGAAGGGCAGATGCCCGTCTACTTCACGAGCAAGGCCTTGCAGGGACCCAAAATCAGATATCAACTAAAGGGACCTTGGTCCAGCGCTAGGGGTTACAAATACCCTCTCATTCGAAAGGGTCAGATATTCATTCTTTCATTCATTCTCTACTTGCTCTCTCCTATCGCATTTTTTCACTTTGGCATCAGAGTATCTTGTAGGTACTCCAGCTTTCTCCAACCGCAACGGCAGCTTGGACCATCGACGATCCTTCTGGTCAAATACGATCAAAACACCTAATATAAAAATATGATTTTATTTATATTATTTGTTAGATTAAGAAAAATTATAAAGAGATTAAACTAATAAGTCATATTAAAAACGCTTTAAAAAAATTAGTGGGAGCAAATGAAATAGTCTATTATATTTTTTCAATAAATGTTCTAAATTTTTACAAAATGTGTTATTTACAAATAAAGCTTTTCATAATTATCTATAATATTTAAAATGATATCTTATTTTCAAAATATAAGTTACTTTGTATAATTTTATATACTTAAAATTAAAGAAGTGATGAAAAATAAATGATGCATTATTTAAATTAGTGTTTTATTTTATTAGAAATATTAATTTATAATAATAATAATAATAATAATAATAACAATAATAATAATTTATCTTTTATATAAAAAAATGAAATAATTAAAATAATTTTAATTTATGATGTTTTTAGTTTATGTTAAGAGTCTTGAGGATTGCTCTTTTATTTCTTCTGTTAGTATTTGTTAATGATATATGTTGATTTCTTGTTAATCATTTAAATGAGACAAATGAATTGAAAATTATGTTGGAAAAATGAGTTAACATGAAATACTTAGGTGTTGTCAAGAAGATTTTTGGTATAAAAATTTACAAGGATATGAGTGTTAGAAAATTATGATTCTCTCTACAAAGTTATTTTAAAAAGGTGTTGGACAAGTTTGACATAAGTAATTTAAAGATTGTGAGTACTCTATTAACAAATTATTTTGAACTCATTAGATCAATGTCTAAAGGCAAATGCAGAAGTTGTGTATATGTCCAAGGTTCTCTATGCCAGTGTAAATGTTTGTTTAATATATGTTATAGGATGCACTGATCAGATTTGACACAAGTAGATTTTCAAGTACTTGAAAGGTATAATGAGTCATGTATCA
Source organism: Vicia sativa (assembly GCA_021764765.1). Classification (NCBI taxonomy): domain Eukaryota; kingdom Viridiplantae; phylum Streptophyta; class Magnoliopsida; order Fabales; family Fabaceae; genus Vicia; species Vicia sativa. The sequence goes on from CM038792.1 coordinate 26,224,109, forward strand.
TGTTTAGATGTGAACGAAGTGATTCTTCAGCTATAGGATATGTTGATTTAGATTATTCTTGAAGATATGGATATGAGAGGTTTGTAATATGGTATATATTTAAAGTGGTATTTGCCGGTCGGTTTGAGGTTTCAAGAGAATCTGATGTTCAAACCGATAAAAAATATATGGATTGGTTTGGATTGGATTTGCACATTTTTGCGATAAAACTCAAACCAAACCAAACCAAGAAACAACAAGTTGGTTTGGGTTGGATTGATTGGATACATTTGAAATAAATTTGTAAAACTAATTTTAAAAAATATCTAACTTAAATCAATAATTTTCTATAATAATATAAAATTCGTAACCTTTTTCGTTTCTCTATATGCACTGTGAATGTCACAAATGATGTTTTATTTTCTTCTTCTTGAAGTTAAATACCTTAAACTACTTTCCATGATAATGATAATATAAATTATATTAATTAATTATGATTGTTTCATGTAGACAAGACTCTTCAGATGTCTGAATCAATTAACATCAAATTTTATTGGTTTGGTTTGGCTTTTGCTCGAACTAAGAAAATGCGCAACCCAAACACTATGGTTTGGTTTGGATTCTGGTTTAGTTTGAATTCTTATTTGGTTTAAATTTATCCGAACCAATGAACATCCCTATATTTACTTTTGCGTGAGGGCTAATTTGTTGGAAATTATTGGTTCAATTTATAGTGGTTATATCAACAAATAAAACATAACATAGAGAAAATTGAAATGGTTAAGGAAGCCTTATCACTTACATCATTGTTGAGAGAATTGAATGTTGAGTAAGGTGAGGTTCAATTGCATTGTAGAGTTCATTTATTTGTCAAATAATCAAGAGTATCATGAGAACACCAAATATATTGATGTGAGTTTTCAGAAGTTGATAGAGTTTGCATGTGAATAGTTTATACTTACAAAAATTCATACTTGTTAATGCTTCACACGGTTAAGTATGTGTTCTTAATTGTTAGGATATGATTGTTTTGTAATAAATATTTGTAGAAGTTTGATATTCGTTAAATTGGAAATTATTGAATATTATTCGTATTATACATATTATTATATGTATAAAATTAGGGGTTTGGGAGCTTCAGAGATATTATTATAAATTATACTCTATTATTATATTATTATATATTGCTTATAACACTGTAATCTAATAAATCATATGTATTAGACAAAAATAAAGAAAATTATAGTTGTTTTATAGTTGAAGAGGTAAATATCTTTGTCTAAAATGTGTTAATAAATATTGATCATGTTTATTATTTATTTATTTTTGTTTTTCTTTAATTTCTATAATAATTGTTATTCTAACATAATCTAAACTTTCATAATTATATTGTTGAGAAACTAGTGACTATTAGTATTTATAAAAAAATTAATATAAACTCAATGAAAACTAGAAATCATATCTTGTAAATAAGAATAAAAAGAAAATAAAACACAAAATATTTAATATGCATAAATGTAAGTTTAAATTATGTGATTTTCCACTTTAGTATTTAATTAGTTTTGTGCGTAAATAAACTCTTTAGAAGAAATAACGAAAAATCTACTACACCACTTGTTAATTAATTCATTTTTTTCAGTAAACCAACAAAACATACTATTTCGTACTTTTATTTTTATTAAAAAATATAAAATTATAAAAGAAGTTTCTTGAGCACGAAATTTTAAACATAATGTTTGATAAATTTTTAAATACTTATACAAAAAAAAAATTAGAAATAATTATAATTTGAATAATAATTAATTTAAATTATTAATCCTTCCGTTTTTTTAATTTAATATTTTGACTTTTTAATAAAAAAAATTAATAACTTTTTTTTTTTACATAATAATTAACTTTTTCTATAATACCCTCAACTTTTTATTATGTTACTTTATTTTTTTTTCTCTCTCAATAATAAATGACAAAGAATAATTTTATCAAAATAATTATTATTACTATTTTGAATTTTGGAGTGATATTTAAAAAAAAAACTCAAAAATAACAATTAAAAAAGAACGGAGTATGTAATTTAATTTTTTTTTTTAAGTATTAAGAATAATATGCCATTAAATATAAGAGAATTTCTTCACTTATTTGGTGGGCTTCTTCTCTATTCCTGGTGAAAACTTAAAAATATTTCATGTTTCGTAAATGCACTTACGAATTCATTTTGGAGGTGGACTTCGCAGGTGCACTTACGAAATAAATTATAGTTTTTTAAAAATAAGGTGAATTTGCAAGTGCACCTGCGAATTCACCTTATTTTTTAAAAAATTAGGTGAATTTGCAAGTGCACTTGCAAATTCACCTTATTTTGGGTCATTTCTAAGTGCACTTACGAAGTCTGTGTTTTGTTTTAGCAAAACACACAGAATAACCCCCAAACCCATTTCATTTCAAAACACCCAACAAACTCATAACTCCATCTCCAAACTCCACATTTATTGGCATTTCAACTCCAAACTCAAATTGGTGTAAGTTTTCTTCACATATTTTTGATTCAAAATGTAATTTTTTATAAGATTATTAGGTTAGGTTGTAGAAATTAAATAGTATATGAAGTAATATTAGGTAAATGTAGTTGTATTGGATAAAAAAATGAATTTTGGGTGTTAAGGGACTAAGTTTTCTGGTTTTGGAAACTTCTAGACAGAGGGGTTTCGCAAGTACATCTGCGAAGTGACCCTGGAGGGACTTCGTAAGTGCACTTGCGAATTCACCCAGGTTGGGTGAATTCATAAGTGCACTTACGAATTGTTGTCTGGGTTGTTTTTAAATTATTAACCTAAAAATTGTAATGATTTATTTCAGGAAAATGGAAGAGAACCAGAATCAGATGGCGCGTTGGAGACATGGCAGGCCAAGCCAGACTGCGTCGGCTCGTCGAGAGCGAGAACAAAGGGCACAACTAGAGATAGATCACCTCTCACACCGTCACGGAGGAGTCGTCTGCATGAGACATCTACCTCTAGTGCACATGAGGAGGTACCCGGTTAACAGGTATCGGAGGAGGAGGCCTAGGATGTTTAGGAGGAGGACGCCGAAAACATTGAGGTCCCGAATGACGATGCTGAGGAACCGGCCAAGGCGGATGATGGCTATCCAGAAGGGCCATATGACACATCCCTTCTGATTTATTATCAAGATCATGTTGTTTGTTATATTTGTGATGAACAGGTATTTTTTTTGTTCCACTTGAGTTATTTCACATTATAATTTTTATTCAAAAATACGGTTCCTCTTGGTTTATTTTCGTTGATTTCTTATGTTTTAGAAAAGGAAGGCTTTAAAGCATGTCAACCATTCCCGCAAAAAAAATAATCTTTATATTCCACAGACTTAGTGGTTCCATAGTGTTGTCATCGGATCCGGCCTTTTCGGATTATGCGGTACATGTTATAATAGCACTAGCATGCAAGGTACTTTTGCTGAGATGTGGCATAAGGAGACGTCATCTTTCCACTTTCATGTTGGGGAGTTGACCATCACGTTTGATGATGTTTCCTACTTGCTCCAGATACCTATCAAAGGTAGGTTACTTAACCATATCAAGATATCTCGGGATGAGGCGGTTGAGTGAATGGTTAAGCATCTATGAGCTGATCCGGACAGGGCTGATGAGGACTGCGACAACACAAATAAGACGCAAGTGAGGTTCTACTACCTAAAGGAGATATATGGGGAGATATGTGTAAAAAGAACTGGACGTGAAGCTGGGGGGCCTGTGGACGAGGATGTAAGTTTCACTGTGGTTGTGTTGTCTAGTGTTTTTTATGTACCTGGTAGGGACGTCCGTCTTTGTGGACACGAGTGGTCACTACACCGATGTGGCCTGCCTGAAGTATTTATGGACCTGTCTACAGTTCGTGAGTGGAACTGGGGTGCTGCTGTTCTGACCTACCTCTACAAGAAGCGGAATGAAGCTTCCAGATGGAGGGCGAGGGTGCTCACTAGCTCGTGCACACTCCTCACGGTACTTTTTATTTTAACGATAAATTTTAATTAGTTTTAATTTATTTGTACTTACACATTATGTTTTTGTTGCTGCAGAGCTAGATAATATCATACTTTCACCGGATCCATGGTTACACCAAAGATCCCAACTATCAAACCGCCATTGCCAAGGGCAACCAAGTTTATTCTCAATAGAGGCAACCAAAATGTGTTTTCTTACTAGGTGTTCCTTGATCGTACTGCCCATGACTACATTAAATGCACGTTGTTAACGGACTACAGGGAGGTTGTGCCATTCGATCCCATCTCATTATACTCTAGGTGGCTAGCTTGTGGGTCAAATATGATGGTCAGGTATCTGCCTGAGCGATGTATCCGCCAGTTTGGCTTTGTGCAAATCATACCAAGATCTCCTTTTCAGGTTGCTCCCGACACCATGACACGACGGGATCTCGATGACGTCTTCAAGGATTGGGAGAATCATGTGGTGCCAGTGGATTATCGGATTATGCGGGCATCCCAGATGTGGTTACGTGACATGGTTACGTGACACGGTTCTTTAAAGTATCACACCCTTTCATGATACCAAATGGTCTTGGACATCCACCGAGGCCAGCACATGAGGAGCTCCTGGAGAACGAGCAGGCTCAGGATAGCCATGTGATCTAGTGTCCATCTGTCAGCTTATCCCCCAACTTGGACGAGAGGCGTTGGATGTAGGGATTATGCATGAGGACGGTCCCCAGGAAGTTGCCGTGATGGAAAGGATCGTCACTAAGGCAGAGCATGCATCGGATTACCGCAGGTAGAGGAGGGCATGGGGGTTAAGATTAGGCATACACACTAGCCTTATGTTTTTCTCTTTGATTTTGTAATAATTTGATCGTACTTACTTTTTGAACAATGTATGTAATTTGATATTTATGACTATTTTTCTTCCATCACATAGTAATATATTAGTTGGTTTGTGAAAATAGAATGCGACTTATTTGAATTTTTAAAAACGGAAATATAATGTGACTTATAGTGAAAAACATTGTAGTTTTAAACATCTTTCAACACATTCATGGAAAGTTTCGTAAGTGCACTTACGAATTCACCTTTCAATGTGTTTCGTAAGTGCACTTACGGAGTAACCTTATTTGTTTTTTTCAAATTTAATATTTAAAAGAATATAACGTACAAAATAAGATGAATTCGTAACGGATTAACCCAATAAAATAAATTCGTATGTACTTACGAATTCACTCAATAAAATAAATTTATAGATACATTTAAAAAAATCTTTTTTATTTTTGAAGGGTGGAGAAGAAAAGCTACTAGAAAAAATTACCTAAATATATTTATTTGATTGCTTAAAAATACCACTATCCAGCTAAATTCAAAATATTCTATCTCATCGGCCATTCTGTCAGGGTTTAATTATAGTTGGATATCTTAAGCCACCAAACTAAGAAATTGCTTTCATGTTGAACTTTCGGAAACTTAATATGACTGGTTGGGATAATTGTGGTGTACCAGACGTAACACGACAACTATGCCAACAAAGTTATATGTGAGAGCTAAAATCCGAGAAATGGAAGTAACGGTGTGGTTGCAAAGTTAGATACACAAAAGGACAAAACCAACTGAAGAATGATTTTGTAATACCAGGATCCACGTATATAGTGGAAAATGTACGAAACTTGTATGTATTTTAGTGGATAAAAGAATGAAAAGAAATTATAGATAAAATGAAGTTTATGGCAAAGCATATGTTACCACTCTTGCTTCATGAGTACTAAGTTGATAACTTCAAAAGTTTGTATTCCCTGTCTTTGCTCTCTATTCCTTGATAACTTTATACTTCTTTTTTTTGGCTTGTTTGCTTAATCCTTTTGTTACATGATCGAGTCAATCGATTCACTAAATAGGTTAGAAATTGACGTGAAAGCCTAAAAAGATATTTTTTTTAAAAATAGTTTTTTTAAAAGAAAATTATATATTTAATCTCTTACATAATTAGTGTCGATAAAATTAACGATAAAATTAGTGTCGATTTTAGTATTGAGAATAAAAAATATGAATAAAAATATTAGAAGAACCGTTCTTTGAAGAAAGTATTTAGATTAAAAACAAGATTTGAAATATTTAGGCTAGATTATATTTTTGATCCACTATTTTAGTATTTTCACAATTTTAGTCTCCCTATTTTATTTTTAAACACTTTTGGTCCCCATTCCCATTTTGACTTCAAAAAACGACTATATTTCACTTTTTAAAATACATGTTTTTCCTTTCTTGTAATTGTATAACACACAACTGATATTTTATTATATGCCACATATTTTAAAAAATGACATATAAGCGTTTTTTTGTAGCCAAAGTAGGGATGAGGGACCAAAAGTGTTTAAAAATAAAATAAGGGGACGAAAATCGTAAAAGCACTAAAATAGAGGGACCAAAACTGTAATTTATCAAAATATTTACGAGGATCTCAAACACATTTAACTCATTTTATCCATCCTAAGGAGTTAGGGTGAATACACTTAAAATTTTAAATTTGTCATTTTATATTTTAGAGATATTCTCTAGACGCACTTTAAATGCACACAGCAGTTCATAAGTGAGTCATCTACTCCATATTTATCAAAAACTAATTCGAGATACATCTCCTTAACTTTGTTGAATATGTTTGTAAGTGCATCATCAGACTAACCTTTGAAAGTATTTTGTCCTGACAAAATGGTGTTCTTGCATAGTTTAGAGGATATTCTGGAGATGCATCTCCGAAAAACCCTCAGAGCTTAGAACATTTGTCATAGACAACATGTTTGTCATAAAATTGATATTTTTTTAGGCTAGCTTATATGTTAGACCATTTATACTAAGGACATATTATACTAATGTAATTCAAGGATGTCAAATATAAGTTCAAATGATAGAAGATGCAACTCGACCAAAGGTACTAGGCGATTTTTATCTCCGAGTAACAACTCATATGTGCTACCAACGCAGACGACACTATTAATCAGAGTCCACCTACCCATTACCGTGCCACAACTCGTCTCATTAATGACTGTAATTGTCGTCAGGGCATTTAACCCAACGTTACATAGTTTTAAGCATCTTCATTCATGATGACGATGGTTGTTACACAGTTACAAAGCTCAAAGGTCACACCTTAATTGAGGCTCTTAAATGATACTAAACAAACACTCCCGACAGAGGATTTAGCAAGACATTTTTTTCAACAATACACACTATTGACGTAGCTCCCAAATCCCCACATATTATTTTAGTTTTAACAAGTCGATTACTTTTTATTTTTAAAATTATGAATAAATGATCTTTTAAAAATTAGATAATTTATGCCGAATTTAAATAAAAAAAATCTAGAAGCTTTTTAATGGTAAGTAATTATAACTAAAAGCCTTTCAAATTTGAACTGCGGGTTGACTATGGATATAAGTCTCATACAAATATAGTATTCTTCAAACATAAACATATTGTGTTGACAATGGATATAAGTCTCATACAAATATAGTATTCTTCAAACATAAACATATTGTCAAACACAGGTAACTTCTAGGATAAATAATTAGAATTGGTTCATCATATTCTAAATGAAAAGCTAGGGAAGAAGTTTCTAATACCATCAATTCTAAATATTGTTCAAATTCTATTGCAGCCATCATTCATAAGATGCACGTCAGCACGTGTATCTATTATCTTCAACAGAAAGTATCATGATACAACAAATCTAAGACACCATCCTTGACTATAGAACTTTCTCGTTTCTATCTGTATCTTTGTCCTCTAAATTTTGAACATCATAATAATAACAGTATACTTCTAGAACAAAGAAGCATTGTATCAGTTAATAAATGCTTGTTGGAAGAAGGCCCAAGGATGAAAAAATACTAGAAAAACAAAAGTATCTGTGCTAAAAGATATAACATTTAGAATCATGAAGATGATAGTGGAAGCTAAAGCAATTACAAGAAACATGGAAGAAAAACATGTATTTTCTTATGTGCACTTTCTAGGTACCTGAAGAAACAACTCTGAACCTTAAATAAATATAGTATCAATGTACTTAATCACAACTAGTGAGGACTACTTCTAGACAATTATCCAAACCTGATTTTCAGTATCTTCATCCTTAGATAAATAAAAAATGTGAATACATTGAACCTCTTTTAACTACCTGACAACGCCGCTGCAGCCAGGTTCTCTCTCCATTGTCTGACTCTGCATCACACTTCTTACTACTGATACATCCTCCCACCTGCCCGCATTGGCATATATGTTTGATAGGAGAATTTTGCCTCCACCATGAGATGGTGCCAAGCTTGCTAAATTCTCGGCAGCCCTCTCTCCTATTCTGACATTTCCATGAGTTCTACATGCTGCTAATAAAGTTCCCCATATCACAATGTCAGCCTCCATTGGCATGTTCCTTATCATTTCCTCGGCATCTTCTAATAGCCCTGCTCTACCCAAAAGATCAATCATACACCCATAATGTTTGATATCTGGTTCAACATTATATGCACTCTTCATGCTTTTGAATATTCTCCGTCCAGGCTCCACCAAACCGGCATGGCAACAAGCACTCAGGACACCGATAAATGTAATTGGATTCGGTTTAATATGACACCTTTGCATATCAGAAAAAACCTCTAGGCACATACTTGCATGTCCATGTGAGGCTAACCCACATATAATTGCATTCCATGGTGACACAGTATAGACTTCATCTCGAATCTGATTGAAAAATTGAAGGGCAGTGTTGATGCTCCCACATTTTGCATACATATCTATCATAGCAGCACGTAAATTGTCATTGAAAGGAATGGATTCAGTACGCATGTATTCATGGGTCAATCTTCCTTCCTGCAATGTACCTAATGTGGCAATTGCAGAGAATACACTCACCATGGTAACTTCGTTTGGTTTGATCCCACTAGCTACCATTTTATGGAAGAGTTCAATAGCCAGTTTGGGCTGCTCGGTTTGTGCGTAGCCAGAAATCATGGTACTCCATGAAAAAACATCTCTTGCAGGCATTTCATCAAACATTTTCCTAGCTTGGTCAATCATTTCTTTTTTTACGAATCCAGCAATGAGAGCATTCCATGATTCTAAATGATCCTTTACACCAACCTCAAATTGCAAACATGCAAGGTCCATCATCCCACAGGCTGCATAAAAATGAATGATTGTAGTCTGTATAAAATTATAACAATCAAAACCTCTCTTAATAACTGTCCCATGCAATTGCCAACCATCAACAATTGCAGTCCTACGACCACACGCTGAAACCAAATTCACAAGCATGACTTCGTTAGGCCCATGTCCAGTTCGCAGCATTGCACGATAAATCTCCAAAGCTTCAAACAAAAGGCCCTTTTGGACATAACCATCAATCATAGTACCCCACGAAATCACATCTTTATCACAAATTCCCTCAAACAACTCCCTAGCCTTGTCAACAAGACCCGCCTTTGCATACCCATTCAACATCACATTCCACGTAACCAAATTCCTCTCCGGCATTTCATCAAACAACCTTCTCGCATCCATTACACCCAAACAAAGACAATACGCGTGAACCAAATTCGTCGAAACAATAACCAACCCCTCAACAAACAACTTAACAACCAAACCATGAACCATCCGACACTTCAAAATATCACCCAAATGCGAGCAAGCAGATATCACATTAACCAAAGTCAAATCATTTGGGACAACACCCTGAAACCTCATATCCTTAAAAACCTCAAGAGCTTCACTAAAAAATCCATTTTGAACAAAACCCATTATCATAGTAGTATAAGAAACACATCCTTTATCGGGCATTACATCAAACAGTTTCCGAGCATTCTCCAATTGACGAGCTCTAACATACCCAGCAACCATAATATTACAAGAAACAGAATCCAGCTTAAGAAAACCATCAAACAGAATTTGAGCATCCCTCATGGAACCGCATTTTGAATACATGTTGATCAAGCTGTTGTGAACGAAGGTGTTGGAGTGGAGTCCGAGTTTGAAGGCGAGGGAATGGATTTGGCGGCCTTGGGAGGGGAGGGAGAGGGAGGAACATGATTTGAGAGCGGAGACCAATGCGAGTTCGTACTCGGCGTGGTTTTGGTGTTGTCTGGCGTTGGAGAAGATGAGAAGGAAGTGTTGTGGAGAGGTTGGTTTGGTGGAAGTGGAAGATGAGAGGTGTCTTAGAAAAGGGAGTTTGAGTCTGAGACTGGCGGAGATGAACATGAAGATGGGATGCTAAGGGGGATCATCAGAGTTGAACGGCGGTGTTTCTATGTCCGTCGTGTGTAGGGGTGATAAGCGTCGTGTTGGGAGTGATGAAATGGTAAGTTCTTCACCCGCCATGTTCGGATTCGACTAATTCATCTAACATGGGTCGGGTTGAAATAGGATACCATTATTTTTAAAAAGAGGGTAAAGTAAAAAATATAATTAAGAAAATACAAAACAACACTCACAAATAAGTTCTAGAAATAAACCTATTGAAAACTTGAAATTGAAAAAAGAAGAAAAAATCTAAAATGTATGATAATCTAGAGTGTGTTTTTGAAGCATTTGAATTCTACTCCCTCGTTCTACCATGAGTAATCAGCATTAGGGGTGTTCAAAACCAAACCAATCCAATAGAAAACTGCAAATCAAACCAAACCAAACCGAAAACCGCAAAAAATCGCATTTGGTTCGGATTAGTTTAAGTCATTTTTTAACAAAACCACATGGTTTGGTTCGGTTTGCGGTTTGTATTTTGCAAACCGAACTAAACCGCATTATGTTACAACCTATATTTTAATTAACTCGCATCTAACTCAAACCTAAATCTATTATACATTAGCCTTATGATTATAGACAATTTTCTCATCTTTACAGTTATAGTTTCAATTTCAATCTTCTTAAATATCTCATAACATTATCACTTCATCTTCACCACTTACATCTTGTCTCTTCTTATCTAATATCTACTCTCCTATATTGTTTCCTTTGCACATTCTTATTTTTTATGCAATTTTTCTCTCTTTCAATTTCATTTTATCGTACATCTTTATCTCTAATCTCTCCTCTCTTATGTTCTTTCTTTTTCATCTTCACTAATTTCTCATCTCTTCTATTTTTTTTTGTTTTATTATAATATTTTTATATTGTTTTATGCTATTATTTTATGTTTATTATTTCACTTCTGTATAATCTAACTTTTACATATTAAATGAAAAGTTATTGTCCAAATATGATTAGTTTTTTGGTTATTATTTAGTAGTGTATCATGTATGAATGACCAAATACAAAGTTATGTTGTCATGTATATGTGAATGTATGACTCAACAAATTATTTGTAAATAACCGAACCAACCGCACCGAACCAAACCGCATTGGTTTGGTTTTGTTTGGTTTGGTTTTTTTTCTAAAAGTCAACCGAACCAAACCAAACCGCATGCCTTTTTCTCTCGCGGTTCGGATGATTTTTTGCGTCAAAACTGCTCAAACCGCACCGCGAACACCCCTAATCAGCGTCCCAGTCTACCATTTCATACATAAGAAAAATTTGTAAAATAAGAGATAGAATAATATTTTTATTATAGTACTCTTATCATATATTAAAAATGATAAAAAATTTATTAACTAGATAGTAAAATTAAAAAAAAATTAGAAATTAAAATGAATCAATTATTTTAGAATACTACTATATTATTTTAAATGTGTCACTCATTGTGAGATAGTGGGAGTAAAATTTAAAATTATTGAATAATATGTAAATAGATGCAATGAATTTAAACACTTCATTGAATAAGATGTTAATTAAAATGAGCGTTACTATTTCTTACAACATAATTCATCATGAACAGTATTTATCTGATTCAATCAAGCACACCATTATATAATTAAATGTTCTAAGACAAATCATAATTGAACAGAAAACATGAAAATTTACAGTTGCAACAAATGTAACCTCTAACTGGTTGGTGCTTTGATACAGTAGTGACTAAATATTAATGATATAGTTCACATATCATTATCATTTTGAAGTTATATATTGGTTAGGTGAGAACGTCCATCATCTTCGACTAACAAATATAAGTATTTAATATTGACAATCTTTCTTGTGTTACGGTAATTGAAACGATGATTCACTTAATTTAGTATAACATCGACATTGATCCTAAACAAATCAGTAGAAATCCCCTTTGTTGTAGTAAGCCGCAACTAAACTAAAATTTATTATGTCATAATATGAGTAAAAAGAATTCATTATTATAATAAGCTGCAACTAAAGTAAAACTAAAGTAAAATATGAAGAAAAAAAAACATGTAATGACTCGTTGTCATCTCAAACCACCAGGGATAAATGGATATCAAGGTATATTCTTCGGACAATATTGGCACATAATTAGCGAAGCAAGTTTGCTTACTTGTTAAACAAGCTTTCTTAATTTGTTTTTACAATTCTTTTCTAGCGGAATAACTTCCAGATTTAATCTTTAAAATAGACTTTTATAAATACTAAGGATTTAAGGCCTATAAACTTAGGCAATTTCTCTTTACAGTCTTACTACTTCTCCCATGTCCTTCGCAATTTTCTCAAAATACTATTTATTTTCAAAAATACATCTTCAAACGCATTAAAAAGCACTTTTATCACAAAAAGTTCAGAAAGACATCTCCAAATTCTTAAAAGAGTGAGTTCGAAAATAACAAATACACATGCCAACACTCACTCAAACCTTAGGTTCACATGGTCCTATGTCAAATTTGTTTCTAACAAGTTTATGATGGAGCTGGAGGACTAAAACTATGGTATGCATTGGGAAGGAAGCAGTCGCACTTCGTCAAGTCGCACTTCATCAAGTGATTTCTTCTATTTGAAGGATTGAAGTTGATATAGAAAAAGTATTTCCTTCCATATCAACCCTCCCTGCTGAATTTAGTTTTTCTTGTTGTTTTTAGCCAAATGTACTAAAAAATAAAGTAAATAAACTTCTCAACTCTTCCCTTCTATTCTTATTGAACAACTATCTATAATTTTATCCGTAATCCATATTTTTGAATGAATTTTAAGGACATTTTACAACTAATGAAATGGAACAATAATGAACCGCATGTTTATTGGAGTCAATTTTGTACGATCCTTCAAAAGTTTATAGACACTCCTGGACAGTGCAGATACAGATACAGGGAAGGATTGTCAACACTAATTGCTATTTTCTTTCTTATAAAAATTGTTCTGATCAGAAGCTTTCCAATAAAGGGGTAACCATGAGAATAACAATGGTTTAGATATAAACCAGAAGCCGGCGTGGTGGATCAACGGTGATTTCCTCCTCCATTAAGAGTCGCATTGGATTGAGACCTGTCCAAAACATTAAAATCAGAGAGGTTCAGCATTACCATTCAGAGTATATCTTCATGTCTCCAATAAATTTGAATTAGGGGATAGCAATCAGAACATACTACACCATATTATCAGAACACGGCTTGCAATCAAACTCATGTTGAAAAACAGACTGAAACTAAGAATACACACCAAAAGTCAGTTATACAAGCAAAAAAGGTTGAAAGTGGAACTCATACGCTTCAATGGATTCATAAAACACTAAAACCAATGTCTCTTGGTTTGTGTGGCAAGGAAATTGATTTCTCTTAAGCAAAGTCTCAAATGTGAACCTTCTGATGTTTAAAAACAAATTGGGAGAACTGTCTCCAAAGTGGATAATAAGGCTCCGGATCAAAATTCAAATAGATACACAAAACAATGATTCAAAGTTATACACTGGAACAATGGAAGCACAGCTCAAGCTTTATGATTCTGTTTAAAGCAAATTATGTTTACTACCTAGTATATCAATGTCACAATATCCGGATTCATCAATAATTTCAAATAGTCAAAAGATATCAAAATTTAACACGGTAAGAGAATCGAATCATAATTCCAGGGAGGTATATTAGGCAAAGACAAGAACAAAATTATAGAAAACTAGAGAGCAGTATTACCCAGATGGCTCAAAGTCCCCCATCCCCACTTCTTCCGTAGGCTGAGGAAAGTGGCCCTCTAAACTATGCAACTAGGCTACACACACACATGTAAGGCCCTTATGCAAAATGCTCAAAAAGAGAAGACATTAAGTAATCTGGTTAAATGATGCACTATCCAACAAAATAGTTACTCACCAGACAGCTAAACTAGTAAATCTAGGAGTTAATCATATAAGATCTTTCACTTCCTTATAATAAAAAAGAAGAACTTCTAAGCAAGCCTCTATCGTGCAATTATTTTTCTAACAGAGAAAGTAGTTTTATTGACTTTTTACATGGCTGCATTACTGAATGCAGAATGCAATGCAGGTGAATGAAAAGCCAAAGTGCACCATTACTTGTTTGTGTCATTGTTTTAATAATTGCTATCATGCCTGTGACGGGTTAAGGGTCACCAAATATTGATCTATAAATCAAATTGAGAAAAAGAAAATTCTAACCTCTTCAAAATTAACGTATAAAATAATAGGTGTAAAGGTTAACATGTGATGTGAACTTATGGGTAAAAACAGCTACATAGCGAGTTGAAGTTTGGCAGTATTGATAACATGAAATTTTATTGCCTGTGATAATCAAGTTGCTCTTCACACTGCATCAGATTCAGTTTTCCATTAATGAATCAAACATAGAAATCAATTATCGCTTAGGCAGGGGGAAAAGTCTTAAGGAAATTTCTATTCAGTCAGTCAACTCTAGTGATTGGCTTGCAAAAATTAACACAAAATCTCTTCCGAGATCCTCAAATTTAGTTCACTTAAGCTTGGAGCATTTGATTTGTATGCACTAGCATAGAGGGGAGAGTTGGAAATTATATCCTATTTGGAGAGAATATAACATATCATAAATATTTAGTTTTTAATTTTGTAGCTGTCATATCATTAGTTTCCTAATTTATGGAGTTTTCAATATTAAATCGTAAATCTAGTATATATGTAACTTATTGTAAATCTAGCAATTTAGTAGATATTTGCTCATTACAGAAAACACACAGCATTAATAAATAGCTACTTCTAGAGCGAAAGGATTGAGGAGGAAAAAACAAAAGAGCGTCTATGTTAACAATATAACACCGAGAACCATAAAAAAGATACTACAAGGAAAGAGATGCACTAGCTGTTAGTTCTTCTCTCCTCTTAAACTCCATTTTGATATGCCACACATATGTGTGTGTGTGTGATTGAAACCTGAATTTCTTCTGATATAGTTGTTAATAGCGGATTGTAAAATTCTTCTATGTAATAGTGCTTTAGCACCACTATAGCCACTATTGGACAACAGTTTATACTAAATAGCACATTGCGGAACAATAGTGGCTTGTCCAAAATCCGCTACGTTATAGCATTATAGCACCGCTATAGCTTCTATTTAACAACACTAAAAAGTAAATGATTCAAGTTGGATACTGCTATCTATTCTTTGCATTTATTTATTGAACAAATGGCGTTTTTTAATCAACAAATGAAAATGTATTTTTAGACAGAACAACAAATGAAAAGATGAAACAATATATAATTTTAACTATTTGTAATCCATTTATTTTGCCTTTGTTCAAAAGTAATTTTAGAGGACAAAATAAATTAGTAAAAAAAGTCATTGATATCTTTGTTAAATGGTCATACATTTCCCTATAATCTCCATTTTTATATGGTCTATGTTAGTTCTCAACTCAAAGCTTTCAATATTTAATTATTTTGCATGCTTGTTGGCATTCCAAAATTTGTAAGCAAACCATATCAATTACAATATGTGAAGAAATCGCTTAGCATCACATTAATCAGGTCGAGGATATTTGTTTACTATAACACAATAGTCCAGTTCAATGATAGTATGAATACCGACTCTCACACATTTATATGTATTTATCATGTACACATTTAATGTGTATATAAGCATATGCTTGCTTGTGTGTATATTATATTGTACCAGCATGATTTATGAGCATGGTCCAACACCTTCTGTCTTATAGTGAACTATTCTTTTGCTATTAGATTTTTTAGGAGAAATATAACTTGTATTAAAAGGCCAGGTCATCCTAGTCTAAGCCCACTCCTCATTATAAAATGCTTCTGCATTCTTCATTTGAAACTTTAAAAGCTCTCAAGGAACATAACTCACATTACACATTTCAGTAGACAATAACCAACCACAGAATTGTGCAATTTGACAATAGACGGCACATGGAGAATACCAAAAGAGCTGAGAAATTGAAATATGTTGTGAAGAGGGGATAAAACTAATAAAAGAGGGTGGTAGCTGTGTTCTCTATGTTGCTGCACTTATAGCTATTTGAAATAGAATTAGAAATAGATTCGCAATTTCACCTGCAATGCATGACATTCTGTGCACCATTCCCCGATTTTACTTGCAATGCATGGTATTCTAACTTTCTTACTGGATTTATAGTGTCTTTAATAATAGATTTGCAATTTCATTACGAACTTAGATTAGAAACTTATTACCCTGTTCGTATGACAAAAAGGGAGAAAATAAGGATGCGGCTCCTCCAAATGAGCTTGTCAGTAAAGTGAAAGTAAGGCTATATCTACCATTGATTGAATTAAAAGCTCATTATAATCTTAACCAATTAAGATCGTGGTGGATAAATCTTTACTTGCTTAAAAGATAAAATTCACTTTATAGGAGCTTTTTTCATATATTAAAACTATCAGCTTCAGGTGACAAGATTAGCAGACAAAGTTAACTGTCAGTGACATACAAAATTCACAGAAGGTACATAAAATCAGTGCTTAAGCCTTAAGTATCTATAAAGTTCAAATACTTAATACAAAATGAGTACGATATGACAAAGATATGAAAATAAGGAAAATACTTACAAATTCAAGACATGGGACAGCCAAGACAGATATGTTAACAGATATCAATATGTTAACAGATATCAGGCCATCTAATACCAATTATTCTATTTTAACTTAGACTTGCAGCAGAAAGCCTGCATGGTCATCTACTCTAACTATTTTTCCTCTGTTTTTACTCAACAATGAGCAAGGAAAGTGTAAGAGCTACGAAAAATCCTCTTACAGCATCTGCTGTAAAACAGTCATGGTAGGCTAGAGGAGGAAGATGATGCTTCAATGGAGTAAAGAAGATGAGCCAGAGCATAGAAATGTGCAAGACCACATCGATGAAAATGGAAGACACCAACAGAGATAATGTGTGGGACCCAAAGAGAACATCACCTTAAAACCATAGCAGCACATTTCTATTCTGTTGAGCTACAGTAGTTTGTGTGATGAGTGGCTAAAGTTGAGTGGGTCAATATTTACGGCCTTTTCTAGTTTGTTTTGCTACGCTAGTATGTACGATAAGTGGGGCTAAAGCTGAGGCAATTAATATTTAAACATCAAGCATGCCATATCAGTCGTGTATCTTATTGTGGCTAGCTGTATGTATGTATCATAGGGGGTTAAGCTAATATCCCCATATTATAGATATTTTCTAGATATATGCATCAGTGTCAGATACACTTCAACACCAGTATGCATATGAAATCAATTTTGGAAAGAAGTTTTTACCAAATAATGACGGAGCTAACAATAACCTAACCTACAAGTAGTAGAATACACAGAGTTGCTAATTTACCAAAACAATCCCCTCACCAAGAAAGAGGGCACAACTCTCAATCTCAAAGAAGAACACTATAAATCAACAAGAATTTCCTCCCACAACAGATCAACCCAATGGATGGAAGTATCTAGTAGAAACCTTCACCAAGTTATCTTTCCATAAATCATTCAACAAAACAAAACAAATCAATGCCATTTGAATCTACACATACCACATCAACCCTAAAATCTCACACAAAATCAGATTCAAATCTCAGATTCGATCTTTCCATAAAACACTTACATGCAATTCACACATCAAGAAAATCCATACAAACACAAGCCAATTCTCACCACAAATCAATCAAAATCAAAACAAGAACATTATTCCCAAATTAAACAATTGAGTAAGAGTGAGTAACCTCTTATGACGCTTTCCTTTCTTAGGACCAGCAGCTTCAAGCTTTGCAATAGGACAACCACAAGGAGCCCTAAAAAGCAAAAGCGCACGACCATTAACCGGAGCCATTTTCCTCAACTCCGACCTCAGACACTCATAATCAGGATTCCCTTCACTCCCACCTTTCCAAGGAAGTTTATCATATTCCCCCAACCCTAACCCCGAACCTGAACCAGAACCGAATCTCTCAATCTGCAAATCAAACTCCGTAGCTTTCTTCAACCCCCTACACCCGATCCTCTCACACTTCCGAGATCGGGCTCCACAGCAAAGCTCAACGGTGATCACCGAAGCGATGAAGAAAATGACGAATGCGAGGAGGTAGGGTATGGGGAGAGAGACGGAAGGGAGGAGGAGAGAGAGGGAGTTGAAGATGTAGGAGAAATAAGAGGAGAGAAGGAAAGCGCCGGAGAAGAGAACAAGGAGGAGGATGAGAAGGTCTAAGGTGGCGGAAGGAGCGTGTTTGCAGTTACAGAGATTGTTGCAATGGTGGCTCCAAGATGATGATGAGGATGATGATGAGGATGAAGAGGGCATTGCTGTGGTCAATACAACACCTTCCTGCATGTTCATGTTAAACAAACTGACACCTTACACCCCACTTTCCTCCTCTCATCAAATACAACCATAATTAATAATTAGTGAAGTAAATTAAAAGTTTATTTTTGCTAATTACAATTTTATTCATTTAATTGAAATTTTTGTAATGTGGCATTATAGTTTTTTCTTTTTTTTACAAGTGGTATCCAACTAGTTAGGTCGACTAATTCACATGGAGATTTTTGCCCCGTGTAGCGAATTCGTATATAAGAGGAGCAAATCTTTAAGACTCGAGTTCTCTTTCGTTGGGTCAACTTTCTAAAGTTGTGTGGCATTATAGTTGAGTAGATGGAAAATATTTAATAATAAAGGTTTAAATTAAAGATTATTTTTTTTGAGATGTTTATAGAACTCAAATATACGACGTCTGATAATAAAATGAAGCAAATGTCCAACGAAGAGTACAAGGTTTTTTTTTAATCTTTGAGGAGTCATTCTTTCTCATGAGCGTTGTTCCAACCGTCTAGATTAATCTAACTGGTGATTGTATGGTGTGCCTCGTCACACGCAATTCAAATCTTCAACTAATTTCCCTATGTACAGAAGAGAGTGCATCATTCTCCAGTATTCAAATTCTTTACAATTCAAACTTCGCTTATCTCTCTTATTGACTTGATTGTTTGAGTGTTAACCTTGTAGGCCAACTTTTCTCCACCTCATCGAAAGTTGCAAATCACTAGTGAATTTGTCCTCTCCGGTCATTATTCAGTTTCAAAGTAGTACATTTGCACCGTCTATAGAAATTCACTCTTGATTCCTACGATTTTTCACTATCTGCTTTGGATGAGACATATGTAGTATGTCCAATAAATATTTAAAATCTTTTCTATCTTCTTCTGATAAATTAGTGCCTTCAAAGCTCAAATATCAAGTCCAAGTATTTTCAAACCACCAACCCATATCTACCATCTTAAGTCTGCATTGATGTGCATTCTCAAATAGGTCTAGAAAAAGCACATTCAGAGGAGTTGGACCAACTCACCTACATTCCAAAAATCAATACATCTTCTATTACATAACTTATATGACAAACTACACTCAAACCAGTTGATTTACATTCATACTAGTCCATAAATATGCCTTAAATACCTCCACCAAAGTGAGTAATTTTTGCTATTAGCAACTTCATGGACATTCAAAGGAAATTTTTTGATTGCACTATACATGTAAGTCAACAAAATAAACCAAACATAATTGTCGTAATTAATTATCCATTTCATAAATTCAATCATGAGCTGCCACAGGGTTAAGGCCACCCAAGAACTCTGGTGGTTTCATTTTGAAGAATGCATGAAAGTCTGACCCTGTTTCGTTCTGTGGAGTAGGAACATGAGCGGTTAGTTGTTTTCTGTGCATACCCTGCATCATTTGCATCATCAATTAATTCTGATGTTGCATCTGTTGCATTAACTATGGTCAAGGCACCTCTACATTCCCAGTCTCAACTTCAGGTTCCACATTCATAGTCCTAGGCCTTTTGTGACCTCGGCATCCATCAACTATCTTCTTGTTTGTCCTACGCATGGAATTAAGTTGATCAGACTCAATGCCTCACGTAAGACATAAGGAATCATACCGATAATTACAAATATGAGGCAAAATTGATTTGACGTATGATGTTTCATGGAAAAGTCAAGAATCGACTTGCTCTGATACCAATTGTAACACCTCACACATATATGTCTAGAATAATATGCATATGATATTATATAATGGTACATGAACATCCTACATAAGCAACGAAATAAGATAAGTATCAGTATAGAATACAAAAGCCGAATGTATCATGGCCAAATGATACATGTCAAATATACTAATATAAAGTCCAAATAGTACATAAGTTGAAAGCTCCAAAAAATGATAAGATATAACCAGGAAACATCTTCAACAAGCTAGTTCATCCTACCTTTTCCCTTGTCCTGCCTTGAACAACCTAAAAAGAATAGAATTGGATTGGGTGAGATTACTAAATCTTAGTGAGCCTCTTTATCTTAAGGGTTAACTCGGTTTTATAAGGTACATGCAATAAAATCAGATTCACTGTTAATCTAGGGTTTTCCTCGTAGTCTGGTACGAAGATGCACAACAATAGGTGTTATCACCATTGGGAGTCCCTTGACTACTCAAAGTAATAGCATAACACACAACCAAACACAAAAAAATATGCAGACCCGCACCCGTGTACGAGGAATCCAGAAGTAGTTTTTTGCCTGCTAACTAGGCTACACAATCACACCCTCGATGGGTTATCCCAAGTTCTTAGCGCCAAGAGACTCGCACAAGTCCATTGCATGATGGTTCAGATGAGTCTTAAATGAAACTCCATCTCTGACGAGTTCTGCAGGACCCAATCTTGGATAAAGTGACATTGCCTAAGTGGTGTCATAACCCTGTCAATCATCGATACACAAATGGGTATCCCAAGTAAAAAACGCCTACATGACTGCCCAAGCCCACTAGGCAAAAGCCTAGTGATATTGCCTATGTGACATCACTAGATGCGAGTAATCAAAGTGATATTGCCTATGTGGCATCACAACCCCACCATACAAAACATATTGATGTGTCATCACCAAGTGAGAACGTGCTTTTTAGGACCCTCACAAGCACATCACAGTGGTAGCTCAAGCGTGTATGACGTACTGAGAACACGGACGTGTCATCATCAAGTTGGAACATCATTTTTAGGACCCTCACAAGTACATTGCAACGGTAAAATAAGTTAGACCTGCTCCATGGCCATAACTATAAAATAAGTTTGAACTTCTCATCACGACCCATAGACATACTCTGCAACTGCATACGGGTTGGTGCCAATTCAGCATTGTATTGGTATTGTTTGTAGAAAGCATCTGCCAAATCATTCCAGGTATGAATGTGGGTATTTCTAGTTGATAATACCACTCTAACTGTGCTCCAGACAAACTCTCTTTAAAGAAATGCATCCACAACTTCCTATCAATAGTGTGCGGTTGAATCTTCTGAACATAAGACTTCAAATGATGTTTCGGACAGGAAATGCCATCATACTTAGCAAAAGTAGGAACTTTGAACTTGCGAGGAATGACCACTCTAGGAACCAGGCTTAAATCATCGAAGTTATCGTTAAAATGTAAATCGACACATTAATAAATTTGGCATTGTATGTGAGACTTTGAAAATTTGTAATTTTACATTGTTGTTTGTTTGTTAAATAACACACTTTATTGTTAATATTGTTTAAAAAATTATTTTCTTTCATTGAATAGAATAAATTTTTCTATAAATCGAGAATTATAAGAATAGAAAAATGAAAAAATGAAAATAAAAAAATACTAAACTTTAATGATTCAAATTTCTACATAATATTTCTATATCGTTTTTGTCTCGATATGTATTTAATTTTATTTACAGTTTAAATGATATATGACCTTTTTTTTAATTTGTTGTATTTTCTATTAAAGACCTCATTTTAAAATAGAAACAGAGCTCTAAATTATTTGGAAGCCCCGCTTGCTAGTAGTAATTAAACTTTGAATAATTGTTTTTGGAAGAGCTTTTACAAAGTTTTAATCAAGTATTTAAAAAATCACTTAATAACATTTATTTGTTAAAGAACACTAAATAAAATATAGTTGGAGTTTAAATAATAATTTTTATTAAATAAATAACTCTATTACAATGAGGTGGCTAGTGCATGTAGTGCCTAACTCTTATGATACACCAGAAGATAACTCACGCGATGCACGTGTTTTTAAAATGTCTTATACAAAATATGGTTATTTGTGTCGTGAATAATTCATGATTAGAAAGAGCGTTTTAGTAATTATTATGATACTTTAGTATTTGTTATTTTACTGTTATTATCGTATATCTTAATTCCTTAATATTAGGATTAGAGTTTGTTTTTAGTTAGTTACTTTTGAGCTTATAAATAGGTGCTTGTATTTCATTAGTTTTACAAATTCAATTCAATACAATTCATTCCTTGTTTTTATTCTCTTTCTTCCTTCCATAGTTATTCTCTTTTATCCTTGTGCCCTAACAAATTGGTATCTAGAGCTTCCGGTTTAGAATTCAGGAAAACACGAGTGACTATGAGTTATTTGTGTGTTTGATTTTGTTTCTAGGGTTCATGTTGAATCTAGAACAAGAATCGATTTCTGTTTGTGGGTTGGGAAATACTGTGTGAGTTAATATCTAAGGATATTTGCGCAAGGTAGAAGATGAACGGAAACAACAACATAAGCACCAAACTTCCAGTCTTTGATGGCAAAAATTGGAATCGATGGATGATCCAGATGCATGTGTTGTTTGGAGCTCAAGATATTCTGGAGCTTGTTACTGATGGTTACATTCCAGTTGCAGAAGCTGCAACAGAAAAAGAGAAAGAGGTGCAGAGAGATAAAAGGAGGAGGGATCAGAAGGAGCTTCTCTACATCCATCAGTGTGTGGATGCGACTGTGTTTGAGAAGATTGTAGATTCTATGACGTTAAAGGGAGCGTGGGACACACTGTTCAGGTGTTACGGTGGTGACGCATCAGTGAAGAAGGTGAAGCTTCAGTCCTTGAGAAAGCAATACGAAAATCTCAACATGAAGAACAGTGAGAAGATTTCTGAGTATATCTCAAGAGTGATTCTGATCACTAATGAGATGAAGGCTTGTGGAGAAACTATTTCTGAACAAGTGATCATAAAGAAGGTTCTGAGGTCACTTATCCCTCTGTTTGACTATATTGTGGTTGCTATTAAACATAACAAAGATCTGGAGACCATGAAAATTGAAGAGCGCAGCGTCTAGAAGCATGAATTGCGCTTGGTAACTTCGAGAAAGTAAGCAGGCTCTGAAAGCTTCTTTTGTCAAGAAGGACCAGAAGCAGAATAGACGTGGTGATAGATACCAGAAGCCAGAAGCTTCTGATTCTGATGAGAAGTATCAGAAGGGAAAAGACAGAAGGAAAGTTTAATGTTACTTCTGTAAGCAGTTTGGCCACTTTGCTAGAGATTGTAGGTCAAACAAAGAAAGAGAATCAGAAGAAGCAAAAATAGCCAAAGATGATTCAGATGATGAACCTGTGCTATTGATGACTTGTGAATTTGACGAGGAACCTGTGAGGTTATCATTTTCTGAATCTGAAGGGGATGAAGATTCTGAAGGAGTGTCTCTTTATTAGTCAGAGTCAGAAAATGAAGAAGAGTCAGAAGATGAAACTTTTGAAGATGAGTCAGAAGTTGAAACTTCTGAAAGAGAGTCAGAAGATGAAACCTCTGAATAACATCCAGAAAATGATTTTGTAGATTCTGAAGATGTGTCAGAATCTAAGGTTTCAGAAGATGAGTCAGAAAACTTTGCTTCTAAAGATGAGTCAGAACATGAAGGTTCTGAAGATGAGTCAGAACATGAAGGTTTTGAAGATGAGTCAGAAGTAGAAGGTTCTGAAGAAGAGTTAGAGTCAGAACATGAAGGTTCTACAGATGAGTCAGAAGTAGAAGATTCTGAAGAAGAATTAGAGTCAGAAGATGAAGAAGCTTCTGGAGACTCTAAGGATGAGTTAGAACAAGAAGGTTTTGAAGAATAATTAGAGTCAAAAGATGAAGAAGCTTCTGGAGACTCTAAGGATGAGTCAGATAGTGAATCTGATTCTGATCCAGATTCTGATGATGATCCAGAATCTGGTGGTGATCATGCTTCTGGAAGGGAAGACTCTGAAGACGTAGGTTCTAGAGGACAAGCTTCTGGAGGTGATCAAAATTTTGGTGGAAATCATGACTCTAAAGGTGGACATTCTGAAGGAGAAACTTCTAAAGGTAGTCCAGCCTCTGACGTTGGTCATGA
This sequence comes from Vicia sativa, assembly GCA_021764765.1. NCBI lineage: Eukaryota > Viridiplantae > Streptophyta > Magnoliopsida > Fabales > Fabaceae > Vicia > Vicia sativa. The sequence goes on from CM038792.1 coordinate 26,248,582, forward strand.
TTCAGAAGGTGGAACTTCTAGTCCAGCCTCTGACGGTGATCATGATTCTGATGGTGGAACTTCTAGTCCAGCCTCTGACGGTGATCATGATTCTGAAGGTGGAATTTCTAGTCCAGCCTCTGACGGTGATCAAGATTCTGAAGGTGGAACTTCTGAAGCAAGAGCTTCTGAAGGCGATCCAAGTTTTGAAGGTGATGGTTCTGGACAAGGTCCATAAGTTAACAAAGGTGGTACTTCTGGTGGAAGTTTTGAAGGTGATGATTCTAGACAAGGTCCAGAAGCTAACAAATGTGGAACTTCTGGTAGAAATAAAACTTCTGAAGAAAGTCAAGAAAGAGACATGGTTCCAAAATCAGAGGGAGATTCTGAACAAATAGGCACTGAAGATGTTCTCAAGAAGAAAGCGTGGTTGAATGCCATGAAAGAAGAACTTGAGGCTTCAGAAGGAAACAAGACTTAGAAGTTTTCTGAGATTCCAAGGGAGAAGAAAGCCATCAGCGTTAGATGGGCTTTTAAGGTGAGCTTTAAGTCTGATGGGTCAATTGGCAAGAACAAAGCAAGGGTAGTGGCCAAAGTTTTTATTCAGAAACCTGGACGAGACTATTTTGAGGTGTTTGCTCCTGTAGCGAGACATGAAACAATAAGAAGTTGGTCGCTGATGCATTTGGATGTGAAGTCAGCATTTATGAATGGACCATTACAAGAAGAGGTATGTGTGTCACAACCTCCTGGCTTCGTGAAAAAGAATTAGGAAGGGATGGTGTATAAGTTACACAAAGCTCTGTATGGATTAAAGAAAGCACCCAAAGCTTGGACTCAGAAGATTGATTCATTTTCTAAGAAGCAAAGGTTTCAGAAATGTGAGATGAAGTATGGTGTGTATGTGAAACATTCTGGAAGCAATGTGATTTTAGTGTGTCTGTATGGTGATGACATATTAGTAAAGAAGAGTTGCAACCAGAAGCAAGCTGCAGATGTTCTGATAAAGGATATCAAGACTGAACACCTTATCCATTTGAGGGATGACACCTTCTAGAGCTGTCCAGAAAGTGAGGTTCTAATACAATCAGTTTGTGATGAACATGAATTAAGGGATGGTGTTGTGAATAATTCATGATTAGAAAGGGCGTTTTAGTAATTATTAGGATACTTTAGTATTTGTTATTTTACTGTTATTATCGTATATCTTAATTCCTTAAGATTATGATTAGGGTTTGTTTTTAGTTAGTTACTTTTGAGCTTATAAATAGGTGCTTGTATTTCATTAGTTTTACAAATTCAATTCAATACAATTCATTCCTTGTTTTTATCCTTTTTCTTCCTTCCATCATTATTCTCTTTTATCCTTGTGCCATAACAATTTGTTCATAAATAATTAGTGGTCATTTTAAATGTCATTTCAAGTTGTTTCTTTATTTTAACTTTTTGAGTTAGTAATGCTTAATATAAAAATGTATTTATAAATAAAAAAAAATTAATATTTCCTTAAAAAAAATAATTTTGAAAGTGTAAATTCATAAAATTATACTTAATTATTTATAGTTCCAACTTGAATTATTAGTGGGAAAAAAGTGTGAGCTAGATATTTCATCAACAATTCTAATTGATTTGTCGATTCAAATATCTTCTTGAATTTTTTCTACCAAATCCAGCTGACATAAATTTAGTATATTAAATTTATGTTAAATATATTTATATAGAAATAAGTTAAGCAAAAGATTCAATGTTATATTGAAATGATATAAATTCTAAATTCTAAATACATTTTAAAATAAATTTAAAAAACAAAATCATTTCTATATAAAAGCATTTAAACATATCAAAATCAATTTGACATTTTTAAACATAGAGCCAGATTTAATTTTTGAACAAACAAAGAATAGAGATTCAGATCCAGTATCTTGTACAATTGTCCCTATCCTTTTTATTACTTACTATTTACAATCTACTAGTAATCAACATTATTAAGCCAATTCCTCTCACTCAATTTGCTAACAAAGCATTCAAGTTTCAATTTAGTGAACAAAAACAAATATAATCCTTAGCACACAGCTAGTAACTCATTTTGCTGAAACTTGTAAACCACCACTTTATTTAATAGAGCTCAGAATACACAAAAAGCCTAAACTCAAATCATCCAAAACAATCTTGTTTCATGTACATCAATCCAACAAACATTTAAACTGAAATGATCCAAAATAATCTTGTTTCATGTACATCAATCAAACAAACATCTAAACTCAAATGATCCTAAACTATGTTGTTTCATGTACATCAATCAAACAAAGGTCTAAACTCAAAAGATCCAAAAACATTATTGCTTCATGTACATGATCTAGCATTCAGCATGGTTTTCATGGCTCAAGCAATATCTTCCCAATCTGGTTACCATTTTCCTCAAGCTCGTGAGCCCCATCTGCATTAGAAAAAGGGAAACATTGGTGGACAAAAGGATTTATCTTTCTCTTTTCAATTGCAGGCCAAAGATTCTTCTTCACATCTTCAATGATCAATTGCTTACTTCTAGCACTCCTATTATGCAAGTCACCACCTACACATATTCCACCAAATCATATTTATCAAACCATGTAGGCAAATACTCCCATTCAGAAAAGTATGAAAGTAAAAAGATTGTAATACCTTGGACAGTGAGATGCTTGGTAACTAAAACCTTTAGATCTATCAGTGAATACAAATCTGCCCCTAGAGTGCCGATAATGAAAAGCCTCCCATTAAAGTTTAGGCTATCAATATTCTTTTGAAAGTAAGATGTTCCAATACAATCAAGAATCACATCAACACCTGCCACAAAATCAATGCTAATAATATTAACAGATAAGTCTCTATGCAACCAATCAAGAATTTGCACCATGCTTCCTATAGGTAAATACCTCTACCACCAGTTTCTTCCTTCACCCTTGCAGCAAAGTCGTCAACTTGGTAATTGATGCAAACATCAGCACCTATACTCTCGCAATAAGATAGCTTCTCTTGATCACCTGCATAGTAATATCTTGAATAAAATTTCTGCTTGGAATTTCAATACTGTCAAGGCTTCAAAGATACAGAAACTGAGTAAAAAGAAATAGTGAACCTGCAACAACAAATACTCTTGATCCACCCAATTTTGCTGCCTGAATTGCAAATGCCTCAATTCCACCAGAACCTGCATGAATCTGAGAATTCATATAGTTAACACATGAACGAAGATATAAGATGAAAAGCAAGGCAAGAATAGTCAAGAACCATGCTTACCAATAAGGTTTCCCCTCTATATAATCTGCTGGTGATATAGACACTTGACCAGACAGTACATGCAACGAAGGGAAGACTAGCTGCATCCCTCATAGAAACCCCAGTTGGAATCGGAAGAACTTGTCCTTCACGAACCGCTACTTTCTCAGCATATCCACCTCCATCAAGAAGAGCACAAACCTGTGACAATTTCATGATCAAGGTGAATGAACAATTGAAAAGATGAATAATGGACGAACATGTATATACCTGATCACCGATTTTCCATTTGGTGACGCTTTTACCGACGGCTTCGATGATTCCAGAACACTCAAAACCTAGGAAAAGAGTCGCCCCTTGAGGGAAAGGGAAAGCGCCAAGTCGGAGAGAAATGTCGTCTCTGTTAACGGCAGCGAAATGAACTTTGATGAGCACTTGATCGTCTCTGAGTTGAGGTTCATCGATTTCTACAAGTTGCAGAACTTGAGGACCACCTGGTATGGGAACTGCAACAGCCTTCATTTTCGCTGTTCTTGGACTTGGATGAAGATTTTTCTAATTTGGGTTTCTGTTACAACAGAACTTAACTACTACTACTACTACTTTATAGAATGAACTTGGAAGATTCTAGAACTTTCCCGACTCTAAAAATGTACCAAATGAAAACGATTCTATTCTCAAGTTAGTTACTAGTATTATTACTAACAACTTTGTCTTGTTAAGAAAGTTAGTTACAATCTTGTTAGAGTGGAGTATAACATTAATGTTATTTTGAGACAAAAGTATGAATTCGATGAGAGAAATGGAACAAGCAGGTTTGTCAGATTGATAAATTTAGAACTCTTTAATTACTTACTTGGAAATCGTTAATGCAAAAGTGTACTTTGAAATTAATGATAATTAGAGTGAAAAAAAATTAATTCTACAATTATAAATGAGAATGTCACGTGCCAACTCATTTTCACATGTAAAATCTTGTATTTCACTTCAAAATAAAACTAAAATTTTGCATGATTAAATAATGCAGATTGTATTATTATTATTATTATTATTATTATTATTATTATTATTATTATTATTATTATTATTATTATTATTATTATTATTATTATTATTATTATTATTATTATTATTATTATTATTATTATTATTATTATTATTATTATTATTATTATTATTATTATTATTATTATTATTATTATTATTATTATTATTATTATTATTATTATTATTATTATTATTATTATTATTATTATTATTATTATTATTATTATTATTATTATTATTATTATTATTATTATTAAATATGTATTATTTTTTTTACATAACAATGATGTTATCGTCAAATGCAATGAACAACAACTTAAAATTAAAATTGAAAGAAAAAAAGAGAGACAATTTATGACAAATAATAATAACCACAAATTAGATACGTACATATTTATCGATAACTACGTTAAATAATATATTATATGAATAATAGTTTAATCATTTAATACTTTTAGTATATATTAGTTTGAATATTTATCGGTTTGGTTTGAATTGGTTTTTGACAAAAAATTTGTCCGAACCAATGATATCTTTATCGATTTGATTTGGTTCGTTTTTTTAATATTTTTTTAAAATGGAACCAAACCAAATTAATCGATTTTGTTCGGTTTGGTTTAGTTTGATTGATCGGTTTTCAACAGATTTTTTTTAAATATTATATTTATCGGTGTATTATTTGCTATCATGTTTTTTTGTTATATTATACTTTTTAAATAACTTACAAGTTGTTCTTCATCTATATGAAGTATTGACATAATTTTCATACGTCATGAAATAAGTTTCTTATCGAATAGGTTGGGAAGAGATTTGAAAGATTAACAAATAAATGACAAAATAAAATAAAAGATTTCAATACACATAATTAATATTTTTCACACATCAAACACACATAAAAACTATTTTGTAACAAGACTAAAAGAAAATTTGTTGAAGAAGAAACATAAAAGATAATAAAAAGAAGAAAACTAACGAAAAGAACTTGAACACAAAAAAGGAAACCATATTCTATAAGAATGACGACGGCGAGAGAAACAGTGCTGGCAAAAAACCATAGCAGCAATTTGACGAGAGTAAGTTTTTATGGCTTATGGTTTCTATTTTTTATGTTTGGAGTTTGGTTTTACCTACATATTTGTTCAAAGAAAGAAAGTGTAAAAAAAAAGTGTTGGACCAATACAAATTTTGATCTTAACAATGAGCTAAATAAAAGATTAAGTAGATATGTATAGTCATCGGTTCGGTTCATCGGTTTGGCGGTGAGTCTCATTAGCAGGTTTATGTCTTCTCCAACAGAGGCACATTGGAGTGCAGCAAAGAGGATTCTTCGATATCTTAAGGGAACACTGGAGTTGAAAATATTTTACAGGAATGTAGGAATGACTAATTTAATTGCATGCACATATAGTGATTTTGCAGGGGATCTCAATGACAGGAAGAGTACATCTGGATTCGTGTTCTTGTTTGGGAAGGGAGCTGTCTCTTGGTCTTCGAAAAAACAACTTGTTGTAACCTTGTCCACAACGGAGGCCGAATATATAGCCGCTGCATCTTGTGCTTGTCAATGCATTTGGCTGAGAAAACTGCTTGAAAATCTCGGTCATATGGTAGAGGGAAGCAATGTAATCAATTGTGATAATAGCTCAACTATACAACTTTCAAAAAATTCAGTGTTCCATGGAAAAAGTAAACATATAGATGTGAAGTTTCACTTCTTAAGGGACTTGGTGAGCAATGGAACAATAATGTTGAAGCATTGTAGAACACATGAGCAGATAGCAGATCTTATGAAAAAACCGATAAAGATGGAGCAGTTCTTAAAGCTTCGAGACATGCTAGGAATGGTTGAAGCACCAAAAATAAACTAAATGCTACTGCATTTTAGTTTAAAGGAGGGATTGAAGGGTTTTATTTTTAGTGTCAGTCAGTAAAAGGCCTGTAGAATAAGTCTCAAATTTAAAGTTCATTTTGTTTCCATAATTTTAGCTATAGCTGATTTGTTTCCTTAGTTTTAAGAGTATTTTGTTCCAATTCTGTTTTGTAAAGGCTATTTAAAAGCCTAGTTTCCAATGAATAAAACATCAAAATATTTCCTTTGCATTGTCAATATTCTTCAATCCTATATTCCCAAATGACCTTAGTGAAATTATGTACAATAACTCTTCAAGGGTTAGTTTTCCTGAATATTATTTAAAACACAATAAATAATATTATATATTTATGTTCTTGTGCTATTTTTCTAGCTGCGTGGCCTTGAAGGTGAACTTGAACGCAGAACAGTGACCTATACTTTGTGGAACCAGTCAGCAACAAAAACAGATAATAATGGCTGGCATCCTATTACCTTTAGTTATGCAAATGCTGATCCTCGAAAGATAAAGGAAATAAAGGTTATCTTTTGGTTCCTCATACTTGAGTATTTATATGTTTTCTTGCAACTATTTTCTTTTCCTCATGTTTATTTATTTATTTTTATAACAGGACATCAACCATGTTTATTATGAGACGGAGTACCGGACAGAATGGTGTCACAGCAATTCAACCTCTGTTCCATGTTTTTTGTTTGCTAGGAAATTCTCTCGGGGAGCAGCTATGCGCTTGTTGAGCGATGAAGTTATTGGCCACTTTGAACTTATTGCATTACTAGGCAATGAATGACCTTTGAGACATGAGACTTGTGCTTCTGTCCAAATCACTCTTTAGCCGTAAACTGATATCTAACTGACTTACTTAGAGACATAGACTTCCAAAGTTCCAACATCAAATGGAATCGCATCTCGTCATACACAACAACATACTCCACACATAAATTTTGAAGGCAAGTTTGTAGCTTTAGTTGAAATAGTTAAAGCTGCATAACTAGCTGATAGGACCATTTTATCTAGCTCAGTTAGAGGTTTTGTACATGAAACCATAATTGTAACAATGATCAGTCACAGAGCAGGCTGTCATTAGTAAAAAATCATGCCATAGATAGTTTGTTATATATTGTCAGTTCACAAATTAGTTATAATCTATTGCTATAGGAATGCAAGTTAAGGTTCATTAGCATGACTAAAGCTATATATACTAACAATGTTTATAAATCCACTGCCCACTATAAAGTGAAATGCAAGAAATTCAATGATACAATGAAACCAAAAATGAATTTTATGTATTTATTTCTCATTAAACAATATATCAAGTGCCGCAAAATATAAAAAAAAAAATCAATGAATGTAAAAAATAATCAAGTACTGGAAAACAAGTAAGATGATATCATGTTTGATGTTCATTGATAAAAGTTAGATACTAATTAAAATATATTTTAATGGTATTTTATACTTATCGCTTTGTTCAATTTCTAATGTTATCATAACACTAAATTTATTTAGCTAGCTTATCTACTAACCTCTAATTTTCACCCATAAATTAATAAATAAATAAAAATATAGGCTAAATATCATGGAAGATTTAAAATTAGATGATCTATTAATAAATATGATTCATAATAACTTTTCATCACATATGTTATAATGATGGATGTTTTTGCTTTCAAAGTTAATGTCCACTTCCTCCATTTTGTTCATTTCCTTCCTCAAACTTTTCATGGTATCCACTACTTCTAGAAACTGAGGGTGTGAGTTATGATCTGTGAAAAATGTAGTGATGATCCCATGTATGTCAATAAAGCTCCAGCCAGGAATTTTTCTTAAGCCAAGAGATCTCATATGAGTCCAAACCTCACCCACACCTTCCCACTTGTTAGTTGAAGCATAGCAGTGTGCTAATTGTACATAATTTCCAGCACTCATAGGTCTCAGTTTGAGAATATCATTGGCAATTGTATCGCCAAGTTCATTATTACCATTTGCTCGACAAGCGTCGAGGATTATGCCCAACACATCGAGTACAGGAACAGAGAACGTTTTCATGTACAAGTTATACGCCTCATCTACCTTTCCAGCACGGCAGAGGAGATCTACCATACAAGCATGATGTTCAAGATTTGGCACAACCTTGAAATCTCTAGTCATAGATTCGTATATGTTCAAGCCTTGATCGATAAGTCCATTATGACTACAAGAAGATAAAACTGAGAGGAAAATCACATGGTTGGGTTTAATCTTACTTTCTAAAAACTTTGAGTATAACTCCAATGCAGTTTCCCCTCTACCATGATAGCCATATCCTGAAATTATGGCACTCCATGAAACCAAATCATGATTTGGCATTTGGTTAAAACACCTTTGGGCAGTATCCAAATCGCCACATTTACAGTACATGTCTACCAAAGAAGTATCAACCAAGATGCAAGGCCTAAGAGCATTTCTTATTACAAACCCGTGGATCCATTTTCCGGGGTGTAGTTGCACCGTGGATGCACATCCTTGAAGAAGGGAAACAATGGTTATTGAATCAGGTGTTTGACAACAAGACCTCATTTCATTAAAAAGAGAAAATGCCATATAAACATAGCCATTTTGAGCATATCCCGCAACTATGGCATTCCATGAAACTAAATCCCTTTTTCTCATGTTATCGAATACAATAGAACTCTGATCCAAGTGGCCACATTTTGCATACATGGTAACAAGAGAGTTATGAGCAGCAGTATCCAATGACAATTCTCGCCTTAAGATATAACCATGAATCAATGTACCAATATTATAAGAACCAATTTGTGCGCAAGCGGTAATCACACTGGCCATAGTCTCAGTAGACGGCTTCATCCCAAATTTCAACATCTGATTGAATACTGCAAGTGCTTTGTCTGCATTCTCATTCTGCACAAGGCCTGAGATCATTGCTGTCCACAAAACTACATCCTTATCTAAACTCCTCTCAAACATTTTAAATGCAACATCAGCATTTCCACCTTTTAAGTACATTACAACCAATGATGTTTCGACATGTGCATCTAAGTCAATACCAGCTCTCAAAATCTGGCCATGAACTAACCTTCCCAATTTCATATCACCTCTCGACGCAGCCATAGACAACACAGACCCAAAAGTCTGTAAACCAGGCTCAAAACCTTGTACCTTCATTGTCTTGAGATGTAACAAAATTTCACTCAAATCCCCAATTTGAGCATAGGCAGATAACAAAGAATTCCATGAAACAATGTCTCTTTGATCCATAAAATCAAACAATTTTCTACAATCGTCAATACTTCCACATTTCGCATACACATTCAGCATAGAATTTGACAGGTTCAAATCTGACATAAACCCATAACAAGTTGCACAAGCATGCAAACACTGCACATGAGAGAGCTCCGAAACACCAAACAACAAACTCAACATAGTAACACTGCTAGGTTGAATTCCCCGGTAACGCATTTGGTGAAACAAAGAAAAGGCCTCATGAACATCACCCATACGAGAATAACACCCAATAACAGTAGTCCAAGGTACAACATTTCTCTCAGGCATAAAGTCAAACACTTTACGAGCAACTTGAGAAAACCCAAATTTAACATAGAAATTGATCAAAGACGAGGCAATGTATGAATCCGTTGATAACCCATTAACTATAATGCGTTGATGGAGTGAAATGCCGGGGAGAAAGAGGTTAAGAGATGAGCATGCTTTGAGAAGACCGGGGAAGGTGTAGGCATCAGGAGGGACGTGTGCGTTGAGCATGGATGTGTAGGTGATGAGAACTTGACGGTGAGAGCCTTGGGTTGAATGGCGGTTGATGAGTGCATTGTATGAATGAGTGGTGGCTGAAGGTGGAGGTGGGGAAGAAGGGTGTGGTGGTGATAGTATGAACCGTTTTTGGGTTCTGAGACTCAGCAGTGAATAAGGTTTTGGCTTGGATGAGAACATGAACCATTCCTTGTGAAGTTGATGAGCTTGAATATGAAAGACATAAACTAAATATTTCGGGGCACAATTCTGAGAGTATTGTCTCAATTTTTTTGAGATTGGTTAGACTGAACGTTTTTATTCGGGTACGAACTTGAGACTTTGCAGTTATGTAAGTATTTCAGTAGTATTTGCTATTTCATCTAAAGATAAAAATTTGTACTTGCAGATGTGTCAGCTTGCGAAAGCTTGTACACACGAAAATCCTCAACTGAGGCCAAGCATGAGATCAATTGTAGTTGCTTTAATGACACTTTCATCTGAAGCTGAGGATTGGGATGTTGGATCATTCTATGAAAACCAAGCATTAATGCATTTAATGTCTGGGAGGTAGCTTAGCACCTAGCTAATGGTTTCCTCCTATGCTTGCACCAAATTCCTTTGTTATCGTAGAATCCTCCTAGTTTTTAGGCATGAATCTTTCATGTTTCAATTATGAATTTGTAAATAAAAACAATCATTTTTTGGACAGAAAAAAATTTATATATTTTTAAGTCCGTTTTCTTCTAATTATTTCTTTGGACTTCTGATTTTAATTTGAATAATTACAATTAGACAATAATGCATTGCTCAGTCCATTTTCAATTGCTTGTAATCTTGGAACACAGTGAGTATTGATGTTGCTACTAGTAACTAGTAAGTGTTCTATTGATAAAAATTTTGAACACTTGCAAAGGTATTAATTTATATTGATTTATTTGCTAAAACAAAGATAAGTTGAGAGTGGAAAAAAAGGTTATATATTTCTTGTTAATTTTGAATATGAATATTGTAACAGTAAAGCAATTTAAAGGAAAAATGGTGAATGTGTCAAGATAGTTTCATGATTAAATTGAACAAATCGTCATTTATTATCAGCAAATTTCTTCATAATATATTGAGCTCTCGTCAAATTAGCCTTCAGAGCAAGCAAGGTATCATTTCACTTTCTTAACAGTTGTTGTAACAATGGTGGACCTCCATTGTTAACTTTATAGTGAAAATGGCCTGGAGGATCTCGTCCATAAACCATTTTGAATATTGTCAAGCCAAAAGTTGTGTGGAAGGAAGTATTGTAAGAATACTTTTACTCTTTAACAGTAGTGTCGTATCTTTCACAGCAAAACTCTAGAATTCATTTTTTATCTTCTTCATCGTCATTAGCATTCCTATTCTATAGTATAGTCGTCAATCTTTTTCCTCTTACATAAAGGTATTCTTGTTTTTCCTTACTCTCTCGTTTTCGTTTTCATGTATGTTGTAATGTTTCACACAATTTTACTACTTATTTTCTTCTGGTTAGATAGTTTATGATTCATTTATTGTTGTATGTTGTTGTTGTTGTTGTTATGTTTCACATGATTTTAATATTATTTTCTTATTGTTAGATAGTGTATAATTTTCATGGTGTTTGTAGGACTAAAGAAAAGAGAATGAGGAAACAACAACATCAACAAATTTCATCTAGTTTGAGATACTATGAGAAGAAATATAAGAAGTATGGAGCTATTGTGTAAACTTCATACATCTTTTTTTTTCCATGGCTTCATAAACTAGATGAACATCATTTGGTGATGATGATGTTGTAGCAAGCGTGTAGTATGAATTGGTAATGTACATATAGTTTGTGTAGCAAAGTAAAATAATACAAAAAGTATGAAGTCATTGTGGAAACTTCACCCCCTTGTATTTTTTTCATTGCATCTAAACTAGATGAACTTCACAGTTTTACGATTATTTTTCAATAAAAGGTGTGTTCCATAAATAATTTAATATATATTGTGATATTGTATGTTGTTGGTGTTTTTTTTGTTGCAAAAATGTATGTTTTTATAGTGTTCAAGGCCGATTCTAGCTATTTAGAGACCCAGGATTAATAATAAAATGGCCCCTGATAAATAATATAATATTAAAAAAAACCATATATTTAAATTATAAATAATACATTATTTTTTTTAATTGAAAAAAAAAACAAAGTAAATAGAAAATTACGGTTATTTTAAAAAAAAAATCTTTTAAAATTGAAAAGGAAAAAAAATCAAATCAAGTAAAAATATATATTATACATATTTTTAAAATTGAAAAAGAAAAAGAAAACAAATCAAGTAAGATAGAAAGATAGAAAGTTCATGAATTCTTAGAAAGTTCATTATTTCTTAGAGTATACAACTAAATGTTCCAACCGCTAGGCTGTGTTGCCTTCTTTATTTTAAATTTCGTTATGTTTTATATATATAAAATATTGATGTTAAATATATTTAAAGTTTAATGCAAAATTTTAAGGCCCATTATTTTTGAGGTCCTAGGACATGGGCCTAGTTGATCTGACCCAGAGCCGATCCTGATTATGCTGTATATATTTTTTGTTTTATTGTATGATATTTTTGTTGACATATGTTCTCAAACAAGAATATAACATTACTAAGTCATAAGAAAAAACTTTTGTTGACATATGCTTATGTTGTTTTATCAATATTTTGTTCTTTAAAATCATATACAAGTAGACAGTAGATAAAGTTTAGTTTATTATATATTATGTAATAAACTAACATTTTAATGAAAATGCAATCATTTAAATTGATATAGAAACTTATAATCTAAAAAATTAAGATGTATTTGAAACTCAACCTATATCAATCAATGTTTTATAAATTGCATGTGTCTCATTATGCATATTTTATGTTTCTAAACACATAATATATGGTTCAATAATCTGATTCCTACAATACATCGATATCTAGAATTATTCTTTACTCGTTGTTGTCGCTTATCATCATGATTGTTAAGATTATGATTGTTATGATGATAGATCATCATAACAATCACAATGATAAGCGACGATGATGAGGTAAACAATAATAAAACATATCGATGCATTGAAGAAAATCCATTGAACTAAATATATATATATATATATATATATATATATATATATATATATATATATATATATATATATATATATTTTGTGTGTGTGTAAAGAATATAAAATATGCATGATGAAACACATGCAATTCGAAATACAGTGGTGTGTTTAAGTTGGTTTTCAAGAATAGTTTAATATTAGAGATTATATAATTCTTTACCAATTTTAATGGTTCTATTTCTTTAAGAAGTGCATGGTAAAACAAGCAATATACATTGGTATATAATAAACTTTGGGTATGTTTCACAATGATTTTCAATATTAACCGTGAACTAATGTAATTTATTTATCTTGGGTTTCGAACTTAGTAAAGTGTATATCACAATGGTTGTTAAGCATAATCGTTGTGATACCACATGCGTTTTCCTGTATACTACAATGGTCCCATGATGATGGTTTTATGGATGAAGCAAAAAACGATGATGATGATTGAGTTGTGGAGAGGGGTGAACAAAGGTTAATGATGGTTTGAAAATGGAAGAGACATGATGATCTATGTAACGCCCGTTTTAATTAATATTATATTATATTAATATTTTCGAATTACCGATCGATATTTATTTTTGCGACGAGAATATTTATATTAATTAATATATCTATTAATATATTTGGCGAAGTTTCGTTCGGTCCGGTTTTTATTCCGTTCGGTTCGGTAAAATATTATTCGGACCGATATTTAATTCCCTGGAATTATTTTAATAAATTGAGTTAATGATATAATTAGAGGTTGTTAGTGTGTTAAGAATAGTTAGGGGTGTAGGGAGCAATTTGTTAGAATTGGGTTTTTCACCCTTCGCTAGTATAACACACCATAAATATATACTTTCATTACTTCCTTTTCACTTTTCCAAGAACAAGCCAAAATAGAAACTTGAGAAAAGAGAGGGTTTTGGTAGAAGGAGAAGAAGAAGATCAAGTGAAGAACAAGGTTGGGTTTGTAGAATCATCAAGAACAATGAAAGTTTTTGAGGTAAGGGGTTTGATTCTCCATCTCATATTGTTAGGTTTTGATGTTTATATTTTGGATTTGGGGGAAAAGTTGATAGTTGATTTATAGGGTTTTGGTTGATTGTTTGTTGAATGACTTAGAAGGTTTGAGTTAGGAGTATGGATTGTGGGTGTTTTAGGTGCTAGCTTGTAGAAATTAGGAGTATTGAAAATGGAAAAGAAAAGTATAACAGTAAAACAAGAAAAAACCAGAAAATGAAGAAACTGTAAAACAAAACGCAGGGAGAAGAAGAAGTGTGGTGGGGGGAAGGACAAAGGGGGAGGCGCCCACCTCCATGTGTGGGGAGGCCGTCCCCCAAGGTGAGGCACCCGCCTCCCTTCCTTATGACAATTAGGGCGTCCGCCCTTGGGTGGCTAGGGAGGGTGAATTGTGTTTTCAGTTTTTCTGTTTGCAATTTTTCTGTTTCTGCAGAATTTATGTTTCTGCATAATTTGGTTGCTAGCCTCTGTTTGTTTCAATTCTCTCAATTCCACATACTACTAGTTGGTATTAATAAAATATAATTAATACACAAGTTAGCCGATTAAATTTAGAACCCGATTATGTTCCAATTTTCCGATTCCGGTAAATTCGACGACGGAGCAAGTTGCTCCGAATTCAACGAAAATTGACGTGCTAGCTAAGTTCGACGTGTAGAACGTAATGATGAGGTTAGTTTTTTGAAATTACAAGATTTTACGGATCAACCCGAAATAGGCTTAATTACAGTTAAATTGAATCGGATTTCGTTTTAGTGGATTTAGGACACGTATGGACGATCCGATTGCGACGTTGACGATTAGGATTAATGTCGGTTATTAGGAATGACTTTCGCGACGATTATAGGTGTTTGACTATTTTTCCGTTTTTGGAATTTAGTGAATGAATTGGTAATGATGTAGTGTGATTAAACATAATGTTTGCGACGACGTATTAATTAATAAATACTTGATGATTTACGATGCAATAATATATGTTTTTGTACATGATGATGTGATGATTATATTGATGTTGTTAATAAATGCTTCCGATTTGTGAATGCATGATTTTTGATGATGATGAATTATTGGTGATGTTTTGCATAATGCAAATATGATGCGATGATATATTTATCTTGTTTTGGATAAATTATGGCGATGTGAGCTTTATGTCAATTTTGATGAGCGATGATGATGTTTTTGTGTTGTGTTGTTTTATTGTCGAGTCACATACATTGCATTGACGACGATGAGATTTTATGCCAAGCGACGAGGCTTTTATGCCAAGCAACGAGGCTTTTATGCCAAGTGTTCCTAATTATGGACAAAACGACGGGTACCACATACATAACATAGTCGTGTCTCATGGAGTCGGTTATGTTTATGTTTGAGTTGTTTGGCGTTGGGTGTTTAATTGATGGATGATGTTGAATTGCGATGATTTATGATGTTTTGTTTGGTGATGATCTTTATGATGAACATGAAATGAATATAACTTGATAGTTTCATGATAACTAGGCGATGAATATAAATGATGAGTTTTGTGATGATGTAATTTTGATGAAATGCTTAATGCAAATATGATGTGATGATGGGCTTTTATGCCAAAAGCGACGATGGGCTTTAGCCAATTTGTGATGATTTTATTTATGTTGATTAAGTTATTAGTATTGTTTAATGTTGTTGTTTATAACTTCCGTGTTGATTAGTGACGTATTAACATGTGATGATTTCGTGGTGATGGAAGTTTATGTGTTGTTGTGATGAAGTATGCCGATGAGGTTATGACGATATAGTGTAGATTATACTCATTAGAATGACGATCGAAGTAAGTGAGGTTTGGATATGTGTTGGAATGCACTTATTAACTTATATCCCTTATGATTCCAAATATATATATATATATATATATATATATATATATATATATATATATATATATATATATATATATATATATATATATATTATCACGCCTTTAATTATATGTTTTGGATTATCTCACCCTTTACTTGTTTCGCCGTTACCTTTATATTGGTAACGTGAAGGTTATGAAGATGGAGTTTTTAGCTGCTATTAGTCGAGTCGGTGTCGCTCTGATACGTAGCACTCGGGGGGAATAATTATGTTGTCTTGTTGTTGTTCTTTGTTGTTTTCCTTTGTATATAAGAATCATACTTTATGAAAATATGATTTGTTAAGGAAGTTTAATAAAGAAGATGTTTTGATTTTATGAATCCCTTTATGCTTTTCCGACGTTGCTATGTATCCGAGATTTATACTTTAAAGTAAACTATTTAAAGTGATTCGGTTTTGAAGGTGTGATGCCTCAGTATTGGATTTATGAAATTTTAATTTACTCTGATTTTTGCATATAAAACTTTGGGTAATATTGGGGTGTTACATTAGTGGTATCAGAGCAGGTCGGTCTGTCGGCCAGGTTGTTAATGTGTTTAACCCTTTTGTATGCGACATGTGTGTGAAACACTGTCGGTACTTGCTTGTTTCTATTTGTTTGTCTGCAGAGATGAGTTTGAAACAAGTGGGGGAGAAGTTTTACTTCTTGGTGGCGCTTGTGGCTTAGAGGTGGAGCCTCAAGCAGTGTTACGCTTTGGTAACTTGAAGTGTAAGTTTGAAGACGCTGTTGTAGTTTGGTGAAGATGGTTTATGTCGCCATCATGATTGTCGATTGTCTATTGACAAATTGAGGAACTGATCACCCTTAATCTCTTGTTGATTGTATTCGGGAATTGTGTTGGTTGGGATAAACTTGTCTTGCCAGCTTAATAGTGTATGAAGCTGATGCGTTTGCACAAGGAGGTGCATAGTTACTTGAGTTGTGGGTGAATTTGGATTTTGGTGAGGAACAAGATTTTGGCAAGCGAACTTCTTGTTGTGACTCTTCCGAAGCATATTGTGAAGATGTGAGTGAATTACCGTCGTAGTGCGAGGTGAAGTTTTGATGGATTTAGTTTCTGGAATTAGTTGTGATTCGAAGTATCCTTAAGGGATGTTTGCTTCTGAATTAGAGTTGAAGAGTCAACTTGAGGATTGGTTTGAGCAGAGTTGTTTATTCGAGCGGGTCACCGTGGAGTGCTACCGTTGTGTTATTCGAGAAGAACGAAGGTCGCTTAAGTTGATGTGTCGTTTTCAGACAAAGGAACGAAGTGGATGTTGAGGACAAGTATCTATTTCCAAGGACTGATGTTGGATAAATCAGTCATTTGAAGCTTTTGTGTTTAGTGGGATCGATGTGAAGTCTGGATGTCTACGGGTTAGTGTGAGAGCTGAAGATGTTTAGACAATGCTTTTCAAGACAGTGTATGGTCCTGGCGAGTATTTGCTGATGTCATTAGTGTGACTAATGCGTCAGGTATAATTTTGGAATGTTCGAACAGTACTCTCGTGAGTAGCTGTGGGAGTTGTTTCGTGTTGATATATAATATTTGGTTCACATCAAGTTAAGGATATTGTAGCAAGCATCCAAGCTTTGTGTTATCAGTAGTGAAGTTATATCGGTGCATGTCGAGTATTCTAACGAAGGGGTTTAGAATTGTTGGATGTGAGTGCCTTAAGTAAGCGACTTAGACGGTGATATTATGGGCAGTTCCGCGAAGATTTATTTTGTATCTTGTAGGAGACCTCAAGAGGTATTTTAGAGCTTAGAAGTTCCTTGTTTTGTATGGTTAGCTTTGTGATTTTGATGGAAGATCTTTTATAAGTTGGTATTGATCGTGGGTACTTTGACTTGAGATGGTTGAGTCGCTATTTGGACTTCACAAATGGGAAGCGAATTTGTTTGAGCCAGTGGAAAGTTTAGCGTATGCTTTGATTTTGGTTTTGTTTTGTACTGAAGAACCTTGTGTGGTGTATTGTGATATTTCATTTTGGACTTAAGATGTATTTCGACTTAGAGTTGGAAAAAAGTGTATTACTACCTAGGAACAATTTGTTTTTCATCAGGAAAAACTGCCGGACGCGTGAGTTAGAGTTTGATGCGGTGGTGCTCATTTGAAATCTAAAAGGTGCAGATGTTAACGACGAGGAGATTGGAATTGTTAAAGACAATTCAAGTTTGAGTGCGATCTATAAAGAGACTTCGTCTGTTGTTGGGTTTAGTATGTTGATATCGCGATTAAACCAAGAATATCTGATTTGGGATTTTATTATTTTGAAGAATGTTGCATGTTTGTTTTGGGACACTTGTCGAGATTAAGCTCGGAAGATTATTAAGGATTTGTTCACTACTAACATATGGATTTCGTCGGATACTAATGGTCGCGGTGGATTATTAGATTACGACTAAGATAAGTCTTGACGGTAAGGAATTTTGTGATGGTTTGGTAGCCACGGGTACCTTAAGATGATTTATGTGTTATAAAAGAAAGTATTCTATTTGGGACTGAAGTCGGTCGCGACGGTGTTCTTGTTGGGTTCTATAGAAATTGATGTTATGGTTCTAAGTCCAACCTGTTTTGTAATTATAGTAGTATGAGACGACGTTGATGGGAAGAGTTCTTGAGAGAGTGTGTTGGTTTGAATTACCACTTTGGAAGATTGAAAGTTATGAAGGTGTTTCGAATAAGAAGCCTGTGTATTGATTGTTGCGACGGTGCGAGGATGGCGATTAGTTAATACAAATTTTGGGAATTGAATTGTTATAAGGGAAGACTTCGTTGAAGTCAAGAGTATACGTCGAAGTTTCACAAGTGAATATTTGGACAATGCTTGAATAGGTCAAACTATGTCGTGTATTTTAGAGGATCAATGGACGTTGATCAATCAAGAATGAAAGAGTGATTTTTCAAGTGGATGAGACTGATGTTAAGAGGTGTCCTGATGGCGGGTACGCTTTGAACGTATCCATTCCAAGTAATTGTGAATTTGAGGATTAACCAAATTGTTTTACGGTTGGCATCTTATGCATAAAAGTGACGCAGCATGGTTTAGATATCGAGCATTGAATTGATTAGCGAGTATGCGAGATTGTTGGATTTGGGCTAGTGAGTTATAGTCGCAAGTCGTCAGTATAAGCCCTAGAATGAGTGGTGTATCGTAGTTTTGTTACGTTTGAGTAACTTGTTTTGTTCAAGGGTGGTACGTTGGTAATCTACAAGGACGATGTGACCTTGTGATTTTCTGGAATGAGAGCGATAGCTGCAAGTGTGATTCTTGAGTTTGTATTTATGTGTGAATGAAGGTATCCTTTTTCGTGGTTGCGTAGCACACGTGAGTCTATCCTACTCTAATTGTTTCAGTTTTGGTTTGTATAACCATTTTGTTGTTTTCGTTTTAGCGATGGTGTCGGTGTTGTGTTTTAGGACTTTATGTTCCTACCTTTGGTGACTCGTTTCCGAGGTGTCGGTTCGAGTGCGTAACTAATTCTATGGTTGAGGCGTTAGGATAGTATTGATCTTGTTTGTTTGGTTCTCGAGTGAACCGGTGTGTCTGTGACTTGTTTAGTTGTTGGGTGTTAGTTGGTTGTCGAGTGCATTGTATGGGCTTTGCATCTCGACATAGTTGTTCTTGACTGGACGTTGTGGTTAGGGAGATACCCTTATTTTTGGTGTCTTTTGTGTGTTGTTTAATTGACGCAAGGATTGAGCGGACGAATGCGTAGGCATGTTCCGATTTGTTCGTTTTGGTCGAAATTTCGAGGACGAAAAGTTTATAAGCGGGGGAGAGTTGTAACGCCCGTTTTAATTAATATTGTATTATATTAATATTTTTGAATTAACGATCGATATTTATTTTTGCGACGAGAATATTTATATTAATTAATATATCTATTAATATATTTGGCGACATTTCGTTCGGTCCGGTTTTTATTCTGTTCGGTTCGGTAAAATATTATTCGGACCGATATTTAATTCCCCGGAATTATTTTAATAAATTGAGTTAATGATATAATTAGAGGTTGTTAGTGTGTTAAGAATAGTTAGGGGTGTAGGGAGAAATTTGTTAGAATTGGGTTTTTCACCCTTGGCTAGTATAACACACCATAAATATATACTTTCATTACTTCCTTTTCACTTATCCAAGAACAAGCCAAAATAGAAACTTGAGAAAAGAGAGGGTTTTGGTAGAAGGAGAAGAAGAAGATCAAGTGAAGAACAAGGTTGGGTTTGTAGAATCATCAAGAACAATCAAAGCTTTTGAGATAAGGGGTTTGATTCTCCATCTCATATTGTTAGGTTTTGATGTTTATGTTTTGGATTTGGGGGAAAAGTTGATAGTTGATTTATAGGGTTTTGGTTGATTGTTTGTTGAATGACTTAGAAGGTTTGAGTTAGAAGTATGGATTGTGGGTGTTTTAGGTGCTAGCTTGTAGAAATTAGGAGTATTGAAAATGGAAAAGAAAAGTATAACAGTAAAACAAGAAAAAAACCAGAAAATGAAGAAACTGTAAAACAAAACGCAGGGAGAAGAAGAAGTGTGGTGGGGGAAGGACAAAGGGGGAGGCGTCCACCTCCATGTGTGGGGCGTCCTTCCCCCAAGGTGAGGCACCCGCATCCCTTCCTTATGACAATTAGGGCGTCCGCCCTTGGGTGGCTAGGGAGGTGCAGTGAATTGTGTTTTCAGTTTTTATTTGTAATTTTTACATTTACGCAAAATTTATGTTTCTGCAAAATTTGGTTGCTAGCCTCTGTTTGTTTCAATTCTCTCAATTCCACATACTACTAGTTGGTATTAATAAAATATAATTAAGACACAAGTTAGCCGATTAAATTTAGAACCCGATTATATTCTGATTTTCTGATTCCGGTAAATTCGACGACGGAGCAAGTTGCTCCGAATTCAACGAAAATTGACGTGCTAGCTAAGTTCGACGTGTAGAACGTAATGGTGAGGTTAGTTTTTCGAAATTACGAGTTTTTACGAATCAACCCGAAATAGGCTTAATTACGGTTAATTTGAATCGGATTTCGTTTTAGTGGATTTAGGACACGTATGGACGATCCGATTGCGACGTTGACGATTAGGATTAATGCCAGTTATTAGGAATGACTTTCGCGACGATTATAGGTGTTTGACTATTTTTCCATTTTCGGAATTTAGTGAATGAATTGGTAATGATGTAGTGTGATTATACATAATGTTTGCGACGACGTATTAATTAATAAATACTTGATGATTTGTGATGCAATAATATATGTGTTTGTACATGATGATGTGATGATTATATTGATGTTGTTAATAAATGCTTCCGATTTGTGAATGTATGATTTTTGATGATGATGAATTATTGGTGATGTTTTGCATAATGCAAATATGATGCGATGATATATTTATCTTGTTTTGGATAAATTATGGCGATGTGGGCTTTATGCCAATTTTTATGAGCGATGATGATGTTTTGTGTTGTGTTGTTTTATTGTCGAGTCACATACATTGCATTGGCGACGATGGGCTTTATGCGCGGCGAGGCTTTTATGCGACGAGGCTTTTATGCCAAGTGTTCCTAATTATGGACAAAACGACGGTACCACATGCATAACATAGTCGTGTCTCATGGAGTCGGTTATGTTTATGTTTGAGTTGTTTGACGTTGGGTGTTTAATTGATGGATGATGTTGAATTGCGATGATTTTATGATGTTTTGTTTGATGATGATCTTTATGATGAACATGAAAGGAATATAACTTGATAGTTTCATGATAACTAGGCGATGAATATAAATGATGAGTTTTGTGATGATGTAATTTTGATGAAATGCTTAATGCAAATATTATGTGACGATGTTTGTGACGATGGGCTTTTATGCCAAAAGCGACGATGGGCTTTAGCCAATTTGTGATGATTTTATTTATGTTGATTAAGTTATTAGTATTGTTTAATGTTGTTGTTTGATGTTGTTGTTTATAATTTCCGTGTTGATTAGTGACGTATTAACTTGTGATGATTTCGTGGTGATGGAAGTTTATGTGTTGTTGTGATGAAGTATGCCGATGAGGTTATGGCGATATAGTGTAGATTATACTCATTAGAATGATCGAAGTAAGTGAGGTTTGGATATGTGTTGGAATGCACTTATTAACTTATATCCCTTATGATTCAAATATATATATATATATATATATATATATATATATATATATATATATATATATATATATATATATATATATATATATATATATATATATATATATATATATTTAATTATTATATTTTGGATTATCTCACCCTTTACTTGTTTCGTTACCTTTATATTGGTAACATGCGGTTATGAAGACGGAGTTTTTAGGCTATTAGTCGAGTCGGTGTCGATTACGATCGTACTCGGGGAATAATTATGTTGTCTTGTTGTTGTTCTTTGTTGTTTTCCTTTGTATATAAGAATCATACTTTATGAAAATATGATTTGTTAAGGAAGTTTAATAATGAAGATGTTTTGATTTTATGAATCCCTTTATGTTTTTCCGACGATGCTATGTATCCGAGATTTATACTTTAAAGTAAACTGTTTAAAGTGATTCAGTTTTGAAGGTGTGATGCCTCAGTATTGGATTTATGAAATTTTAATTCACTCTGATTTTTGCATATAAAACTTTGGGTAATATTGGGGTGTTACAATCTACGGTTGGTTGTGTTTGTTTTTGAGATGTGGGAGAGTTGTTTTAACCTGAGTTTCCTTTTCATTTGTAGAATAAGGGAAGATGATGCTCCCTGTTATCTCTCTTTGCATATTTTCTTTTTTTCATTTCTTGGTTTTTGAATCTTCCCCAAATATGATTGGTGGATGAAGAGTAGAGAAAGTGTTGCATCCAACTCTCTTTGGTCCATTTTGCATCTCCACTTTCACTTTCTATTTATACTATTACTTAGGGTTTTTAGGTCTCATAAAAAAACCAAAATTTCCCTTTTGCAAATTACTTGTTTTATAAATATAAACTAAAATTACAATAGAAAAATAAAATAAACACTAAATATTTTTTTGGTTTTAATTTTTTTCAAATAGAAAATAATTGAAAAGAACTTAAACAAATAAAATGCGAGTGTGCGCTGATAAGTGTCAATTTGTAGTTATTTTTATATATACTTTTGTGGCATTTATCGACTATTTACCTTAACTTTTGTGTGAATTTGCACACATTAATAAATGACTAAATAATAAAAATAATTTAGTAGCACTTCTAACAGAGGTTGCTTTGGTGCTTCTATCAGAGGTTGCGTTAGCATGCTTCCTTCAGATGTTGCTTTCACTTGCTTGACCAGAAGTTCTATTCTTCATTAGAACTTCTAATACTTCATGATCTTCTGTAAGCCTTATTGAACACATCTTCTATTAGGGGTTTACATATGGTGCTTCTATCAGAGTTTGTATTTCAATCTTTACTCAGAAGTTTTCTTTACAGCGTGCGTGTTCCAGAAGTTTTTCCTTAGAACTTCTAAATTTATCTTCTGCTCAACATAGTATAATGTTCCATTTTAAGCGTTTGAGTCAGAACAATTTTTTATTAACCAACTTCATCATTTCATTAACCAATTTTTTATATTTCATTAACCAACTTTATTTTACTATTAAAAAAATATAATTTTTTTTAATAGCTAAGTTAAGGAATCAGAAGTTAAACACACTTTTGGACATAACCTCTGAAGTTCTACTACTTCTGAATACAACCTCAGAAGTTCTATAACTTCTGAGGAACAGAACTTCAATTGTCCCTCTGAAGTTCTGAATATGAATTATTCTCAACACCATCCCTTAATTCATATTCATCATAAACTAACAACATCAATTTCATCCCTCAAACAGATAAGGTGTTCAGTCTTGACATCCTTCATCAGAACTTCTGCAAGTTTCTTCTGGTTGCTACACTGTGCAACCTCCAATACTCCATTTAGAAATGCAGATTTCTCCATGAAAACCCATATGACGTTGATGGTTTTCTTCTCCTTTGGAAGCTTAATTAACTTCCAAGTCTTGTTTCTTTTTGAAGCCTCAAGTTCTTCTTTCTGAAGGCTTGGAAAAACACTTAGAGGGGGTTGAATAAGTTTTTCTTCTTTTTAATTCTTTTACCCAAACAACAATACTAAAATACTCAAGAATTTTTATCCTGGTTCGTTTGAAACTCAAACTACTCCAGTCCACCCGTCAAGGTGATTTCGCCTCTCTCAACGAGGACTTAATCCACTATAATCAACCGATTACACTGCACAACCAACTGTTGTGACTAACTTCCTCTAAGACTCACTAGTCCTAGCCTTCTCGAGAATTTTGACCCAACTGGTCTCTCAAGGAACAACTTTGCACAAGCCAACTACAAGTGACTAACACCTCTAAGACTCAACTAGTCCTAGCCCTCTCGAGAATATTGACTCAACTGGTCTCTCAAGAAACAACTATCAAATAAATGATTTATGACTGACTGTGTACAATATTGCTTCTAAAAGCTTTTCTTCACAAAGTGAAGTTTACACAAAAATTTAGCTCAACAATAAAGCAAACTGATTACAAGTATTGACTTTTTATTTTGGCAATGTGAGTTTTCTAAGAATGAT
Organism: Vicia sativa; assembly: GCA_021764765.1. Classification (NCBI taxonomy): domain Eukaryota; kingdom Viridiplantae; phylum Streptophyta; class Magnoliopsida; order Fabales; family Fabaceae; genus Vicia; species Vicia sativa. Next base: position 26,273,092 of record CM038792.1, read on the forward strand.
TGTTGTAAGTTGTTTTTTTTTCTCCTTTGAATTTGAACACTTATATAGTGCTTCCAGAATTTGTCCGTTGTTAGGTGGCGTGTCTTGGATAAAGCAAAGAGTAATAAAGGATGCATAATCTTCACATGATTTTGCTTAACCAATGATCCTTGTAAATTGAGCCACTCAAGTACTTAGCCGTTTTAGCTTTGTAGGTTAACGTTGTTGGAGCAGAACTTGTCTTAGAAGATGATGTATACATATTTTGTACGCCTTGTTGAAACATCTTCTAGTCAGAACTTTCTTTTGGTGCTTCTTATCAGAGGTTGCGCTTTGCTTGCTTCCATCAGAAGTTGTATTTTATTCTTTACTTCAGAAGCTTTATATATAGCATGCGTGTTCCAGAAGTTCTTGCTCAGAACTTCTAACTTCATCTTCTGCTCAACATAACATAATAATTCATTTTAAGCACTTGAGTCAGAACATCTTCTGAAACCAAACATATGCATGTCAGAGTATCATATTCATCAGAAGATCATAACTTCTATACAAAATTTATTATACTTGTTATCATCAAAACTTTAATATATTATTAGAAACAAACTTTGTTCTAACACTTTCATGGCCTTCAACCACACTTTTTTCTTGAGAACTTCTTCAATACCTATTTGTTCAGAATTTCCTTCTGATTCTGGAACCGTATCTCCTTCTGGACTTTCTTCTGAAGTTTTACTTCCACCAGAAGTTCCACCTTTGTTAACTTCTAGACCTTGTCCAGAACCATCACCTTCAAAAGTTCCTCCTTCAGAATCATGACCACCACCAGAAGCTGGACTACCTTTAGAAGCTTCTCCTTCAGTAGGTCCACCTTTAGAGTCATGATTACGACAAAAAATTTGATCACCTCCAGAAGCTTGTCCTCCAGAACCTACGTCTTCAGAGTTTTTCATTTCAGAAGCATGATCACCACCAGATTCTTGATCATCATCGAAATCTGGATCAGAATCAGATTCACCATCTGACTCATCCTTAGAGTCTCCAGAAGATTCTTCATCTTCTGACTTTAACTCTTCTTCATAACTTTTAAGTCCTGAATCATCTTCGGAACCTTCATGTTCTGACTTATCTTCAGAAGCAGAATCTCCTTGAGATTCTAACTCATCTTCTGATTCTTCTTCATACTCAGAATCACCTTCGGATTTTGACTTTTCTTCAGCTTCAGAGTCATCTTCTAACTCTGACTCTTCTTCCGAAACCTCAGATTCTGACCGATCTTCAGAATCTTCAATGTCATTTTTTGACTCTTCAGAAGTTTCAACTTCTGACTCTTCTTCAGAAGTTGGTTGGGACTTACTCCAATCCAAACCTCTGACGCTTTCACAACAACGTCTCTGCTGATTTCAACTTTGTTGGTTTCTGGACAATAGAGCTTATATACACTTGTACTGTGGTACCCCACCAGTAACATTACCTTGCTTCTATCATCCAACTTTTGTCTTCTAGCTTTTAGGACGTGTTTGTAACATACATAACCAAACACTCTCAGATGACCAACACTTTGCTTATCTCCAGTCCACTTCTCTAAAGGAACAATTTCCTTCAGCTTCTTTGTTGGACACTTATTCAGAACATTTCTTGATGTGGCAACAACTTCTTCTCATAATATATGAGGTAGCTTCTTCTCTTCCAGCATACCTCTGGACATATCAAGCAAAGTTATGTTTCTTCTCTCAGCAAGACCATTGTGCTGAGGAGTATATGGAGCAGTAATCTCATGTTCTATTCCATTCTCGTCACAGAACTTCTGAAACTCTATAGAGTTATACTCACCTCCCCTATATGTTCTCAAAATCTTCATCTTCTGACCACTCTTCTTCACATTGAACACGAAACTCTTAACAAACATCACCAAATTTGGGCATCGTTGTAGAAATATCCTTGAAACTATCATATAAGTAAATTCGGTGTTCTTAAAAACCCCTAATTACCCTTATCTTAAAAAGGGTAATTATAGATTTTTAAAAACACCTAATTTTATTATATGATATATTTTCAACCGTCCCACTTCCTCATTTCTCTCTTCTCTAACTTCCACACTTTCACACTTTCTTCCTTCATGCAACCTTGCAGCAGAGAAATGCATTCCCACAACTCCCTTTTCAACTCTTCTTCTCCTCCTCCTCCTTCTCAAATCCCCATTCCTCTCCAAAACCACCCACAGATCCAAATCAACAACAACAACGACAACACATTTCAACAACAAGACGATTTCCTCAAACAAATGCTCTCCAATCTCCCCCCTTCCTCTCCCTGGAACAACTCCAAACCCTTATGGGACCCTTCCTCCGACGAAACTCTCTCTTTCCCTTACGACGAACAAACCAACCTTTCCTCCAAGTTTCGTAACCACCAGATCACTGACAAAACCACCGCCGCCGCTCTCATGCTTCTCATGCCCTCTGCCGCCGATTCCGGACTCCTCCACATGCCTACTGACTTTGACTCCTCTCAAAACGACGTCGTTAACGTATTAAACTATTTTCTCACACTCTTATTTTATTAACGATTTTTTATTTTTTTCACTGAATATTTTATTGTTAGCTTTTACAGCCTGGTGACGGTTCCGTTCAAGCTCTCTATAACGGTTTCTCCGGATCTCTCCACGGCGTCAACAATCAATCTCACCATTTTCAAGCTCCTCAGGTTCTTTTCTCATATTTTAGAAATTTTAGAAATTTTAGAAATTTTATAAAGTAACATTTAATGTGATTTTTCTGTCTATGTTATGTATTTGATTTGATTTAATTTTTTTGGGAATTATGAATGATAGGTGCAAAGTTTTGGCGGTGGTTCGGTTAGTGTGACGAACCAGGCGCCGGCTAGTGGTGCTCCGGCTCAGCCGAGGCAGAAGGTTAGGGCTAGGAGAGGTCAGGCTACTGATCCACACAGTATTGCCGAAAGGGTATGTTTTTCAGTACTATGCCGTGTTTGGTTGTTTAACAATTGTGCAAAAATAGTTTCATTTCTGTTGTCATTTTTCAGTGTGGCAATTAATATAGTTCTGAAAACGTTAAAATGTTAGTACATGTTCTTCTGAGAAAATGATATTGTCAGTGGGTAACAGAATTTTAGCCTTATTTGTTAGGGCCTACTATCATTCTGTATTGATTTTAAAAATAACTTTGTTTTGTTTCCATTAGGTTTAACTAGTACTAGTACCCCAATACTTATAAAAGATTTTAAAAATCCATCTGTTATCATGATTAAATGGTATTTAAAATTGTTGATATTGTTACAGTTATTTATCCTATTTGTGATAAAAAACAATTTGTAATTAATTCACATCGCAATGACTGTAACCATTGTTGTAACATGACTATTATTTAAAACCTTGCTTATAAAAATCTAAATGAATGAACAAATTAAAGGTATCACATGTATCTTAATGCATGACACGGCTAACATGTTTTGTTTAGAGATGTCGATACTATATTGAGTTTAATTCTTGATTCAAATTAGAAATAGTTCTCAACAAAATTACTTTTTATGGAAGAAATGGTAATTTGATAGTTTTATTTTGATGTATGGCAGTTAAGGAGGGAAAGAATTGCTGAAAGAATGAAAGCATTGCAGGAACTTGTTCCAGATGCCAATAAGGTAACCACTCAATCCTCAATTATTGTTCTTTTCTTTTGATTAGTAGTAGTAGTATGAGTGATATTCAATTTCAATCATCATGTGATATTTTAGTTATATTTTCAATAGTTATGGTTCATTACTCTTATGCACACCTTTACATTCCCCCTTATTTTAGTCAACAAAGAATTGATTTTATCTTAGTCTAACAGACAATAATTTTCTAAGAAACGTGTTTTCTAATTAAAAAATATTATAAACATAATGTAATGGGTCTATCTATCCAAACTTTAATACTTTGTCTGGTCTGTGAAGTGACAGACAGACAAGGCCTCCATGCTAGATGAGATCATCGATTATGTCAAATTCCTACAAGTTCAAGTCAAGGTGAGATGAGATTCCCCTCTTTTTCTTCAATATTTTTTGCCATGTTTTCTATGTGACTCAAAACATAATTGAATTAAATGTTCAAATAAATACTCTTAGCATTTTAGTTTTAATTATTTATTGCATAATTGAAATATTTACAGGTTTTGAGTATGAGTAGATTAGGCGGAGCAGCTGCCGTAGCTCCCGTTGTTGCTGATATGTCCTCCGAGGTAGTAATTTCTTTATTCATGTCATTATATTTGATATTTTGATAACTCTGCACAGCTATTGACTGAGTCGGAATCGACTTAATCAACTGAGTCGGGTTTAATCAACCGAGTCGGGGTTTAACGGAATATGAATCATTTATTTTAATGATTCATTTCTTAACCAAAAATTGACAAGGCAAGAAATTGAGAGAGAAAGTAAGATAGCATGCTAGAATTTCCATAAGAAGAAATACTCAGCATCCATGAAATGATGTCGGAGTGATGAGTCTTCTGAGACGATCAAACACACACCTACTTTCTTTTTTGTAGGCTTTGTTTGGCTCATACTTTAATCAATCAATTTCAAAAATTCTCAGTCACCACAAAACGACAAATCAAAAGTATCACGCGTGGCTACTTTCTCAGATTCTATTTTCTGTTTTCAGGGTATCAGTGACTGCGTCCAAGCTAACGGAAACGGTGGGGTCCACCCTAGAAACCCCAAAACGTCGTCGTCCAACGAGTCTCTCACAATGACTGAGCATCAGGTAGCGAAGCTGATGGAGGAAGACATGGGATCCGCCATGCAATACTTACAAGGGAAAGGTCTCTGCCTCATGCCTATTTCTCTCGCCACTGCAATCTCCACTGCCACGTGTCACAACAGGAACCCTTTGATTAACGCTCCCAACCACAATATCAACGCTATCCCCGCATCCAACGGTGATGGGCCAGCCTCTCCCGGAATGTCCGTTAATAGCGCCGTTAAAGATGCTAACTCCGCTTCTAAATCGTAGACGCCGTTTGGTTGACTTTTAGTAACAAAAACAAAAGAGCATCTGAGATGAGATGAAAACAAAATGACGAGGAATTTGTCAAGTCTAGGAAAATAATGCGTCACTCACACGTTGTGGACCTTTACGACGTCGTATTTACCTAGACTTAAGCGGAGGCTAACTTTTGTAGTAATTTCGGCATATTGATCACAGACAACCTTATCAATTTTCTAGGTTTTTATTTTTGCTGCTGTAATTTATTTATTTTTGTCAAGTGTTAATTGTTTTTCTTTTGGAGAATGGTTAACTAAAATGTATTTGTTGAGAAATAAAAAAGTAAACTTTGCACGAGAAAATGATATATTTATTATATGTGCCTAATAGATATTTAATGTAAAATAATTATTTACATGATCCATACATGATTCATTTTCTTTTATTATGTTATTTATAATTTGTATAACTAGATTAAATTATCTTCTTCTATTAGTTTCTTATAGAAAGTTTTTAATTTAGAAATTCATTCGAAAGATTAATTTATTTATGACTTAAATTGTATTTTGGTTTTTGGAAGTCAGCAAATTTTTTATTTTTGTCATAATTTTTTTTTTCCAAATCTTTATATGTTATTTTCTTATTAGTGTTGGTCTTTTATGTCAACGTTCGGATCAAAAAGTCATATGTGGCTAACATTGCGCTTAACTTTTATTATGCATCATTCCATTTCAACATTGTTTGAATCCACTTCAACACTTACATCATTCCCTTCAAGAACATTACCTTCTTCCACACAGTAACATTTGCATCATTGACTCCTCCAATTCCTTCTTCCACAACAACATTTGCATCATTGTCTCCTAAGGGACGAAAATTAACCATAATATATAATTATAGGATCAAAATGAATATTTTGTCTGTTTTAGATTTTCAAATAATTAAGATATAAATGTACTTACCCATATTTTATTTGATGAAATCCTTTTTTTTTTTATCACTATGAATTATAATAGAAAAAGTCCAATTTTCTTTTTCTATTCTGCTTTTTTCACAGTTACCTCAAATCGATGACCAGGGTGACCCAAGTGACCTATTGTGAACCAAATGAACCATTGTGCTACTATGGAAAAAAGAGTTCAAAGGTATAGGATTTTAAGTAATTGAAAAAAATAAATTGAGGCAAAGTCAATATTTGTCCAGTTCAAGTAAATTTAATTAAAAATATATTCAATTTAAATTTATTCTAATGTATTTAAAGTGAGGTAGTATTAATAAAATATAGTTCAATTGTAAATTTTTTTCCATTTGTCACTGAAACTTACTATTTTCATGGATCATTACTACTACAATATAATTTTAATAGTTAATACCTTTAATAACTCAATAAAAGAGGTTAGAAATTTAAGTTTTAAGTTTTTACCAACTCTATAATCGAAAATTATAAGTTTTGTTGACTAGATGTAACCTTTACTAACTCATGTGATTTTTATCACCGAATCTTATTATTTTCACGGGACACTATCATCACAATATCTTTTTTATTTTAATCAACAAAATATTTGTACATATTTATAGTTATCAGTAATATTTGTAAAATGTGTATAGTTATTATTCATATTTGTTAATATTTATAGTTATTAGACTTAGAGTCAGTTTGGTAAGACAAATTGGGTTTATGGCTTATAGCTTGTAGCTTATAAGCTCATATGATATTTTAGACATGTTTGATAACGGTCTTTTGATCACGAGCTTATAACTTATTTTGCTAACTTATAGCTTATTTTCCAGACGCTATTTTAAATAGCGTTTTATCTTATAGCTTATGACTTATTATTTTTTCTTCCTTTTTATCCTTATTATTTTAACAAAAACTCACTTTTATCCTCAATAATTTATTTTGATTTAAAATACAATAATTACATATTAAATATCTTTTATGTCATTTTAAATTTATAAGTCAGTTGAACCCGTTAATGTTAACAAACACTTCAATTAGCTTATCAACCATCAGTCTCAACCATCAGCTATAAGCTATAAGCTATAAGCTATCAGTCATCAACCATCAACTATAAGTATAAGCTATAAGTTATCGACTAGCTTATCAGTTAACCGCTATTTTTATCAAACAGTCTCATATCTTCGATAAAAATTTATTATTGGATATATATTGTAATTATAAAATCACTAATAACTAAAAATATTTGAAAATAAATATGTAGCAAATAAATCATGATCCAAGATATGAATGAACTTACCTGTGCGGACGCACACGTCTTCTACTAGTTTATTATAGAAAATTTTTAATTTCGAAATTCATTCCGAAGATCAATTTATTTATGACTTAAATTGTCTTTTGGTTTTTGGAAGTCGGCGAATTTTTGATTTTGGTCCTTAATTTTTTTCCAAATCTTTATATGTCACTTTCTTGTTAGTGTTGGTCTTTTACGTCAATGTTCGGATAAAAAGTTCATATGTGGCTAACGTTGCTTACTTAACTTTTAGTTTTTTAATTTTTATTATTACGTGCAGAATTGCAACATGATGATTATTAAAAAAGAAGGATGAAATCCAAAACAAAAAAAAAACATTTTGCATATTTCTCTCTCTCTCTCTCTCTCTCTCTCTCTCTCTCTCTCTCTCTCTCTCCCCGTTACCGTTAACTTCTTCTTCCTCTGCACTTTCATCATCCATTCTTTCATGACTTATTCCTCAACTACAAACTTTAATCTAATTCAAGTGCCAGTATGTGGCTGTAGTAGATCAACAAAATTATTTATGTCAAATTCACTTAAAAACCCTAAATAGAGATATTGGAAGTGTCAAGATTTTGGCTTAGTGTCAAGTTGTAAGCTCTTCATATGGGATGATGAACTTGAACGAAACACATAATGAACCCATAACTTCAAATGGATGTAACTTCCCAGAGGTTGTAAAGAATTTAGATAACATAGTTAAGGAGCTTGAGATTAGGAACAAACGAAGATGAAGATGAAGTTGGAAAATGAAAGGAGAAAAATCAATTTGTTCAAGCTTATGTGGGTTTGTTCATTGCTTATAAAAAATTATGGTGATTTCCATTTGAATGAGTCTGTAATGTTTTTTGTTTTGTTTTTAGTCTCTGTAACAAGCAGTCATTATGAATTTCATCTTTGGTTTCACCTATAATGCATATTTAATAAATAAATAAATAAATACGATGTTTTAATTTTCGTCCTTATATGTTTGTGATTTTATTGTTATCATTCGTGTTTATTAATGATCAAAAATAAGATAAGAGGTCAAAAAGCATAACAAAGATACAACAAAGTTTCATACAAAAAAGATACAACATAAATCTAAAAAGGTCAAATATTACTAAAAAATAATGATGGTTAATTGTTGTACCCTAGATTTTGACCTAAGATTCCACTTCCTTTTGCATCATTTGCATAATATTAAAAGATGAACTCATTCATATTTGCACCCACTAACTTTATGAGATTGAAAAGATATGCTTTGTTTTGTTTGTTATTTTGCTACATAGGAGATCAAGGGATTGATAAAGTCATTGGTCCTAAAAAATTCAAGCTTCTCATTCAAGTCATCATCAACCTTCACCTTATTAGGGTTTCATTAGATTCATCACGTGATTGAAGAAATTAGGGTTTTTGGGTCCCTTGGATGAAAAATCAAGAATTAGGGTTTGAGGCCTTCATTTGTGTATCACTAAAGTTTTAATCATCTCATTATTTTAAGGACTTTAAGGAGATCTTAACATGCTAAGAATTTCATCATGATCAAAAGTTCCCATTGAAACTGGACAATTTGGAGATCCGTATAAAGTCAATGCAAGGTCAAATTTACATCCGTGATAGGAGCGGTGCACGCAAAAGTAGACACACGTGAGAAATGAAATTGAGTTTCAAATTTGACTTTTATTTACTTCCAATCTCTGCATTGATCAGTAAGAGAAAGATTATGGGTTGGATTCCCATTCTTAACCTTTACCATATTCATATTATTTAATCTTTTTATATATTTTTTTTTAATTTAACCTTTACCATTTAATCTTTTTATACTGATGATATATATTTTTAATTTAACATTTATCATAATTAAATGAATATATATCAAAATTTACATACTATTTATTTTATTAAAATTTAAGTTAGTGTTAAAAATTAATTAGAAAACATCATATAAATAATTAATAAAATAAAAAAATAAGAATTAAAAATAAAAATTTAAAGTAAATAAAACTTAATACAAAAAATTACATCATCCTAATGTAAGGCCAACATCAAACAAACTTTTCTCTATAACAAATTGATAACACAATCCAAAAATTGTGTAATTTAATTTCAGTAATTAATATTCATAGAGCACATACTTACACTAAGTACAGAGGACAAAAGGATCAATGAAACTGAACCATAAAAGAATTTCCTGTGTACAATTTTGCCCTGTCAACAACAAAAGATGACATTGTCTAATGACATAAAGATCCAAACAAGTTCCCACAATTGTTCAACAAATAAAATGTGAAAAGGAAGATAAAGCTATGTAACAAAATCATAACCAACAACAACATCGAAATGCAAATATATAGTCTTTGCTTGTTCATTGTAAGCAATCAGTGTGCGGCTCCCATTCGAATAATTTGTCACGAAATTTGCGCGTAGAGGCAAAAGTCTCATGCATGACAGATGGATTAATTTCCACCTAAAAGTTTCGAATCAACCGGCCGGAATTACCTGCGGATATTGTATGCTATTAAATATTGGATTTTTTTTTTAATTTAACCTTTTGACCATATTATTTGACACTATTTTATGTATATTAATAATTAAGTAAAAAAAACCAATAAAATAGAAAAAATAAAGATTAAAAATAAAAATTTATAAATTTTGCATACCTTTTATTTTATTAAAATTAATGTTAACAATTAATTAAAAAAATATCACAAAAATAATTAATAAAATAGAAAAAATAAGGATTAATAATTTTTTGTAAAATTTAAACAAAAAAAACTATTATTTTTTTAAAATATTTAATATTAGTTAAATATTTCTTGAGAAAAAAAATTAGTTTATGAGAAATTTAGATATTTTAAACAAACTGCAAAACAAATCTGCAGCAAAATCCGCAGAAAACTTTCCTACAAAATTACCTGCGGATTTGTATTGCAAAAAGGTGTTTTATTCTAAATAAGAAAATCGCAGCAAAATCCGCAGGTATTCCTGTGGATTTGTTTTTCGCCGGAAACTTAATTGTATTTAATAAAGTCGCAGGTATATCTGCGGATATTTTTCCGCAGGAAATTCCGATATTTTTAATAGTGATAATTGATTTGAATTTCTAATTAACACAAAATATACTAAAAAAAAAGTATCAACGCACAATAGCATAAACAATCATTTCAAAATTTATTTTTTAAACATTTTATTTTAATATTGTTAAATTATATATCACTCACTACAAGATAAATGTAGGGTCTTATAAATTCCACCCAATAGTGTCTTTGTTTTCTATGTTTTCTAACTTGTCTCAAAGATGAAGTTTTCATTCTTCCTTATATTGACTCTTCTCTAGTCCATTTTCACTCCCATTTCAGTGATAAACTCTAGCCCCATTTCCAATCTCCTCAAACATCGCAGCCCTACCTCCATTTACAACCTACTCCAATGTCGCAGCAGTACCATCATTTCATACCTCTTATGTCATAGCCCTCCTACCTTCTCACAGAAATTGATAGCACCACCACCACCATACAATCATCTCACGCGAGTTGATCAATGACCACATCTTTGCATGTGTGAAAGCGGGACTACCACCATGCAAGCCTCATATACCAACGTAATTTACATTACATGGCATATGGCTGTCAAACATAGCACCACCTCATCCAAAAGGATGCACACCTCCTTCTTTCGATCTTAACATACACAACTAGAAATATTAAAATTTCCTGCAGATTTTTCTGCAGCAAATTCCGCAGGTATACCTGCGGATTTCTCATAAAACACTTTTTTTCTAATACAAATTCGCAGGTAATTCCGAAGAAAAGTTTTCTGCGGATTTTGCTGCGGACTGTTTTGTAGTTTGTTTAAAATATCTAAATTTCTCATAAACTAATTTTTTTTTTCAAGAAGTATTTAACTAAAATTAAATATTTTATAAAAATAATAGTTTTTTTTTGTTTAAATTTTACAAAAAATTATTAATCCTTATTTTTTCTATTTTATTAATTATTTTTATGATATTTTTTTAATTAATTTTAATAAAATAAAAGGTATGCAAATTTATAAGTTTTTATTTTTAATATTTATTTTTTCTATTTTATTAATTTTTTTTATGATTTTTTTTACTTAATTATTAATATACATAAAATAGTGTCAAATAATATGGTCAAAAGGTTAAATTAAAAAAAATCTAATATTTAATAGCATACAAAATCCGCAGGTAATTCCGAGCCGGTCAGTGATTCTGAAACTTTTAGGTGGAAATTAGTCAATACTGTCATGCATGAGACTTTTGCCTCTACGCGTCGCAAATTTCGTGACACATTATTCGAATGGGAGACGCTCACACTGATTGCTTACAGTGAACAAGCAAAGACTATATATTTGCAGATTGCTGTTGTTGGTTATGATTTTGTTACATAGCTTTATCTTCCTTTTTCACATTTTATTTGTTGAACAATTGTGGGAACTTGTTTGGATCTTTATGTCATTAGACAATGTCATCTTTTGTTCTTGTTGACAGGGGCAAAATCGTACACAAGAAATTCTTTTATGGTTCAGTTTCGTTGATCCTTTTGTCCTCTGTACTTAGTGTAAGTATGTGTTCTATGAATATTAATTACTCGAAATTAAATTACACAGTTTTTGGATTGTGTTATCAATTTGTTATTGAGAAAAGTTTATTTGATGCTGGCCTTACATTAGGATGATGTCATTTTTTGTATTAAGTTTTATTTACTTTAAATTTTTATTTTTAATCCTTATTTTGTCTATTTTATTAATTATTTATATGATGTTTTCTAATTAATTTTTAACACTAACTTAAATTTTAATTTTAATAAAATAAATAGTATGTAAATTTTGATATATATATTTATTTAATTATGATAAATGTTAAATTAAAAATATATATCATCAGTATAAAAAGATTAAATAGTAAAGGTTAAATTAAAAAAAGCTATATAAAAAGATTAAATAATATGAATATGGTAAAGGTTAGGAATGGAAGTAAATAAAAATCAGATTTGAAACTCAATTTCATTTCTCACGTGTGTCTACTTTTGCGCGTGCGCTCGTTTCTATTGTGACATCCCAAATAATTCGATTATTAAATAATTAGAATTTTTAATTAATTATTTAATTAGAAATTTAATTGTTGTATTTTTGGGATTGTTGGAATTAATTAGAATAAAAGTGGAAGTGTTGGTGGTGTGAAGTGTAAAGTGGGGGTGTGATGAGTAAAAGGCAATACTCACACTAATTGTTTTATTTTTATTATTTTACAATAATAAAAGGAATAAAAGAAGGAAAAAGAGGAAAAGAGACATATTTGGGGAATTCTTATCATACGTACAATTGAGAAGAGGAGAAAGAAGGAGGAAAAGCCAAAAGTGTCAGAATCGCCGAATTCTCACGAGGTAAAGGGTGATTTCTCGCAGTTATGATGTCTTATGGGTTTTAGGGAAATCAATAGAATAGTTGATTATGTTAGGGAACCCGAATTAGATTTTCTAGGTTTGTAGGATTATCCCTAATGTGTCGAATTGCATGAATTTGATCCAATTGTATGTTATGGGGTTATTGGGAATGAATGTATTATACTACATGACATTGTGTTGGTGTGTATTTGGTTGAATTTGGTGTTATTGATGTTTTGATTCGTATGAGAATGAAAAGGAAAAGGTTGGGAAACATGCTGCTATTAAAATTGCAGGTTTTGGTCACTACAGGTCGCAGGAACCGGTTCCCATGTGGGAGGAACTGGGTTCCTGGTACAAAAACCAGGGAGGAGTACTTCTGGGTTAGTGGGAACCGGTTACTCCTGGGGAGGAACCGGTTACTCCTGGGGAGGAACTGAGTTCCCAGTTGAAAAATTACACAGGAAAATGAACTTTTTAGTGGGAACCGGTTCCCAATTTAGAGGAACCGAGTTCCCCATAGTAAAATCCAGAGAGCGTGAAATTCAAACCTGTGGGAACCGGATTCTCCCTGGGAGGAACCGGTTACCACTGTGTTATTTTGAAAAACCTTTAAACTTTGAAAAATCGTATTTTCTAAACCGTAACTCCGATTCGAGTGTCGTTTTGGGCAGTGTTCTTTAAATTAAAAATACTATTTTATAAAATGGAGAAAATACTAATCAATGAATTTTATTTTAAAAGAGTCGACTTTCGATTTTGTGAACTATGGTAGTTTTAGGAATGGTGGGTGAACCGTAGAGTTGTTCGACAAGTTGGACGAGGATTAATGCTTATGTGTTATTTTCTGTTGTTTATTCATGATTGTATTGATATTATGTGATGATTGTTGGTGTTGTTATTCATGGAATATAGTTGTTAATATCATGTTCCGTTGTTGAATGTGACATGCTTTTGATGTGCATGCATATGCATTCTGGTGGAGTTAATTCCCATTGTATGGAATTGGACTTGTAGAGCCAATACCCGTACCCAGTTGTCTAGTGGTGGTGAGGTTGGATTCGTGTCTCAATGGTGTATGGACGAATCGATGATTTGGGGGTCAACGATACCTTCTCAATGCCCTTACATTTCTCCGCCAAAGGTAAGTACTGCCTAATTGTTCCACGGCCTTCACAAATTTTTTGTGCAGCTCTGGTGTCCAGTCTACCTGTGACAAAGTACCAAAACTTTGTTTAAGATAATTGAGTTCAGAAGATCACTTGTAAGCAAACAGTGTGGAACGAGGGTCAAAGGAACACGAATATTATGAGAAGAATGAATGATCGTAAAGCAACTTACTTTCATCTTCTTCCTATTAGCTTTTAATACAGATTTATGATTACGAACGACCACTTTATTTTTAGATGCGGTATTACTTTCACTATTGGTAAGAACCTTCACATTTTGTGGATGTGGAGAAACAACACTCTCACACTTAGAAGTGTCCATAAAATCCTCCTCTTCCTTTTGAACCAAAGTAATTTCAGATTTCCTTTGTTGAAGAGTGCTTTCAGCATTCAAATTTTCACAAGTAGTTTCGACAGATTTAGATTCTCCATCATGCTCTCCACATTCTTTTTGAGTCGAGCAATTAGTCTGCTCTTGGCGAGTACTCTCAGCATTCAAACTTTCACTAGTTTCGACAGATTTATATTCTCCGTCATGCTCTCCACTTTCTTTTTCAGTTGAGCAATTAGTCTGCTCTTGGCGAGTACTCTCAGCATTCAAATTTTCACAAGTAGTTTCGACAGATTTAGATTCTCCATCATGCTCTACACTTTCTTTTTCCGTGGAGCAATTAGTCTGCTCCTGGCAATCCCCGTCGTCTACTAATCTTTCCACCTGTTTCAATTGTGGGGTTGAAGGAGCTGGATAATGCTCGTGGTCGTTGTCAGAAAACCGAGATACGTTTTCTAACTCAACCGAAGCTCTATTGTCGTGTTGTTCATTGTCTATTTGAAGCTGGAAGATGGAGACTACAGATTCCTTGACAGGTTTCAATGATTCAGACAGGACATTTGCCCCGGCATTGAACGCCTGCTAGATTTAAACCACATAAGAATTATTTCTCTCATCGTATGGTAAGCATAAATACATGCAAAATTTCACCAATGTTAATTAGAAGACCTTGTGAACCACATGCTGCCGGATATTTCTGAGCTTGTCCTCAGAGAGTGGTTTGCTGATAAATTCCACTGCCCCGAGCTTTAAAAAGACAACAAAACAAAGCAATGAGTCAAGAGTTGTGCATCAATTTATTTCCATTGCATGATCTATTTCTCTATTAATTTCTGTTTCGAATTTCGGTTCCCGTTATTATTCAAAGAATACAACCAAAATCTTACCGCTATGCACTTCATCATGGTGTTCAGACAATTGTTGTTTGAAGTCACTGCATCAAAAACTGAAAAATTATAAAACTTGCAGCAAACACAAATTCCATTTCATTGGTTTTTTGTGACATTGTTACTTCTTTTCTGCAGGATCAAATTGCTGCATATGTTGAGTACTTGATTCAGTTTACATCAGAGCAATTTGCGGATGATATTGCTGAGGTACACCTCTAGTTACTGATAAAGCTTGTGAACCACAAGTAGAAATATTCTAACTATTTTCATGGATTCAATTCTTAGTGTTATGTTTTGCCTATTTGTTTTTGGCGTGATAAAATATTTTGTTTGCAATTTTGGTTTCAAGATGGTTCCAGTGCATATATATACGATCTTCAAACTGGGCAGTGAGTGTCAAGTTTTGAGACCGCACTAGGTATTGAATCTTTGAAAGGATGTTGGTTATCTTTTTATCTCAGTCTTGGTTTTAATATGAAATATTTTGAATTTGTCGCCTTTTCTAATCTATCAGTTTCTTAAAGTATTATGTTTCATTTAGAACATCTTCAAAATGTTTATTCTGTTCATATTTCCTTAATACTTCGATTTTACTTTAGGAGTAAATGTACTGTATTGTTTTCTGAATTGGTATATGGATTGTGTTAGTGCAGGGCAGGTTTGGTGTTCATATGATGAAGGCTGAACTGGTTTTCTTTAGGAGTAAGTAACACATATCATAGCATTCAGTTTTCTCTTTAGGGGTTACTGACGCTGTCTCAATTTTCTTTAGGAGTTATTGGCACAGTCTCAAATTTGAACTATATGTGGCTATTATTATAAAAAGGTTGCGCAAGGTGTTAGAAGGCCAATGTTCAAGCCCAAAAGAAGTAGAAAACAACCCATGTGGCATGGAATATCACAGTGTTTGTATGGCTGTCACCTTTGTATAGCTTAGACTCATTTGATTGTATGAGTTAGTGTAGTTATTATTGCTTAAAAATTGCTTGTAAGTTACACAATTGCTAAATTTTTCAGAACCCTAGAAAGTGTTGCCTCTGCCACAAATTCAAGACCCGCACCGCTAAATTCCGACAATGGATACACATCTTGATACATCAACGGTATGTGTAATATATTTGTTGAAATACTGATTTTTTTTATTAACATATTTCTATTGCTTTGTTCCCAGAATTATAAAATTTTAGAATTAATATGGGAATTGTATTAAAGAGTCTTGCTCCAAATTTTATGACAGTATAATAGAGCAGAGGCACTGTTATAAAGCCACACTTATAATTTTGGACAAGCTCTTGGCTTTAACTAGTTAGCTAAGTTGTGCTCTATGTACCATTGCTCTGCAAAACCCCTAATTCCATGTAGATGACAGCAAATTGTATAAAGGAGCCATGAACTCAAAGCCAAAAAGAAGCGATAAAAAATTAAGGCATGTACATAAAAATTATGAAACACCAATTATTGTATATACTCCATCACACAGTCAGTGTAAAAAGAGATGTATCATATCAAATTCTCCTCTTCATAAATACTAGTATTAATCATCGTTGCTCTTAAATTTTCAAACTAGGTCCCACCTTCTCATTTACATATTGGACCACCCTACCCTCTATCCCCCAAAGCCAAGGTTGAAAATGATGCTTACATGATTTTGATAAGGCTCTGGAGTTTCCAGCTTAGTTGAAATGGAAGCTGCTTAGTGCTGAGCTCCGAGAATAATTTCCAAGATTCTACTTTACCTTGGTAAGCTCTTCATAATCACTATGATTTTGTTGAGTGGTCCTGTGATTTTGTGTTGAAGCACCTCTCAATGCTGCATAAACTGAGCAATAAGTCTATATTAATGGTTATGATTTAGATGTGCATGCAATATTTTTATTTCTTAGGGGTTTTTTCAATTGAATCATGGCTGATAATGGATAAAAGCGACATGCCAGACTTTAAATCACTTAATGTGTCTTGTGTGCTATATAATAATGATAAACTCTGCTTTTGTGTATTAAATTAAGAGTAAAAGATAATATTTATGCTATTTATTGAATTGTTTTTTTCAGGTTTAGTTTCTTAGTGTTTTGACTGATCGCAGAAAACAACATGGTTTGCTACATTTTACATGTGTATACTAGCTGAAACTGCTCTGGGATATGTTTATGGTGGATTGGTAAGATTTTTCGCACAATCTAAGGCGTGTTCAATATGAAGATGGCTTTGAAGAACCATCTAATAAAAGTGATCAATACGAAGATGACGTCGAAGAATCACATGAAGAAGACATTAGTAATGAATTCGATTTTAAGTTAGGGAGACAAATGAATTTTTGAGTCATTTTTAGTAATGCGACTATATAAGAACTTGTTACAAACTTTGTACTTTATAATTGTTATTCTATGAATTTGTTTTATTTAAAATCAAAGTATTTAAAATTAAAATTTTATTTTTTGTAGTTTAAAAATATTTGTTCTATGAATTTGTCTTCTTTAAAATCAAAGCATTTTAAATTAAATTAATCAAAGCATTTTAAATTAAATTTTTATTTTTATATTATGGTTATTTTTATATATAATTAAAAAGGATTTAAAAAATTGATATAAACACATGGAATTTCGCATTTTGATGTAGTTCAATGACATAGTAAATCATTATAGATTAATCTCAAAATTTATAGGTATCATCTATATGATGGTATGTTTCAATCCAACGGTTGATTTTAAAAATATTAATTAAGTGACGTGAGGTAACTCATGGTGTAACTCTTAGTATAATTTGATCCCATATATATATATATATATATATATATATATATATATATATATATATATATATATATATATATATATATATATATATATATATATATATATATATATATATATATATATATATATATATATATATATATATATATATATATATATATATATATATATATATTAAGTTTATTAAACCGAAAAATCATTCGTCTCTACTTCAAGTTTGGTTATAAATACACGAGTGTTGTAAATTTCAATATTTTTCAAAATAAAGAAAACATAAAAAAATATTTTCCTTTCTTGATTTGTGTAATTGTATCAACAAAATGTTGTTTTATAGAGTGAAATGTTGTAGCTTTCAATTTATTTGTTTTATAGAGTAAAATGTTGTTTTTTTTCTATTAGAAAATAGATAGTTAATTTAAGTGAATTTTTAATCCACTCTTTAGGGTAAGGCGATCTCATGAAAATCCAAAATATCTTTCATTAAATCGGAAGTTTATTTTGGCGCATCATTTTTGAAATATTTGAGTGAAAATCAGAAGTATATCTCCGATTTCTTACCGAAAATATACATCTGGTTCTGGGCATGACAATTAGCAGAAAAACAAAACTATAAGCAATTTAATAAAGAATTCAATTTATAATTCAAATTAAATACCTGCAATTTTTAAATCAAACAAAAGTCCAAAAAATGTTATCCAAAACGCATTTCATAATAATAGTATTCAAAGCAAAGATTTGATACAATACGAAATAAAAAAAACTAAAGTCAAACTACAATCAAACTAAACTACTGCGTATGGCGTAGGCGGCATGTCACCCTCGAGGTATTCCTCTGTTGTCTCTTGTATACTAGGGCACCTTGAGCCTCCGTCATGATGGCCTCCAAAACTCCTCTGACATCGAATCTGTCAAGAAACAACCCTCTGTTAATGTTATCCCTAGCAAGCTCCATGATACAGAGGCACCTAGGCAGCACATCCTGGGCATGATCCCTCCTCGCCTGCTCCTCCTCTCGGATCTCCTGATGAACCGTCCTGGATGGTTCCCCTGGAGCCCATTGTATCATGTATGGATGAAACACCTTGAAGAACCACAACATGTAACCGTACACGTAACTCCAGTCGTCTAGAGCCACGATACTCCTGGCCTCCTCAAGTACGAGATGATTCTCAAAACCATCAAAATTCTCATTCATCTCCTTCCTCTTCACTATCAGAGGGGCAGATAAAATAGGATGTCGAGGAATGGTCTGTGTATTCCCGAACTGATGCATCACTCGCTCAGGCATATAAGCAGTAGTCTTCCGAGTACCGCATGCCAACCAACATGTAAATAGAGAAACATCATTAAATGGTATCGTCTCACGGTGGTCGGCGTAGGCACTGAAGTGGATGTCCTCATGCACTATCCAGTCCAGGTAAACTTGATACAGTAGTGTCGTCTGGTTGCCTCTGAGCGGATCGTATGCACATGCACGAGGCATCTGCTCAGTATAACCCTCAACAAATTACCATCCTAAAATTTGTGGGAAGTGTTGTAGGATCCATCCCTGAAATATCAAAATTAAACCAATTAGATTCAAAATCAAAATAATTAAAAAAGGAAGCTAAGAGAAATATTTTATATCGTCATAAGAGACATACTGCCGGTTATCTGCCTCGTCTTCCACTTAGTCGCCTCAGTCAAATTGGTATACAAGTAAACCAAGCAGGAAGCCCCTCAGTTCCACCCACTAACATGCTCTAAATCAGCAAAGAACCTAAGGTACGTGATGTCAATGTAGGTGGCACTGGTGTCCACAAAGATCTGGGTGCTAACACGATACAAGAGGTATGCTCTCATGGCATACCCCCTGTGAAGGGTAACCTGTAACACCCCCTTCTATTTACCCGCGTTTTATAAATAATAATCAGAGTATTTAATCAAAATCCAAGAGGCGTCACAATTTTAAATATTGTAAATCATCAATGCAGTTGTCATGCTTTCACTGAAGAAGACTTATTAAATAAATAAGGCAACAGTTATGTTTAACAGCGAAATGTAACATAACCAAAAATTCTGAATACAACATTCACAGTATTCCAGAACAATAAACTAAAACATGAATCAAAACATTAAAGAATTCCAGGATATTTAATCAAGACACAATTCTAAACTAGTATGAAAATATCCGCTTAAAGGATTCAAACAACCGCTTCCCTAGTGTTACATCTACCGAGCACGACAACGACACGCGGACTAATTAATCGACTCAATGCTAGAGCTATCCTCACCAACTCCAAGCACTAATCACCGGATCGAAAATGTTGAGTAAGGGTGAGATCTCAATTCAATATAACATGCATTATACGCTTTAGAACACAGAATAATCGGATCGTTAATTTATAAATCTAGCACAAATCATAGTCAATTCACGTGCAATCCACACAATGAACATGTATATAATCAAACAATGGAAATTGCAACATGAAACCATCCTAGCATGTTACAATCCCATATGCAATGCGACTCTATGCATGTGGTACCAAACGTGAACCGAGTTCACACACTCCGTTTACATGTGGAAAGACGGTGTAAATTCATGATTCACCCATAGCTATTGGGTCAAGAATCCAGCCTCACTACCTCAACCTCCGGGTAAGTCTATTGGCTCAACCAGTTCACTTCCGCACAATGGGAATGAACCATAATCAACAAATGCGTATGCATGCGTCATCAAAAGCATGCAACATTAATTCTCAGATCATGATATCAACATATATCACACAATGCCAGTTCATCAATGTATCACATTCAACCATAATGAATATCAAGATACAACATAGGAAGCATTAATATTTCATCCGGTAACTTAGACCAATGGTAATAGTTCTCCAATATCATTAACTACTCACTCTTTTCAAAAATCGGGAGCTCGATCATTTTTGAAATAATTTTAGCAAAGTAGTATTTTTCTCTTTTCAAAAGGTAGTATTTTAAATTTAGAAAATAACGCCGAAAACGGAACTCGAATCGGAGTTACGGTTTAGAAAATATGAAGTTTTAAAGTTTTAGAAGTTTTTGGAAAAATACACATGGAACCCGGTTCCTACATATACAGGAACCGGTTCCTGAAAGTTAAAAATATCTCGCTCCCTGGTTTTTGTATGGGAACCCGGTTCCTACCTATACAGGAACCGGTTCCTGAGCCTAATTTTCCCAGTTTTGCCAATTTAACACTGGAACTCGGTTCCTCCACAGAAACCGGTTCCCACGACTATGTGATGTTTTCGCAACTTTTGACAGCATTTTGCATCCATTATTATTTCCAAACTTTCCAATACGATTTGGTACAT
This sequence comes from Vicia sativa, assembly GCA_021764765.1. NCBI lineage: Eukaryota > Viridiplantae > Streptophyta > Magnoliopsida > Fabales > Fabaceae > Vicia > Vicia sativa. Next base: position 26,294,175 of record CM038792.1, read on the forward strand.
TAGGAACACCATTTCATCATCATTTCACACTATTATAACATCAAACAACATGGTTTATTCATCCCTATCAATTATCTGACATACTTATGATCCTAATCCCAACACCGACACAAAATAGGGTTTATTCCTATAACTCATAATCATCATAATTCAAACTCTAACATACCCAATTATCCCTATGATTCCCAAAACCCATAAAGCATATTAATCGATCGAAACCACCCTTACCTCGCGATGATTCTTCGATTTCTCTCGTCGACTTTCCTCTCTTTTCCTCTTCTCTCAATTCTACGTGAAAGCGGTTTCTCCAAAAACCTATTTTTCCTTTCTTTTCCTTTTATATTCCTTTTAATGTTCCTTTATTTTTCCAAATAAAATGAAATAATAATAATTAGTAAAGTAGAGTAATTTACTCCTCATACCCACTAATTATTCCTACACCTCAATCCTTTCTTTATTAAATGACCAAATTAATCCAACTACTATTAATACTTAAGACTTCATTTAATTAAATAATTAAATCCTAACTTATTTAATATTTAAATTAAATCGGGTGTCACATAACCTGCTGGGATCACCATCGATGCGAGGCGTGCAAGCTCATATGTAAAAAGCGCTTTAACTATATCTCACGTAGCTACCACGTGTCTTATCAACCTCCTCCGAGCCTTCTCCACGATAACTCAGCCTCTCAACCAATGATCAATCTCCTCCTCTTTCTCCAACGGTGATCCAAACCCCTCGACCGGCATGTGAAGGGCATAAGTGACGTCGTCCAATGTAATCGTCATCTCTCTGTGTGGTAGATGAAGCGAAGACGTCTCCTCGTGCCACCTCTTTACAAAAGTGTTGGTTATCCCCCAGTTGACCACGCTATATCCACAGAGGTTCAAATCTCCCAATCATGTAATGCATAGTAGATCATCAAACCATGGCTCGAGAGGGGGAGTTAGCTTGCTGATCTTCCTCTCATGGCTTATGACCTTCAAAGGTATCGCGATCCGCAAGAAAAAATTCACTGTTAGAATTCATAATATTATTCATGACATAATTAATAATTGTAAAATAAATGTAAATTTCACATCTCTCAATCCCATATGCCACATGGATGGGGTAAAGAGCGAGCGCAGATAAATCAAAAGGTCCCCCTCTAAAGACCTGAGGAACCTGTGGTACCGCCTCTGCTGTTAATGCCTCTGCTGGCACTGGTGCCTCTGGTGCCACTGGTACCTCGGGTGGCACTAGTACCTCTGGTGCCACTGGTACCTCGTGTGGCACTGGTACCTCAGGTATTGGGGGTGTAGGATCAAGTTTCACCTCAGATGGCCCCGCCTGTGAAGTAGATGGGGATCCCGTCTTAAAAACCCGTAGTGGTGAGGATGGTGAGGATGCGAGTCTGCGGTAGGACGGAGGCGGGGAGAGATGGACTGGAGACTCCCGTCTACTACGGGAGGAAGTAGTAGAAGGTGTAGAATCGGAATTAGTAGAATGTGCCTTGGACATAGCCAGTCCAGATGTCGAAACAGCCCGTGTGGCCTGACTCCTCTCTCTCCGCACATAAGCATGTTGTGCAACCCGACCATGCCTCAAACGTGATGGTCTCTCAAACATATCTCCTGTAGATGTAAGAATGAAACGTTATCATATGGCTTACAGAGGAAAAAAATTTAAAAAAAACAATGCCGAAAGAAACCGAAAATAATCTTTTCGTTTTGTTATAGAGGAAAAAAATGAAAAACAACAATGCAGAAAGATATCGAAAATCAACTTCTGGTTTTGTTCATGCCATGAAACCGAAAATAAACTTCCGGTTTCTTCTAGAAAACAAAGCTTCGTACAACCCACCTCAACATCCCAAATGTGTTAACAAACATGGATTGATCATCAAAACAATTTAGAAACAGTTATATAATGACTCCTAATGCTATAAATTGTAAAAAAACAACACATTTAAAACCCTATTTCATTAATTTCAATAGAAATTACATAAACTCTAAAAATATGTTAAATCACTTAATTGATTGATTAAAGATGGTTGTTGCTTACTTGATTCCGTTAGTTGTTGTATTTATGCAATGGTTGATGGTTTGTGTTGGTTGTTTGAGGAAAAATTGAATTTTGAAAGAAATGGTAGAAGAGAGTGATTGAGAGAGTTTGAGTTTGTTTTTTCAAAAGTTTTCTATTATGGGGACGGGAAAGGTTTTGGCGCCCTTTAAATGCATCCAGGAATCGGAAATATACTTACGGTTTGGAATTGGAGGTATACCTCCAATTTATACCAAACCATTTTCAAAGAGATTTGCATGGTATAGGGTGCGAACCGGAAGTATATTTCCGGTTTCTAGGGGCAGTAGTGGAATTTCACGTGGTGCGCTAGAAGACTATGGGGTGGGTTAAAAAATTCACTAATTTAATATGTAAGTTTAGATTTCATGTGATAGACGTTTTATATATTGAATATTGTAAGATTCAAGAAATCACATCTTTAAATTTCTTTTTTCACCACAACAAGAAGTATGATATATAGTTAAGGTTGTTAAAATCTCGATTTAAAACCTAAACTCTATAGATTTCACGTTTCTAGGTCAACATTTCGCTTTAAATCGTAGGTAAAAATCTTTTATGTAAAATCGTATTATGGGACTAATTTAAATGATTTAAATCGCTATGAAATCAGTGAAATCGTAAAGGCGTTCGATTTTACTCTTTGACCCGATTTTACATTTTTTGTCAAATTTTAAAAAATATGTTTTGTATATTTCTCCCATGAAAACTTCTTTCGTGCTTTTTAGTTTTATTCACATTTCTATCTTAGTTATAGTATTGAAGAACCTTTTTCATCTAGATATAAATGTAATCAAATTGAATATGAACTCACTTATGAAGATGATGTTGTAAATGAATTGAACTGATGAAGATGAAAACACTTGTTTTTGTGAACTTTAAAAACTTATGAAACTCTTATTTTTTTATATAATCTTTTGGATGTTATTTTTTATGATTTGGTGGATACTTTTTATAAATTTAATATTATTTTAATATGAGGTAAAATCCATGAATTTACGTTCGATTTTACCTAAACAAAACGAGTTAAGATAAAAACTTAATTCGACAACCTTACATATATTGATAGAGAAAATACGTCGTTGTATGTTGTATGTCTACTTCGTAGATAAATGTTATGTTTGTCGTGCAACACTGTTAACTATGAGTTTACTCACAAGCGATGTTAGGAAAGAAGATTTAGGTAATCTCGATAATGGTAATACTGATGCTACTTCTTCTAATGGTAATGTTGAGTCGGTCCTGCTATTCCCCTGCGGCACCGCAACAGATGAATAACCCCCTCAATTTCACATTTCATGTTTCTACTGATTCGGAGTCTCATGTTTCTGTTTTCGTTCCGTCTACTCAACACAGTCTTGACATTGTGCAGGTAGAGTATGAAGTTGATGTTGCAGTCATCAAAGACAAAACATTTTTGTGGAATTCTTGGGCTGTTTTGGCAGATGAGCTAGAAGAGGATAGGAGTACTGATTTGGTTCATAACAATGGCAATGGTGTTTTTTCTGCAGCAGTAACTAACCTTAAGAAGAACAAAAAACTTCCTAATTCCAATTAGAAGTATGGTACTATGTCCCAAACAGGCCTCAAGAATATTACATTATGAAGTGTGTATATTGGAATGTTAGGGGAATAACTAAACCTCCATCAAGATTAGCTATCAAAAGGCTTTTGATTCTTCACAAGCCTAACTTCTTTTTCATTTTTGAACCTAAGATAATGTATGATAAGCTTCCTTGCAATTGGTTTCTCAAGCCTGGGTATAAATACTTTGCTTGTAATAACTCTCCCTAACCCTCTCTTTGGTTGTCCTATGTTTGTCCTTGGTTGAAAGCTTCAGTTGCTCATAGCTGCCTTGAAAAATTGGAACCATAATTCTTGGAAATGATACAATAATTCTTGCTGAAGACAAGCTTTCTCTTCCTCTCGACTTGGATGACTGTTTTTGGAGAAAAATCTAGAGTGAAGTGACATCTAAACTATTATAAAAAATGAGACAAATATTTATTATTAATAATTAATAATTATTAAATTAAACACATGAAAAATATTTGTCAATGATACATGAAAAATCACGGGACATAAGACACATATTTTTCATTGATAAGTATAAAAAAACTCAAAATCAAATATTTAATTAATCAAATATATTATTTATTTCATACTTTACTAATATTGAACATTAAAAATATTTATAAGAAACTTTTGTTATCCCGTGCTGTAGCAGAGATACTAATCTAGTACTACATTGTAACATCACTCCTCCAAGTATGAGAAATTGATCCCTATTCTTTCTTCAGTGTTTTCTATTGCTTGATTCTCACTTGATAATAGTGACAAAAAGTACTTGGTATTTACTTTATGAAAATGAGAGTGACTGAATAGTAAGTAATTGGTAGTAAAATAAAACCAGTCATTCATATTATAATCACTCATGACTTATCAATGATCGCTTTAGCGAAGTTCTGTTCATATTAAAATGACAATTTCTTGTTGCCTCCTGTCCCGTAAATGCAAGTGGCAAGTTGACACCTTGCAGAACCATTCTGTAAATCCAATAAATTCAACTATGATTACATGCAAATAAAACTCAAAAGTAGGTAATATGACTAGAGAACTATCCTATTGCATTGGTTGAAACACACTTAATGCTTCATTTCTATGATGGTGTACCACTACACTATCAATCATGATATTCTAGATCATCAACTCTTTTCCAAATTATCAAAAATCTTCACCAAACCTCTCAAGCACGAAGACTTTGTTAAGTTAAGATATTTACTTGGAATATCTATAAGGTGATTTATAGCTATTAATTTAAGTTTGTGGTGTCAAAATAGTGATAGTTGATTTAAGAATGTCATTTATATAAATAGAGGTGATGTATTGGATTAAATTTTTATCAAATCAAAACTCATAAACTCTCCATAATGCAAATAGCCTTCCTTTAAAATAAAAATACTGTACTTAACAGTATGTACAGTATATTTAACAAATAGTCTTCCCCAATAGCATTCCTATACGTCATACTTCCTTCACCTATCCAAAACTTCCTTCCAACAATTCAGTTTTTTGTTGTTCTCTTCCGGCAATGGTTGCAACTGAATCAGAAGCAGATTGAAATCGCGTTCCTCGACGATTTCGTTCCCGCCACTCGTTGAAAATGGAGAAACTTGTGACTCTGAAGAGCAATAAGGTTAGCAATCACATACCTGACGATGCTTCGCTCTCCATTCTATCAAAACTATATATAAAATCTTTCAAGAGATTTGAATGTGTGTGTAAACAATGGTCACTCTTATTTCAAAACCCTTATTTAATCAATATCTTCCGCAATCATATCATACATAAAAATCATGATGATGATGATGTATCTCTCATATTACAACTTGGTATACGACTTAGTCCCGCAGTTATCGCAGCTACTCGCGGACCCACATGCTGCACCAATTTGTATTTCGTTTCTGGGGACAGATTTGAGAAGAAACTCAAACTCAATTTTTCACTTCCCTCTCAAGTCCTTGGCTCATCTATTAATATTATTGGGTCTACAAGTATCAATGGCACTCTTTCTCTCTCTACTTTCTTTAATGATGAGAAACATGTTGTATTGTGGAATCCAACTACCGACGAATTAAATGTCATTCCTCCTAGCCCCGTTGAGTCCTCACCTTACCGATCGTTTATGGTTTTTGTTGATGGATTTGGTTATGATCATCTTAATAATGACTATAAGTTGATCCAGTACGTGGAATTTGACAGTCTAACTTACTATGAATTTGAGTTTCGGGGCATATCATGGGATGATCCTTTATATATAAATGTATCCCTGGAGCCCTTATGGGAGATATATAGTCTAAAAAGCAACTCTTGGAAGAAATTTGATGTTGACATGTCTACGGTGCTGCGCCCTAATTGGGGGAAAGATCTTATCCGACTCTACCTGGATGGAATGTGTCATTGGTGGGATAAAATTGAAAAAGACAATGATGGATCATATTTTGTTTCATTTGATGTGAGCAATGAGGTGTGTTTTAAGAAACCCATGCCCTTAGACATCGATGATACTTCAGTGAAGAGGCATTTGGTGATGTTAAATGAGTCCATTGGTTTGATCTCATATAGCCACGAGACGGACACTCTTCACATATCATTTTTAGGTGAAATTGGGGTAAAAGAATCATGGACTAACCTTTTCATTATTGGGTCATTGTCTTGCATTGACCATCCCGTCGAAGCAGGGAGGAATGGTGACATATTCTTAATAAAAAAAGACGGAGAACTAGCCTGTTTTAATTTGGATACTCAGACGATTACAAAGCTTGGTGTAGAGGGAGGCCTAAGTCGAATGGTAATTTATAAAAGAAGCCTTCTTTCGATAAGAGGAATAAATAAATAATTGTTATTGTTTTGTTTTCACCCAAGAGGTCTATTTAGAGCTTCTTGGAATTTTACGTTGTATGCGAAGTGGCTTGTCAATTGCGCATATCATATTTGTCATCAATTACATGATAGATTAAGAAACCATTTGGTAATATGAATTTTCCTTTATCAATTTTATTTTGAAAATTTTCTTTATATTCGCATATTCATGTGATTTGCATTTCCATTGTAACTTGTAACAATGATCTTTTCCCTCTTGAATGACCTACAATTGTAACATGTAACTTCAAAATGTTGATACTCAAATGAGAAAATATCTCTGTTTGAAATTTGTCTTTCGTTACCCTGAGTTTTTTGTGGGAATGACATGGTATATCAGACGTTGGTTTATTTAACTCGTGTTATCTTCCATTAATTATCATCAGTCATTATCTTGTGTGGTGGAGCATGTGGATTATTTTGTGTTTGTAATGTATAATGGTTGGAAGATGTTAGCGTCTTTCATAGAAAAATTAGATTTTGTTGTGGGTTTATAGAAGGTCTAACAAGATTGAGGTTAGTATAAATAAGAGAAGACTTTGCAATGAAGTAAAAGACGTTCATTCAAGAGACATTTCATGGTGTATTTCTGTTTTTATCAAATATCAAACTCTTTCATCTACCTATAAGGATGGGATTTTGTTGCACTTTTCCGCCATATCTCTCTTTATCTTTTTGCAATTTATGGACTTGTGCTTGTAACTCCTGCAATTTTTGCATCACTTCTTGATTACTAGGATTTATTTTCCTTGGATGCTTATACAAAGAGGTTGGAGTCACACCATGACCTTTATCCCTCACCTGACCGGGATACTCAACAACATTTAGTGCTCGACTAAGTATGCTCATGTTATCCTGGTCTTCACCTGTGGATACCGATTGCGATAAGGTTTCCTGTAATTCATTTACATATAGAAAATTATTAGTGGAGGTAAAAAAATTAATTATATATTAATAAGCATTTGATTTAATTAAAGACACAATGTTATACTTACACATTCATCATAAATATGTTGAACATCAAGATTAACAACTCGATCCTTGCCACACGAGCTTCCTTCCACAAAACATGTGTTAGAAGTGATGTTTCGCCACTTTTCGTCTCGTCTAACTACGCATTGACACAAATAATAAGATCATCAATTATAACACATTGAGACAATTAATAAGATTGTAGCATTTATATTTACTTACAATTTTTCCTGTAAGCGTGCATATCCCATACGCCCTTTTTTGTATGGATACATGGGTTTTGATGCTCTCTCACGATTTTTGGCACTCACTTTCTTGAAATTCTCGTCTCTTCTTTGGCCTACAAAAGCAACTCATTCTTTAGGTGTAATGAAGCTCTCATACTTCATTGGACGTTCCGGATCCTCTTCAATAAAATTTCCTTCCTCATCCTTAAGATACTTGTTTGTTAAAAAAGCTTTCCGTCCTCTGTGTCTTTTTCCTGCCAAACCAAGTATATAGTTTTTACGGGTATCTTCAATGTTAAAAGACCTCTACGAAAAAACATACGCATAAAGTGTGTTAGTATAAGTAATTTAAACACATTATCGTCAAGATAAAGCAAATAACAACAACCATATATGGTAACTTTATCTCACCAAATTTTCTTTACCCTAAGCCAACTCTTCTTTTCCATCTAGGAGTGGTGATTGGAATGTGTGTACGAACAAGTGTATCAATGTAGCTTGTCAACTTTGCAGATTAGACCCAATTAGTTGGTCCTCATTATTCCAATCTACATTATATGTTACTCCTCTATCTCTATCACGAATGATTCCCTCGTAATAGTTATGCCTCGTGTAATATCTTTTCTCAAGTATCATCCGGAGCATTTGCATCTTGTGAGTTTTTTTATTACTAGCCATTTGACCTATAACAAAGAAAGAAAAAAATGAAATGACAAATATAAAATCCATAATCAATAATCCATATATATATATATATATATATATATATATATATATATATATATATATATATATATATATATATATATATAAAATGACATATATTTGAATTTTATTGAATGATGTAGGCTATAATTTTACTATTACCTTTTTCACTAATGTCTCTTTCTTTTCTTGGTAGGAATATGTTATACTGTCTCTTAACAACGGACGGTTGGATTGATCAAAATACCCTCATTATGATCATTTATAATACATGATTCATTCTCATTTTGATCATTTATGATAATTCAATGTCAACACCAATATCACCTTGAACTTTTATTGGATTTAAATTTGTTTTAGAAGATGATAGATATGTAGATAAAAGTATAGAAATTTTTAAATTATTAAGTTGTAAAAGTTAAGTAGAACACTCTTGTACCTTAAAACTTAGTTGAATACCAATAAATAATATTATTGTAATGTCACATCATTTTTTATAATTATTTTAATTTTAAATAAATCAAATTTTAAATCAATTTACATTAAATATATCGATACCAAATTATTTAGCATGTGTACTTAAGAATTTATAAAAAATTAATTATCCATATATTTAATTATGATGGTGATGTTGATTATTTGTATCTAAATTTGTTTAAAGTAAAATTGAGGACTAAAAACACGGTTTTGAAATAGGAATCCAAAGTTTAAAATAACTAAATAAGGTTAAAAAATGCATTTAAGTCTTAATTTAAATAATGAAATGATTTTTAATTTTTTAAAAATTAGAAATATTTAAATACATTATAGAAACATATTTAAATAATGAAATAATATTTTAATTATTTTAAAAAATTATAATAGTTGAATTGGAGAAACTAATTTTATACTAAATCTTTTAATTAAGTGTTGCTACATTACTCTAAAACCAGTACTTTTACCATGTCTGATGCGCGTGTTTAGGTAGAATTTTAGTTTAATTTTAGCGCTAAAATGTGTATTCTGTTTTAATATATTAAAGATAACAAAATGAAAACAAAAAGAACTTAAAGAGGCTAATGTTGTAAAATTCAAAAAAGAAAAATTCAATTTCAAAAGTGGAAGACTAAAGCTGAATTATTTTGGGATAATATATATTAAATAAAGAATAAAATTTAAAAAAAGAAACTTTATATGTCATTTGAGTTTATTTTTTAATTTTGGGATAAAAGTATACATTAAATAAATAATAAAATTAAAAGAAGAAACTATATCAAAACATTATATGTCATTTATATATGGTTAAAGATCATATATATTATGCCTTCAAAACAAAAGATCATAATATTATCATATGAGCTATTTGTGTAATTGTGTTAAATAATATTAAATAGATAAAATAATAATAGACAGAATATAATTTATTTCCTTTTTTCTTTCAATTTTTTCTTTCGTTCAATTTTAGAAACGCGTCTTCAAGTTTCTTCTATAAATAATTTCGACTTTAAATACCCTTCAAACCCTAATATTTGATTCACACATTTTCTCAATTCTTCACAACTTTCTCGGTTGAATCTTCTTCATCTTTCAACTATGACTTCTTACACCGTTGTTTTGATGCTAGTTGTTACATTGTTGGTTAGTTTCACCGTTGCTCAGTCTCCACCACCAGTTGTCACTCCTCCTGTCCCTAGCGCTTCATCTCCTTCACCATCCACTGTCATCGCACCACCTCCTGCTGTCACCACTCCACCGCCGATCCCAAAGTCTCCCGCTAAAGCACCCTCGCCGTCCAAAAGCAGTGTTGCCGCTTTGAACGGATTCACTGTTTCTGGATTCGCGGCTGTTGTTATCTTTGCTGCTGCTTTCATGATGTAGAACTAGAGAGTAGAGAGTTTTACTCTTTTGCGTTTTAGTTTGATTTATTTTGTTTTTAGTTACAAATTTACATTGATCTAAACTTTTTAACTTATTTTCATTTGTTTCTGTGAGATATTTCGATTCGATCATTTTCTGTAATCTACTTAATATTACTTAATATTTTAATAAATGATGTAATAACTTTCCGTTATTTTCTTCAACTATTATTTATATTATTTGCAATGTCTTTGTTGTATAAATTATTTGTATCTATGTTTCGTTAACTATTTACGTGCTAAAATTAAAGATATATGATTTGAAGCTAGGTTCTGTCTTTTGATTCAGTTAGAAAATATATTCTGGTCCCAATAAAATAAAATTAGTCTAAATCAATTATTTCTCACATACTAAATGTGTGTCTGTATTGATTTTTAAAAATTTCGGAATCAATTTTAGATGTGTAAAATTGATTATGAATAATATTGAGATGTTTGTTTTATTAAAAATATAATTGATTCATCCTTCAGAATTGATTGTAATAGTTAAAATTTTGGATGATTTTTACGCTAAAATTTATTATTTAATTCACTTTTACATAAATATATCCAAATATAAATTAATTATGCTGAGCTCAATTCTATTAAAATCAATTCTATCAAATTTAATTTTGCTAGAATCAAACGTAAATTCTAATACCTAATTTGATTATTTGATTGAAGGCATGATATTAAATAGTTAAAAAATTAATTATTTTAAATATTTAAATTAGTCCTAGAAAATGTATTTAAATATTTTTCTATAATGTAATTAAAATAAGACCTACGAATATCTCTTGAATATCTCTTTAAAAAAGCATTTTTATCTATTGTTTAATTAAAATATTTGTAAAAGTAAAATTTCTAACTAAAAGAAAAATTATCAATTTTAGAGAATCAAGACCTACGAATAAGTGTGTCATAATTATTTTGTAATTAATAATAATTAATCGTTAAAGGTGAATTGTAAAAATATAAAAAACTATGTAAGTGAAAATTAAATAAGGAACACTTATGAAGTGTTTCGAAGACAGTTCTATTTTAAATTTGGAAATATGCAACGCTTAACTGTTGTCGAGGTGAAACAAGGTACTGTTGATAAAAAGTGTTGTTGTAGGTAAACAGGTAATATTTGGTAAAAGTGTTGTTGAAAGCGTTTGTTTCATTAAGGATCGCAATTTTATTAAACAACATCAATTTGACTTATAAATTGAGCATTGTAGGTTCATAAAAACACAAAATGTACATCTTCTTCATCGAAAATTTCGGATACTCTTTACTACATTTGAGTTTTCATCGATCTTGCACAAACTCGATAAAAGGTTGAATTATTTTGGCTATTCCCGTAGAAACTCTAAGACAATTTGAGAGTGATTGAAATACTATAAGAAAAATGATCTTAAGACTTATAAGGAAGCATTAGCTTCAAAGGATGTCTCCTTTTGAAATAATGATATCTAAGACGAAGTAGATTCAAATATGTTATCATATCAACACTTTGTAGAACCATGTCACGTATCCCTCAACATAGTGCCAACTGTTGGTTGCCTGTATCGTCCGACCCTCCTCAGGCACCATATGATTCTCCCAATCCTGGAAGATGCCATCGAGTTCTCGGCGGACAATGGTGTCAGGAGCAGCCTAAAAAGGAGATTTGGGTATGGTCCGCACATAGCCAAATTGCCGCATCCATCGCTCCAAAAGATATCTGACCATAGTGTTGGTCTCACATGCGACCACGACCAGTGAGACGGACTCGAACTGGATAATCAGTTGGTGATCCTCGAACGACGTCCATTGGATGTCATCATGGACAATCCTATCCAGATATGCTCAGAAAGGCAACATAGTTTGGTTCCCTCTGTGGGGGGCATACCAAGCATCCCTCGGCATGTACTCACTATAATCTAGAGCATAATCGAAACCATGGATGCGGTGGAAGTGAAAAATGATCCAGCCCTAAAAAAATGAATAAGATTCATGTAAGAACAACTAAGTTATTAATAGTAAATTAAATTTAATAGTTGGAATGATAATTACCGTCCGTAGGTAATCGAGCCTATCAATTTTCGTGTCCTCCAGTTAGAGGTTTCATTCCGATTTTGGTATAGGTTACCAAACAGCCCCCTAGTTCCATTCCCTCACCCTATCCAAATCCATGAAGTACTTGAGGTATGTTACATCCACGTAGTTGGCGCTTTTGTCCATAAAAATGGACGTGCCAACCAAGAACATGAAGTAGCACCTCAGAGCACACTGACGACGATAAGGAACAAAGAAGTCTCCTCCGACTGGGAATCAACTGTCGTAGAGAGGTGCTGGTGATATAGCGATTAAGGGTGATGCAACTCGATATCTTCCACGCGTGGTTCACGACTTTAGTGGCTAGCGCTCATGTAAAGATAAATAATTAATATTAATTTTTACATATTAGTGCCTAAATCATTAAAATGAAAACGTAACAAAATTAGTATACTTGTCCCTTTGAAATATATCGAGCGAAATGATTGGTGTAATAGATCAAGAGGGCGGTGTCGACGACCTCTAGCAAATCTCACATTAGTCTCCTCCTGCTTCAAACATCAACCATTTTGGGTTCTAGAACCCGAACTTCGGTTCCTCCTCCTCCTCGTAATCCCTAGACGAGGACGCATGTGGCGGCTCCTCGCAGCAATGATGTTCCTCAACTTCTTCTCGTGGTACCCGACCGCATCCTCGTCGCCTCGTAGTCTGCTCGTCTCTCTCGTCGAACAGATGCAGTTTGGTTGGACCTACCAAGTCTTAATCTTTTGTGGTTTTATGTCATTTTTCTGTAAAAACAAATAATCGCTAATCAAATCAAAGGTAAGCGGAAGAACAAGAACATGTTTGAAAATTTTTTAAAAAAAACTCAGGTCTATTTTCGGAGACGCATCTCTGAAACTCCTCAAAGGGGTTTTCAGAGATGTATCTCTGAAAAACCTGTGATATCCATTACCAAAACTTCAACCTAACAACACCATTCTTACACCAAAATCCAATTTTTACACATAAAAGCAAGATTTTTACAATTTATACATAATCTAATCAACTTAAAATAGAAATGTAAAGATTAAAAGGGATTAGAGAACTTACTCAAATTTGAGTTTTTAGAGTTGTTGAAATGAGTTGTAACAAGTGCATATGAGTAGGCAAACTTGTATGAGTTTTGAAAGTATAGATTTTGTAGATTTTTGGGGTGTTTGAGAGTTAGAATTCCGGAGGAAATAAGAATGAGGGGTGATTGTTCGTATTTGTTACTGTAATAGCCTAATTTTGAGATGTATCTCTGAAACACCCTTGATTTTTTTTTAAAAAAAAAATGTTATAGCAATACATCTCTAAAAATACCCCAAAAAAATAAATTATGGTGCGTTTGAAAATGCATCTTTAAATTTTAGGAGTAAAAACGTAATTTTGATAGAAGTGGCTTTTGCCAGATGTGAAAAAAATTCCCTTTGATTTTGGAGTTTGTATGTGTCTTTGATAAAGTCCCTTACTTTGATAAAAGACAAGGGACATCAAGAGAAAGGGTCAGTGTGTAGATACCCAGTATTAGTGGTGGCTTCCAACTAGAAGAAGATGAACAAAATCCTTATTTCATTTTGCGGCATGGTAAACTATTTTTTCCTGATTCTATATTGTGCCAAGTGTTTTTGTTTTTCTTATATAGATAATTTGAACAAATACAACAAGCACAAAGCTTACAAAGAAAAACAAAAATGTTTGTGAGGTTGAGGCTCACCGTTAGAGTCACAAAATGGGTTATCCGATTTATTTAGGGTCGATCTTTATGGGTTTGGGTTTTTTAAGACTGGGCCAAAAAATCCTATTATAATATAGGTCTCAAAATTACTACTCGAGTTCGGTCCTAGATGGGCTTCGGGCTACTCGATCCTAAATGAGCTTTTTTTAAATAAAAAAATTAAAGTAAAAAATCCATAATTTTGACTATAAATAAAATAAAAAATTATATTATTCTAAATATAATACATTTTTAAGTACTATATTATCTTTTACAAATATTATAATGTGTTTTTAAATACAATATATGTCTAAATCATAAAAAATAATGCTCAAAATATTTAACATAAGAGAAACTAATCGAATACGAGAAAAAAAATGTTGATTATATTAATGTATAATATTTAAAAGAGAAAGATTGAATAAAACAGAGACTTTGTCTGTGAAGTGAAAAATTAATGTGTTATTTTGAAGTAACATAATATAATAATTAATATGATTTTTAAAATTTTGTAGCAATCCGGGTCTAATGGCTACCCACGGCCCATAAGGGCTAGCTCTAATGGGTAGCGGGATTTTTAGGGTGGACAAAAAGACCCTTAAAAATATGGGTCTAATTTGAAGGCCCAATCCCTATGATTTTTCGGGGGCCATATGGGCTAGCCCATTTTGATAGCTCTACTCACGATATGAAGTTAAGGCTCCCCACCACTAATGCTTCTATTTTGGTTGTTTGGCATTCAACAAGTTAGACTATCCTCTCTTCACACATTATGTTCCTTTTCCATTCGGTAAAGGAGATGAAGATCATCAATTTATTCGGGACAACTTACTAAAGATTTGAAGGACCACAAAGAATCATACATGATTTATATGGAAAATAAAATTATTTTTTGATGCAATCCATGAATCTCTTGTTCTTCGCATTAATGAATTTATGTGATTAAACATGTTTTGAATGTAACATTTCCTTAATATTAATGATGTCAAATATATAAAATTTAAATATTCTAATATATGTTTAAGTTTTCAAAAATATTTCTCCATTTTCAATTTTAAAATAGGCTTTGTTTTTTAAATTGATTTTGTGTTGGGTGGTTCCGAAAATGTATTTTCATAAGATTAGTATAGGGTGGTTCCAAAAAATGTATTTTCGTAAAATTAGGATAGGGTGGTTTCAAAAATGCATTGATAACACGAAATCGCATTATATATTTACTATGAAATTAACCCGTTTTATATCATATTGACCCGATTAATTCTCGAATATTCCGAGTTGGTTATGACTTTTTGCAGGTACCACATATCTCAGCTCAAACTAGAAGAAAACATGAAACATGCAAAGCTAGCAACAAAGAACAGAAGAAAAGACAAATCTGTCAAGAAATGCAGATTTTGCTGTTGTGACGGTCGTCAACCACCTGCCACGACCGTAAGATGTTTCAAGAGCGCGTGACGTCCGTCACGCCTTGGCCACGACCGTAACATGTTGACTTATGAAAAATGCTCGTAACGTCCCTGCCATGACCGTAACAAGCCTTATATCAGTTGTAAAACAAGTGCAGAACGTGGAAAAGCTCAAGCAGAGGAGTCAAAGACTCCTGATTTCACTCAACCACCCATGCAGCCACGATCAATCCCACGTTCCTATATTTCTGGAATTTTAAAGTGAAGCCCACGAAGCTTAAATCCCAACTGCCGGTTCACCATTCCTCTATAAATAGTTCAAACTTCGAAGTGAAAGACACATAGCATTTTAGAAATTAATTGTGCGGAAGCTCACGAATTGAAAACCGCTTGTTTACTCGTTCTTATTTTTCCAAAGATTTCGTATTTTTCCTTTGTTTATTTCACTGCCCAAATAACAATTCCCAACATTAGGAAATTGTTATTCTAGTTTAGGATTTATTTCAAGCTTCAGATTTCTTTTTACATTCCAAATTCCGAAGTCCGAATTTCCGATCTGTGGAAGAAGGATATAGGATACTGCTTATTTCAGGTTTTTAACATTACGATTGTATTACAGTTTATTTCAATTAATTAATTTGAGTTTTATTAATTATTTATAATGTCTGTCTTATTTTTCTTTATTTCTGTTTGCTGTGAATTTATTCCAATTGCCATGGCTAGCTAAACCTTTAGTGTCGGTATGGAATAGTAAGAGATGAGGTATCGATCAAAACTTAAGCTAAAAACTTAATTAACTTAGGCTCTGGTTATAACTTTTATGCTTAAAAATAAAACCTTTTTGTTACGAAAGTAAGAGAAGTAAATAGGTTAGGATCGAGACCACGAAAGTGTGAGATTTTCACCGGATAGCTAAAGTTAGGCATTCGATTTAAATACAGTGAAAGCGCTTTAAAACGAATTAGAATTAATTAAGTTTTCAAAAGTATTTTCTAAACACTTATATGCTAGCGAAAGGCATAGGCTTTAGACGATAATCCGAGATAAGACCACGAAAGTGTGAGTTGAAGGTTTTAGACCGATTATTTCTGTAACAACTAAGTTAACCATCCTTATACGCTTAGGTTCGATTAGATCCCTTAAGTTCACTCTATTACATACCGACTGCTCCATTTATTATTAATTTAAAATCAATTAGTTTACTTTCCTTAACCTTCCTAAAACTAACCGTGACATTATTCGTCTTAGCTAAACTAGCATTACTTTCCCACACTAGAGTGATTACAAAGTCCCGTGGATTCGATAATCTTTTATTACTACCGCGATATGTGCACTTGCGCTAAGATACCGTTAGACACATTAGGTCGATCGCACATCATGCATCTCTGAAATTTCTCTTGATACATGCTTGAATTTCTACGGGTTCATATTAGCCTAGAATTTGTATAACTACGAGTCTCTCATTTCATATTTTTTACAAAATACATTACATCATAATGAACATCAATTGGCATGTCGCATTTTTCAACTTCAACGGGGTAGATCCTCCACTTGAATTTAAATTCATAGAGTACACCTCTTTTGAAGATTTGATATCAATATTGAGATGCTCCTACAATACCTGACAATAGAAGAATTATGAAGCTTAAGTATCGTTCACCCTCGATTGACAATGAAGAGAAGATTCAATTCAACAACTTTGAGTTGAAGACGAGTGCAGATTTAAAGATTATGTGGAATACATTTAACCGTTATGAAACAAAATATTTGATCGAGATGAATGCGACGATTGTGAGATCGATCAAAGATATTATGAAGATGTTGAAACATCCATCTTGATGTTTAAATGTAATGTTTGATTTATGTTAATGATTATCTATGTAATGTTTACTTTTTATGTTATCAATGTTGATTTATGTTTGTTTCTGCGTCTGTTTCATTTATGTATTTGTTTATGGTTTAGTAGGTTACAAAAATACACTTTCGTAAGATATATAGATATGCATTTCCAGATTAAATTCAGCCAAAAATAATGGGGTGTGACTAAAAAACAAATTAATTGAGTGTGTTTGAGGTGCTCAAGATGGATTTCAATTCTAAGGGTAGTTTTGATTTATCACTAGGGTGGGAAAACAATCTTTAGGGTGTTGGAATAAGTTTGGTTCGTTGTTAAGGATCAAATTGTAGTTATTTTGTACATGATTTTGTGGTCCTTAACAATGTCTTTTTAATTAATTAGTATTATTTATTCTAGTATTTTGGTTTAATTAGGTTTTTATTTAGTTTTTGTTTAATATATATTATTTAACTTATTTCACTCTTAATTGTAGGAATTTATTGACTTATTCTCTCAAGCTTGGATTCAAGGGCACTTGAAGAGCTTTAGGGATGATTCTTTTTGAAGATATTTTTGGATGAAGGAAGCATGCTACAAGGCGCCAAATGCTTAGCGAAAATCGAAAAATGATGACCCATGCTTTCACCTTTTGGCCACCAACCCATCACTTCAGCTGACTTTTTTGGCTTGTAAAGAAAGAAAGAAACACTTCATCATGATTATCTTTTCATCTTTGTAAAAATCTAGGGCAAGAATTGAAAAGGAACACCATAGCTTTTCTTTCTTAAATCTTTGATTTTCATCATTTTCTACCAACAATCTTGAGAGCAAGCAACCATGGAAATGAGTGGCTAAACTCTTTTTGTGTCAAGATTAGAGGTAGTTGATCTATATAGTATGTATTTATTTTAATCCATTTGTGTATGAACATGGTTGATGATTAATATAGTTGAATATCTTTGTTCTTCATCTTTATGCTTTGAGTTTTGCTTGGAAAAGAATACTTCAAAGTAGACCTAGGATATTCATCATCTAATGAACAAATGCTAGGAATAGATTTGTATGTTAGTGTTTACTAAATATTGAACTTAATGATTATCATGTTAATAGTTGTAGTGAGGAATCATGCAAGGATTAACATGATAACATTCACAATCTTGGTGGGAAATCTACAAGATTGAGAGGATATGTATTTATAAAAATCATCTACTATGTTCATCACTTAATTAATTGAATATGTATGAAACTAGATCAATGAAACTAATCTTGACATGCTTCCTTAATTTGAAAACAATCTCAAACTCTCTTTAATCCAAACCATAACTCTCTTTGAAAGAATTAATTTAGTTATTTGGTTGGAAACTCATGTTTCTAGTAGATTAGATAACAAACCCCTTGGTTACAATATCTTAAAATACACTTTTCTATTGAAAGACTATAACATACACCAATCCCTGTGGAATCGATAATTAAAAATACTTTGTTCGCGGAAAAAACCTACAACAAAATGGCGCCGTTGCCGGGGATTGGCGATTTATGTTGTTAGTATAGCAATAGTTGTGTATTTTAAGACTTTTTCTACTAATCTCTCTTTGTTTCTTTTGTGTGGCTAGACTTTTTCAGGAATTAGTTTATGCGGGGAAGTATTCCGGTCGACCAACTCCTTTTCGATCCCGAAATTGAAAGGACGGCTAGAAGACTTAATAGTAGTGCTAAAAGAAGAAAAAGACAAGCTAGGCAAATGCAAGAAAGAGGAGAAGCATCTACTTCTTCAACACCACCCGTGTTTGGAGAAGTCACCACTATGGAGGAGAATCAACCACAACCACCACCACCACCACCACGGGGGTCGTGTGTCAATAGCCCTCGTCACAATGCTCAATTTGCTCGACAAGCAAATGCAAGGGTCGCGGAAATGAAAACGGGTTTGCTCCAACTTCTCTATGCAAGTCCATTTCATGGACATGATCATGAAGATCCTTACACTCACCTTACTAAGTTTTATGAGAACGCGGGAGCGGCCGGGGCTCCGGAAGACCAAGAAGAACAATACTTTCAAAGGCTCTTCCCTCATTCTCTAGTGGGGAAGGCAAAAGATTGGTATCTAGACCAATTGCAAGAAACCATGACAAATTGGAACGTTTTGGAGGAAAAGTTCCTTGAAAGATTTTTCCCTCAATCGCGTTTCATGGAGGCAAAGACCGCTATCTCGGTATTTTCACAAGGAGTAAACGAGCCTTTGAATCGGGCTTGGGAAAGGTACAAGTCTATGCTTAGGAAGTGTCCGAGCCATGGTTTTGACGAGCTCACCCAAATTCATATCTTCCGAAATGGTCTCCAACCGCAACACAAATTGTTGGGATGCCACGGGGTTCTTTGATGGCAAAACACCATATGAAGCAATCCAAATAATTGAGAAGATGGGTAGGAATGATCATCAAACTCAACATGATCAAGGAGGTGTACAAGGAAAACGGGGTTCTAGAAATTGGTTCGAGTCACGAAGAAGCAGCGCAAAACAAATTTGAAACAAGTTGAAGAATTGACAAAACAAATGGCTAGACTCCTCTCAATAAATCATGGAGTTACAAGGAACATCAAGCAAGCTCACCAAATAGCTTGTTGTGAATTGTGCAAAGGAGATCATAAACGGATTTTGTCCTCCTGAGAATGAGGAAGCTAACTATATGGCCAACCAAGGGCAAGGTACCAACAACGAGCTCCTTACCCTTATCCAAAAGGCCAAGGTTACCAACAAAAACCAAGGTTATCAAGGAGGGTGGAGACAAGATAACAATAATCAAGGAAGGCAAAATCCATATCAAACTCAAAATCAAAATCAAGCTCAACCGCAAAATCAACCTCAAAATCAAGTGAGATCTTCCAACATTCAAGACACTCTAGCTCAATTTATGCAAGCTTCTATGGCTAATCAAAAGAGCACGGAGGCATCTATCAAGAACTTGAAACTCAAGGGCAACTAGCTAAGCAACTTTCCGAACAAAGTGCTTCACATCATTTTCCCAACTACGCAAACAAATCCTAAGGAGCATTGCAAAGCCATAACAACAAGAAGTGGTAGAGTTTGTGATGAGAAAAGGAAGGTGGTTGAAAAAAAAAGAAAGTAGAAGGATGAAGAAGTAATAGTGGAGGAAGAGGTAGTTGAAAAGATGATGATTGTGGTTGAAAAAATGATGATGTTGATGTGGAGGATGACTTAGTTGAAAATGAGGTGTTAGTTGAAAAAAAAGAAATGGTGTAGTTGAAAAGGAAAAGTAGAGAAGAAAAGAAAAAAAAAAAAAAAGAAAAAGGAAGTAACTTATCCATTGAGAAGCTTACCATATCCTCACCTTCCTTCTAAAAAGGATGAAGCACTATGCTCGGTTTATGGATATTTTTAAGCAATTGCAAATAAATATTCCATTTATCAAGCATTAGAGCAAATTCCCAAATATGCAAAATTCATGAAGGATATCTTGAAAGAAGCGGTACACGGATCAAGAAACTATAATGGTGCCATGCAATTCAACGATTATTCAAGAAAGAAAGTGATCCGGGCGTAACTTTGCCCTACCATTGGGGATGTATATATCGGATAGGGATTAATTGATTTGGGATCAAGTATCAATATGATTCCATTATCCATTGTGAAGAGGTTGGGGGATATTGAATTAAAGTCTACAAAAATGACATTGCGGACAAGTCTATTACTCGCCCCGCGGTGTAGACTTGTTGGTGAAAGTGGACAAATTCTTTTTCCGTTGACTTTGTTGTGATAGACATGGAGGAAGATGTGGATGCACCTTTAATTCTTGGAAGTCCATTCATGAAGACGGCTAGGATGATGATTGACATTGATGATGGCTTAATGAAGGTGAGAGTTCAAGATGAAGAGAGTTGCTTTAATCTTTTGAAGCAATGAAGCATCCAATGGATAAGAAAGATTATTTCAAGATTGACGTTATCGAGGAAGCAACACAAGAATGATGATGATGAGATATCGAGGAGAGGAAGGAATGGAGATTTCCAAGGAAATACACCCATGGAGGAAAAAGGAAGTGTTGAAAATGATCCTAAAGATGAAGAGCCAAAACTTGAGTTGAAAGAGCTACCATCTCATTTGAAGTATGTGTTTCTTGAGGAGGGAGGTAAAAGTAATCATTAGTAATACATTGTCGGAGAAGGAGGAGGAAAGCTTTGAAGTTTTGAAATCTAACAAAATGCGATTGGTTGGGTTTTAGCCGATTTGAAAGGCATAAGCCCGCCTATTGCATGCATAACATCATGATGGAGGAGGAGTACAAACCGTAGCCCAACCTCGGCGCTTGAATCCGAAGGAAGGAAAAAGTAGTGAAGATGCTTGAAGGGAATGATTTATCCGATTTCGGATACTTGGGTGAGCCGTGCATGTGGTTCCAAGAAAGGAGGGGTCTAATGATAAGGATGAGTTGGTGCCCACAAGAAAAGTGACGGGTGGAGAATGTGCATCGATCGAGGCTTAACAAAGCAACGAGAAAAGATCATTTTCCTCTTCCGCTCATCGACCAAATGTTAGAAAGGCCATGGACAACAATACTATTGTTTCTTGGGTTATTGGTACAATCAAATCCCGTGAATCTAAGATCATGAGAAAACATGTCCTTTGAATTTTCACAGATAGGCGACCTTTGCGCCGACAACATTTCAAAGGTGCATGCAAGCTATATTACGATTTGATTTGAGAAAACAATTGAAGTTTTATGGATGACTTTTCCGCTTTTGGAGCTTCATTTGATTTATGTTTGAAAATTTGGACACCGAGAGGTGTGGAGACCAATTGGGAAATCAAATGCCTTTATGGTGACCGAGGGAATTGTCCGCCACAAGATATCTTCAAGAGGAATTGAGGTCGACAAAGCAAAATTGATGTTATCGAGACGCTTCCCCACCTAAGCGGCTTTCTTCATCAAGGACTTCTCCAAAATAGCCAAACCTTTGAGCAACTTGCTCAACAAAGATAAGTCTTTCTTGTTTGATAAAGATTGTTGTTTGAAAAATTGAAGGAAAATTTGATAAATGCACCCATAATCACCGCCTAATTGGAAGCTTGATTTAACTAATGTGCGACGCTAGTGATTATGCGGGAGCGTGGCTAAAGGAAGAACAAAATTTTCCATGCTATACATTATGCGAGCAAAGTTTTGAACGATGCTCAAATCAATTATGCAACAACCGAAAAAGAGTTGCTCGCAATTGTATATGTATTGGAAAAGTTTCGTCCTTACCTTATTGGGTCAAAGGTTGTGGTTTTCACGGATCATTCCGCGATAAAATATCTGCTTACCAAACCGGACTCTAAACAAAGGCTAATCCGATGGATTCTTCTTTTACAAGAATTTGATTTAGAAGTCCGAGATAAAAAAGGTTCGGAAAATTTGGTAGTGGATCATTTGTCTCGCTTAGTGAACGTGAAAATTATGGATAAAGAAAGAGAAGTGAAGGAGGAATTTCCGGATGAGAAGTTATTTGCAATCCAAGAGCGACCGTGGTTTGCCGACATGGCAAATTACAAGGCCGCCGAGGATTTGGAATGAGAAGCGAAATTTAGCCGATACTAAGTATTATGTGTGGGACGAACCTTACATTTTTAGGTTGAGTAGCATGTGTGTGAGTGATGAAGAGGCCAAAAATATTCTTTGGCATTGTCACAATTCCCCTTGTGGGGGACACTATAATGGAATGCGGACGGCCACCAAAGTCCTACAATCGGGATTTTATTGGCCTTCGCTATTCAAAGATGCTTATGCTCACACTAAGTCTTGTGACAATTGCCAAAGAAGTGGAGGTATAGGAAAAAGAGATGAAATGCCGTTGAACAACATGTTGGAAGTTGAGGTATTCGATTGTTGGGGGATTGATTTTGTCGGTCCATTTCCTTCGTCATTTTCAAATGAATACATTCTTGTAGTTGTGGATTACGTGTCTAAGTGGGTGGAGGCCATTGCTTCGCCTAAGGCCGACGCCAAAACCGTTATCAAATTTTTGAAAAGAAACATTTTTTCTCGGTTTGGTGTGCCTAGGGTGCTCATTAGTGATGGTGGGTACATTTTTGCAAAACTTTTGAAACAATTTGGTGTAAAGCATAAAGTGACGACCCCTATCACCCTCAAGCGAATAAGCCGAGGTGTCCAATAGAGAAATCAAAAGATTTTGGAAAAACTGCTTGTGTTCTTGAAAAGATTGGTCACAAAAATTGATGAAGCTTTATGGCGACGAACGCGTATAAAGCTCCTATGGACTAACCCCGCTTCGTGTGTATGGAAAACTTGTCACCTCCGGTAGAGATGGAGCACAAAGCATTATGGGCCCTCCGATTCTTGAATTTCGATCCATCGTTGGCGGGTGAAAAGCGAAAAATACAACTCGTTCAATTGGAAGAAATGCGAGAGGGAGCATACCATTCAAACCGGAGGTACAAAGCAAAAGTTAAAGTTTCTCTCATGATAAGAAGATAAAGATCAAGGAATTTAGACCGGGACAAAAAGTTCTCTTGTTCAATTCCCGGATGAGGCTTTTTCCGGGAAAACTCAAAACAAAGTGGTCCGGTCCGTTTTTAATCAAAGAAGTAAAAGAGTATGGTGCAATTGTGTTGCAAGATCTTGAAAGGACGAAAGAATGGACGGTGAATGGGCATCGGTTGAAACGGTACGTTGGCGGAGAGGTGAGCCACAACATAGCCGAATCCTTCTTCGATGATCAATGATCATCATGAACCGTCGAGCTCTACCGACGTTAAACAAAGCGCTTGTTGGGAGGCACCCCAACATTGTAAGTATTCTTCCTTGAACTCATTTACACTTGCCCGAACTGTCATTTTGCTGTTTTCTTGAAAAATCAAAATTATGCAGACCGCGCTCAGCGCGCACTTTGGCCCATCTGGCAGAAACTTTCGCGCTTAGCGCGGTAGGGGTCGCGCTTAGCGCGGTCTGGGATTTTTTTAAAAAAAATAATTTTGAAAAACCGGATTTTTGAGGCCCATTTCGTGGCCTGGTTGTTTTAAAAGGGTAAGGGTTTATTTTAAACCCTTTTTCCATAAGTTTTTCTTCATTATCTCACTCGCTCTAAACCCCAACAATCCCCAACCAAAAATCTTCATATCTTTGTGAATTTCTTTGTCAAATCAATCTCCCAAGGCAACTAAGTAAGTGTTCTAACCTTTTCTTCTTTCAATTTTGTTTAAATTTCATGTTTAGGTTAGATTTTGAAAACCTAGGTTTAGGAAATTTCAAATTTTCTCTTAGAATTAGGTTGTTTAGATGATAGAGAAGCCTTAGGATGGTATTTTCGCTGCTATTGGATGTGTTTTTGTGGAAAAAAACTCTGTTTTGCAGAAGAATTTTTTCTGAAAATCGCAGAGCGCGCTCAGCGCGCTTAGCGCGGTCTGCAGAATTTCGAAAAATTCTTCTGCTGTGTTTTTGTGTTTTCCGATTAATCGTAATGCTTTGGTTGGTTGATTTGCTCTGCTGTTTGCTTGAATATTTGCTAATGGACACCTCGGTGTCACTTTTCCGTTGATTTTTGTGTTGAATTTCAGATGGCACCGAAAAGGCAACGAGTTTCCTCTACTGGGGTTGGGTCCTCTAGGCCCGCTGCATTCGACGCTGTTCACTTTATGGGACATGCTCAGGAGGCTCGATACAAAGAGCTTGAGGAGCGCAACATCTGGACTGAGCGCGCCATCCGCCTCCGCGAGCATGGTCACTATTCAGAGATCGATGTTATTCTTTCCAACTACGGGTTGGACGTTCTCTGTGAGCCTCAGTCAAAGGTCAATGTTGAGCTGGTGCAGGAATTCTGCAAATGCCATTCTGGCTGAGGGATGTGAATTTAGGTTTGCTTCCGTTTTTCGAGGCAAATCAGTTTCTTTCTCTCGCACCGCCATCAACAGTTTTTTGAGCATCAACTGGACAGCCCCAGAGGACCAACTGGATGTTTACCATGAGCCCCTGGCTCGTGGTAACTGGGACTTCAACATGTTAAGGAGCAAACTCTGTTTGTCTGGGCATTCCTATGAATTGAATCGGGCTGGACAACCATTGAAATTCAACAGGTCTAGTATGAAGACTAGTGCCAGAGTTATGATGTGTGTGGCTCTATATAATCTGAAACCTCAGAGCCACACATCTTCGATCCCCATGGAGACGGCCGATTTAATTGCGTATATGCTCGATGAGGAGCAAATTGACTTTGGTCGTCTGATTGCGAATGAGCTGAAAAGGGTTGCACTTAGTTATACCTCCAGGGGGAGCGTATAAAGTGTGCTCTCACCTATCCTGGGCTGATCATGGGTTTGTTGAAAAAGGCGAAGGTTGCCTTTCCTGCTGCGGAGCACCTCACCATTGATGGAGTTATTGATGATCACTACTGTGATCGATTTTGTAGGGCCCTTGGTGATAATACTGCTGCCCAGGCTGTACCAGTTGCAGCGGCACTTCCTCAGGCTAGTCCATTAGAAGAATGGAACAGGCAGATGCATCTCGCTCATCAGAGAGCATTCATGTTTATGCACGAGAGCATGGAGCATCTTGCTCTACAGATTAGAGAGCCCGGAGTGAACCATTTCACTCGCACGGGAGAGCAGCTCAGTGCATATGCTGGTTGGCCCGGGGTCGGGCCAAATGTTGAGGAGGAGGTGGGAGATGAGGATGATGGAGAAGATAGCTCTGGTTCTGGTTCCGGTTCTGATTCGGGGTCTATTGGAGATTCGATTCTCGAGGCCACTGATTGATGATTTCTTTTATTTTCCTGTTTTTATTTTACTTTCAACATTTTAGTGTTTTTAGTTTTTATTTTCGCATTTTAGTTTAAAACTCTGGATTTTGTTGGTTGCCATCCATTTTTGGGGATAGGCTTGTAATTCCAATTGGTATTTTGTAGGCATGGAGCCTAAGTACTTCTTTTTAAGCTTTAAACACCATTTTGGGGTGTCGTTTTTATTTTAGTTTATTTTATTTTTAGTTTGTTTTATTTTATTTTTATTTTTAGATTATAGTTTATTTAGTTTGAATTATTACTTCTTTTGGTTTGTCCGAATTTTTCAACGGTTCTTCAAAGCTAGTAAGTGTGTTTCACCAAAGTGATGGTGATGATAAAATTCTCGATTCAATCCACAAAGAAGGTACACATTTAATTGTTTTGTAGAATAATAACATGTCTATGAAATTTGTTCTTTATGCAAAACATCTTGGCATGTACAAAAAAATTGTGTTCACATTCGAATCATTAGGACATAAACCACATATGTGAGAAGCTTCCACTTTTTACCAAATATAGAGTGTCTAATAGTTGTGTTAACTCGTGTGATTCATGCTTAATCTTTATTTGTTTGTGATAACTTGGAAACTTAGAAATGATCAAGGCAATTTTTTGTGCATTATGAGAAAAACCACCAATTCTAAAAGGGTTTCAATTACCCGTGAGTGAGTGAATCCTTGTGAACCCTTTTGAGCCTAAATAGTATTTGTAGGATGAATTTATCAAATCGACTAATTGTTAAGTAGGCCACTTAATAGTTGTTGATAATCTTTGAAAAATTCAATGATAATTCATTCTATAAATTTTTCTTCTTTGTGAATACCAACCCTTTTTATTAATTAACCCTTGAAGAGCATGTTCTTGATAAAAAAGGATTGATATAAATGAAGTTGGGGAGGTGGATCAAAAAGAACCTAGAATTGATGGCACAATGATCCTAAAGGAAGAAAAAGAATAGAGAAAAGAAAAATACAAAAAGAAGAAAACTTGTATATGAAAAGAAAAAAAAAGAAAGAAAAAAAAAAGAGGATCATTGTGTAAAAAAGAAAAAAGGTTGTGAATAATAAGATGGGAATTAGTTGTGAAATGCTCTTCATATCCTTTTACCCAATTTGTTTCAATGGCTTTGTACTTAAATATCCCTTGTTTCTAGCCTAAGCCAAGTTACAACCTTGAAAGTCCTTAGTGATCTTTGTTTCCATTTTGTCATTTAACTTGTTTCGATGAACGCATGAATTATTCTGGATGTGCATAATTATTAGTGAGAGTGTTTAGTCCTTTGTGAATATGCATTTTGTTCTTCATGAACTTTGAAGAAGTAATTAGGTGATTCAAGTGTGAACATATCTTTTATTTTGTTACATGTTTTGATATATTGTGTTTAGAACTTAATTCATAGCCATGTTGTGTTTTGAAGAAGCGATCGATGTGTGCTTTTGCCTGGTATGTCGAGTTTGAACCATTATTCTTGTGTGAGTTTGCATGCTTGCATTTTGTTTCTTCTAGCTTTGTAAGATTATTGACTTTTGTTTGGGGACAAACAAAGAAGTAAGTTGGGGAGAGTTGTTAAGGATCAAATTGTAGTTATTTTGTACATGATTTTGTGGTCCTTAACAATGTCTTTTTAATTAATTAGTATTATTTATTCTAGTATTTTGGTTTAATTAGGTTTTTATTTAGTTTTTGTTTAATATATATTATTTAACTTATTTCACTCTTAATTGTAGGAATTTATTGACTTATTCTCTCAAGCTTGGATTCAAGGGCACTTGAAGAGCTTTAGGGATGATTCTTTTTGAAGATATTTTTGGATGAAGGAAGCATGCTACAGGTCGCGCTCAGCGCGCGTAACCGGGCTTAGCGCGGTCTGCGAAAATCAGAAAAATGACAGACCCATGCTTTCACCTTTTGGCCACCAACCCATCACTTCAGCTGACTTTTTTGGCTTGTAAAGAAAGAAAGAAACACTTCATCATGATTATCTTTTCATCTTTGTAAAAATCTAGGGCAAGAATTGAAAAGGAACACCATAGCTTTTCTTTCTTAAATCTTTGATTTTCATCATTTTCTACCAACAATCTTGAGAGCAAGCAACCATGGAAATGAGTGGCTAAACTCTTTTTGTGTCAAGATTAGAGGTAGTTGATCTATATAGTATGTATTTCTTTTAATCCATTTGTGTATGAACATGGTTGATGATTAATATAGTTGAATATCTTTGTTCTTCATCTTTATGCTTTGAGTTTTGCTTGGAAAAGAATACTTCAAAGTAGACCTAGGATATTCATCCTCTAATGAACAAATGCTAGGAATAGATTTGTATGTTAGTGTTTACTAAATATTGAACTTAATGATTATCATGTTAATAGTTGTAGTGAGGAATCATGCAAGGATTAACATGATAACATTCACAATCTTGGTGGGAAATCTACAAGATTGAGAGGATATGTATTTATAAAAATCATCTACTATGTTCATCACTTAATTAATTGAATATGTATGAAACTAGATCAATGAAACTAATCTTGACAAGCTTCCTTAATTTGAAAACAATCTCAAACTCTCTTTAATCCAAACCATAACTCTCTTTGAAAGAATTAATTTAGTTATTTGGTTGGAAACTCATGTTACTAGTAGATTAGATAACAAACCCCTTGGTTACAATATCTTAAAATACACTTTTCTATTGAAAGACTATAACATACACCAATCCCTGTGGAATCGATAATTAAAAATACTTTGTTCGCGGAAAAAACCTACAACATTCGTCAACTAATCTTTTGAGTTTTGATGATAACAAGTACATTTGTATGAAGAACAATTGTGTTCCCTAATGGTTGTTCAATGTGCATATCTATAAGAAAGTAACTCTGGCTTTAAAGAAGTCAAATTGGAATACACCAGATGTTGAGCTTAGCACATGTTAAATATAGATATCAGTAGAATCTGGAGATTGACAAAGTCTGAAGATTGGCATTATCATAAAAAAAACACAATTTGATGTATGAGAATGACTTTTAAATTTGAACAAGCTTCATCATTATTTATCAGAAGCCCTTGATTCAAATGGATAACGTTTGAAAGAAGTTCTTAAAGAAGTAGCAAACCAAATCTAGAATTTGGTTGTCAAGTCAATTCATCTACAAGAATTTATTCATAAGACATCTAAGATATAATTTAACTCTCTTCGACTCTGATATCTCGAAGCTATGAAGACCAATCTAATCAAGCTTCATCATAACCTATGAGAAGCCCCTGACTCAAAAAGTTGAGTGTGAAGAAAAATATAGTGACTTTGATCTCTGATCAAGCTTCACTTATACATATCAAAAGCCTCTGAATCATGAAGTTAGTTGTAAATGGAATTATGTGTGAAAATATTATAAAAGTACCAGATCATGTGACTGAAGTACAACATCTTACCCACTAACCTGCAAAATCAGGATAAAGGAGTGTACAATGTACCGTTACTGTTTTCACAAGTCTCATCATATTATTGCTAATTTACTCTTATTCTAGCTAATGTCTCCAACATCTATCTATTGTGTGGATACTCAATCTCTCTTTCTCCAATAGATCTATTTTCTCTATCTATTTAAAGAGAAATTGAAAGATTGAAATTATAAACGTATGACAACAATGTAGACAATATATACACACAAGAGAGCGAGAGACAAAAAGAGAAGAAGAAGTCACAAAGAAGAAGAATTCCCAAAATGGAAAAAGACACATGCAAAAAGAAGAAAATATGTGTAAAACTTCATAAAAGAATGAAAAAGCTCTCAAGAAAATTAAAGAAAATTTGCATCGAAGAGTTACATGGAGCAAAAGAAGCAAATTAACACATTATACACAGAAGAAAAAAAGAAGATCCAACAAAAGAAGAAAAAAAAAAACAAATGTTAAGAAGACCTTCAACAACACAAGACAATAACACCTAGAATTTTATGTTCTAAATTATTTAATTGTTGTCTTTTAAGCTTAATTTTGTGTAATCAGCGTTCTGTAGAAACAATCATGTATACACACAAATATTATATTTAACCAATTGTTTTTTTTTTTTTAGGGATGAAGTTTAGTCAGAAACCTTGAGATGTCAATAAAAAGTGTTATTGAGGATTGTATTGAGGGACCAGATTTAGTCAGAATTCTTGAGATGTCAATAACAATTGTCATTGAAGATTTTCTTGAGTGATTAAGTTTAGTCATAATACTTAAGATGTCATTGAGAGTTTGTATTTGAATTATAATTCCTTGAAACGACATTGACAAGTACTCTTTGTGGTTGTAATCATGAAATTGATTATTGGATTAAGTTCTTATTGATAAGACAAAAATTAGATAAAAAAAATTATATGAAAGATATTATTTATAGAGGAATAAGGACTTAATCAAATCCATACAAATCAGTAACAAATAAAACACAACAATAACAACAAAAGACGACAAAAAATTGACATACTTCCCACCTCTAACATACATCTATACTATTTTGCAAAAGGAATTTCGTCAAAGACTGATGAAGAAAAATAAAATAAAAAAAGATAAAAACTAACCAAAAGAAATTGAAACACAAAAATACAATTGTAGTTATCGATTCAGTTTATCAATTTGGTGATTTCGAAAAACTAAAACCAATAACCAAACTAGACCAAAATAATTTATTTTTTTTCAAATTGACTTGATTTGAATTATCAATTTAATCATTTTTTCTTATTCGCTTATACCCCTACCCACATCAATGGTAAAAGGCAAGCATTGAAGCAATTTTTTTGTTTTAAAATGTAAATTTGTTACTTAAAAAACAAGTAGTGCTACATAAACCATGAGTCACAAATAAGTAACGAAATACACCCCACAGCAAAGCAGGCAATTTCATCTAAAGAAACATCAGAAGATGACACTACCAATTATCTGATACTGCAATTTCTTCATAAACATATACCTTCCATGTCCCAACATTCTTCACCCATACACCTGATTTTCTATACCAAAGTAAAAATTGATGCATATCATACAGAGATTGAACTTATACACATATCATGCATTGCTACACACAACATTCTATTTCTATAGGTATGTAGGAAAGATCATAACTTTTAATACCTTACATGCGATCGGATTGCTATGTACCATAAGATAAACGAGCAATCTATCAGCTTCGCCCATTAACGTGCACCCTCTTTCTCATTTCGTCCTCAAATACATAATAATCAGTTCCTCAGAAATGAGGAAACGTTGCGATTACTTACCAACTTCATTTACTTGAGGAACAGAGAAGGAGGATGGAAGTTCATGACTGAAACTAATGGTTTGCTCTATAAAGAGTTATAATCACTCATTTCTTGACAAGAGAACTAAGCAAATTCGCGATCAGGAAACAACAAAGGAGCCAAGAGAGTCCACAGATACAACCCAGCAGTAACCCATTCTGTGCCAATCCGAACCCATACAGATGTCCAACCAACATCTATCAGATCAGAGTTTTCAGATGAGCTGGTCCATCCAGAAAGAAGCATGGCAGAATACATGCTAGCCAGGGCAAATATTAGGTGGAAGAATGAATAGGAATAACTAACTGGCCGCGCTTCTTTTTCTTCCTTTTTGCTCTTTCCTTTTTCCGCATCTTCAAGAAGAGGTTCGCTCTCACCTGAATAAACATTTTCCAAAAACTTTTATATGGAGATGAAGTATGAATAAAGCATGCAAATTTAACAAAACTATGAAAGTTATTGTATGTAAACAGAGGCGTAAAAGGATTTAGTACAAAAAACCAACACGTGAATGAAAAGATACGAGATCGTAAAAAAAGTCCTGACTTATTCTATTACCTGCTTTAGGTGAAGATGGTGGTGATAAGAATGTGGTTGAAGATCCTGCACGAAGTGCAGAATACAACACAGACAGAACTGTTGTTAGCATGCCAAGAACGAGTGTACTTGTGCTAACAGCTCGGGACTTGTTGAGACCATTGCACTCGTAACCTCGAGGTTCACTAGAAAGACCAGTGTAGCACACGTAAGCACAGTAAAGTGAAATCACAGACGCAGGCAATAAGCTTCCGTTTACCTGTTTTTGCATATAAAAAGAATGTCAATTGAAATTGTAGCACCTCACATGTTCTCTCATTTCCAAGCAACTCATATTGCACAAAAACATGGAATATAAATAGAGTTTCAATTGCTTAAAGACCTTTCTATCCATTACCTTAGGATGTAGAGCAACAACTGCAAACACGAAACAAAGAATCATCGTCATGGAAAGGAAGAAGACATTAAGACCACAATCGTATCCACCAGGGTTGAACCAAATAAAAAGAATTCCAGACAACGCATATGCTGCAATGTAGCATCCGAGTGATACAACAAGTAGAGCAATATACCTAAACATGCACATTTATTAAGAACACAGTGGCAATTAGAAAACCATGGCCAAAAAAATCATATCGAAACTATCAGCATACCATTTCTGTTCATCTTTCTCAACCCACGCATCATTCCAATTATGTGTGCAGTCGAGTAAAATTAGCACTTGAATCAATAAAAACAAGCCAGCCCCAAACTTCGATATGAATCCTGCAGATATTATAAATATACACACGTCAATCATCAATCTCACAAGGAACCAAAAGCAAGAAAGTAAGGGCTGCAGAGCATACCATACACTAGCATTACGGAATCTGGAATGAAGAATGCAAGGACAATCAGCAAAAACCATATCACTATCTTTCCTGTCCATCCACCATGGTGCCATGAATCACGTCTATCATTCTGGTCCTTCACACCAATCATTATGAGGGCTAAAACACCAAAGAACAAGAAATTTCCCAAACTCACACGAAGAACCGCTTGTGCTTGATACCATTCCTTTGTGTGGGTCCCCGATGAGTCTATCCCTGTAAAAGGATAAACAATTTCAAATCTTAGCACAAGAAGAGTCATGCTCAGAACAAAAGAAACAAAAATAAACCCATTTTTATCATATAATTATCCTATCATTAACCCAAATACCCAAATACAAAATTACAAAAAGTTGAAATCTTTAGCTAAAAACATGAAATTACATGGGATTTTCTCCAAAAGGGGTGCTCCAATTTCTCTGATAATCCAAGAAACTATGAGAGAGGCACCAAAGAGAAAACAGTAACCAATCCTAGCAGATTTTTGAGAGATCCCAGATGCAACGGAGGAACAGAGACCGCAAGTTAAAGATGCGCAGCAAGATAAACAACACGACATGGTTGATTTCGAGTAATCTTCTTTCTCGATTGAGTGTCGAATTTGAACACGTTCGAGTTCTGAGAAACAAAACACTGCCTCAGCTCACATGTGTCGTTTGAGAATGTTTTTCGTCGTTTAACCGAGGGATTGTTTCTCATCAAATATCTGTTTTGACTGGAAGAAAGGGTCAAACTTTATATTTTCAAGCTATTGACCGGAGAAACACTTGCTCTCTCCGGTTTTATTAAAAATATTATACTGTTCCTCTTAATTTCAAAATTCTGAAGCCTAAGGTCCTCTAATTTAAAAATTAGGTTTTTGATCCCTCAAGTTTATCAGAGTTGAGATTTTTACTATCTCTATTTGATTGTGAGTTTGATGACTACACAAGAGAATTTTTAGTCATGTCATACATTCTAAAATTAAATAATTTGATATTATTTTAAAACATTAAAAATTATTTTTTATATTAAAAAAATATGTTAAATTAGGACACGTTTTCATCCCCAATTTTATTTAGCATATTTTTTTAATATATAAAAAAGTATTTTTTAATGTTTTTAGAATAATATCAAATTATTTAATTTTAGAATGTATGACATGGTTAAAAATCTCTTTGCCAAGTCATCAAATTCACAGTCAGATGGAGGGAGACTGCAAAAATCCCAACTTTGGTAAATTTGAGGGACCAAAAACCTGGCTTTTAAACTAGGGGGCCTTAAACTTCAGAATTTTGAAACTAGGGAGACCAAAAGTGCATTTAAGCCAAAATATTATTAGTGATAATTTTGTTAAAATTTAGGGATGTCAAACGAGCATGTCCGCCCCGTTTAAGTCTGCCTCGTAAAAGTCTGCAAAAAAACAGGACGGGATGAAACAGTCATAGTTGAGGATGAGGGCCTAAAATATAGGCTTGTCTCGCAAAAAAATAAGTGTGGGGCGGGGAAAGCCTGCGGGCAGTACACCTTTTAACCTTAAAAATACTTAATTTTATGTTAAAACATGTGCCCGCAAAAGCCCGCGAAGAAAATGGGGCGGGGCGGGACGGTCACATTAGACGGTGAGAGCCTAATCTTGGTCCGCCCCGCACTAAAGTGCGGGCAACACGGTCATGCCCAACGGGCCGGACCCGTTTTACCACCCCTATTAAAATTATCCCTAATCATTTATTATAGAGAGAAAAAATAAGTTAAAGTAAATAAATAATTAAGGGTATTATAGATAAAAAAATTATTGCATAAAAAATAACAATAATCTTTAGATTTATTGGTATGTGTAAAAATTCAAAATGTGACAATTATAAAGGAACGAAACAAGTATATTAAAAGTTTGACACAATTATTACCGTATAAGGTACGTTATTTTATTGTAGTGATCTCTTAATGGGTAATAATTTGATTTTTTTTTTTACAAAAGCAAAGTTAACTACTTTCATTAATCAAATACAAATACGGAGTAATACAATGAGAAATCTCATCGAATAATATACGTTGAGTCCAAGAATTGATCGCTTTAGTTAAGGAATTGACAACTATATTCGCTTCGCGTTTTACAACCTTTACCTCAAACTTAGAAAAATTTAATAACAATGATTTAATAGCAAGAATAATAAAATAGAACTCTGAGTTACCCCAAATTAGACTAAATAGCCTGGATAACTTTCTGAGAATCACTTTCAAACATCACAAAAAAAATTGAGAAGAGATAGAACTTTGGATGGCTTCCTTCAGGGCAAGGCCTCCACTTCAATGATTGATAGGGAACAATTGTCCACTTCAATGATTGATAGAGAACAATTGTCCCAAGCAGCTCCCGCCAAAACAAAGTTACCTGAATAATTTCGAACACACCAACCACGATTAGTAGTGCCCAAATAGCAGAGCGAAATTGAATATAATATAATATTTTATTTTATTGTTTGTATTGATAAAAAGAGAATAGAATAAAGTTGAATATGATGAAATTCATTTCATCCTATTCTATCTAATTCTCTATTTTTTGTTTTATTTATTAGGGTGTATGAGATGAAATGAGATATTTTAAATAAAATAATTAAATAATAGACTGAGATTTATATTCCATTCTGCTTTCTTCTATTCTTATCTGTTCTATTTTACTCTGCTTCGTTAGATTAAACCAATCATTTAAAATATATAAAGTAGCATTCAAAAAATATAAAGTTGAATTTTAATTCAAGTAAAAAAACTTAAATGACTAAATTAATACAAAAAAGAAAACTTAAAGGATCAATCTATTACGATAAAATAATTTAAAGGATTCTAGAAGAATTACGCTGGAAATTTTTATTTAAATTTAAAATTTTTGATTTTCTAACTCTAAGTGAATTTTATATAAATTTGTAGATGAATGTAGGTTTTAAACTTTTAAGAGTATTTATTTTTTTATCCCAAAAGGATAACAGTACACTTTATTATCTTTTTTTATTTAATAAAATCAACTTGAATTAAATCTAAAAAATCAATGAAGTACAAGGCGATCTAAGTATGACCCAATCCTCTAAACTATACAATATATCCCTCTAAAACTACTCAATCATTAACTTTTCTATATATTTTTTCATCTTTCTACTATATCACCCCTATACACAATCATATCAAATATACTCTTTACTATATTTTTCATATCCACTTGATTCCCAAACACCCTATCATTTCTATATCTCCAAATTGCATAGAGAGTTTTTGTTGCTGCTAGCTTCAACAAATCTTCTTTCCAACCCTTCTTTTTGTAATTCCTCACAATCCACTCAATCTCCTCAGTCCACCCTTTTGGCTCACGTTGTCTTTGTATCCACCTTGAACTTTGCACCAGATTTCCTTCAACTCATCGCATTTATATAACCAATGAGTCAAAGTCTCATCCTTACCACACATGCATCCGGAGTTCTCAATCATCGTAAATCTCTTCATTCTATCTTTTGTAACAAACCTCTTGTGGCAAGCCAACCATAAGGTCATAATAGTACGAGGTCTTGCAACATTTCTATACTCAAGGTCATCCAAGGTACCAGTACATCATTTTCATATTGAATTTTCCCTTCTTCTGCATTTGTTTATATACTTCCTGAATATGTATCACCTTGTCCCTCTACTGCAGTATGTTCTTCAGGATCCACGAGAATCTTTCTTTAATATCCTTCTCCATCAAATTATATCACTTTATTGTCTGTTTGTCTTGCATTCGTATATTTTTTATTATATATTAAATTTAATTATTTTGATTTGTTATCATACAGGGCTTTTTGTATACATGACTTTTAGTATAAGATAGGATGTATAAATTTAAAATGTGGCTTTGCTAGATATAATCTTTAGATTTTGGGATTATGTTTATACACTTTAAATTCTCTTATCGATAAGAGCAAGTATTCCAACTGCATTTACTAGATATTGTTATATTAGACTTGAACTAATCGATAAATAATTTTCAACTAGATTAGAACCCGCACATCACGCCATTTTATTTTTTTAATAAAATTTTAATTATAGATAATATATTTTACTTTAATAAATATTATTAATTAAGTTATATTTATAATATTTTATTTTAAATTAAAAAGTTAGAATAATCAAATAAAATAAACATAAATATGTTGAATTTTTGAAAAATAAATTTCTTCCATTTTTTATACGCAGAATTTCAAATACATTAAATTTATATAGATAATGGTATAAAAAATTATACAAAATTCAATAACTTAGAGCATATCTTTTAAATTTCTTGAGAGAATATACATGTTAAAATTATATATGAGATGTTATTATATAAAAAAATAATAATTTTTAAATTTTATAAATTATAGTTAATAATATAAGTTTATGGTATGAAACTAAATAAAAAATGGATAGTATTGTTTTAAATTGTATAATTATAATGAAGAAATCTAACAACTTTTAAATTTCTTTTTAATTCGTAATATTTTTTAAAAATGAAAAAAACATATAATATATATTATATATATATTTTGTAAGAAATTTATATTAAAAAAAGGCTAAATTACAGTTTGGTCCCCATATTTTAGCGTTTTCACGATTTTCGTCCCCCTATTTTGTTTTTAAAGTCCTTCATCCCTACTTTGCCTACAAAAAACGCTTATATGTCACTTTTTAAAATACGTGGCATATAATAAAATATCAGTTGTGTGTTATATAATTACAAGGAAGGAAAAAAAATTATTTTATTAAAAGTGAAACATAGTTGTTTTTTGTAGGCAAAATGGGAATGGGGACCAAAAGTGTTTAAAAATAAAATAGGGGACTAAAATCATAAAAATACTAAAATAGGGGACTAAAAATGTAATTTAGCCTAAATAAAATTACATATAAAAAGTTTTTTTTAAAGATATGTGATTATATTATGATGAAAAGTTTGGTTTTATATTTATCACCACAGATAAGTATTTGTAATTAGACATAATTCATGTTTTTTTTATTTGTTACAAAATAATTTAAAAAATATTTTTCTATCGTTCAATTAATTTATCTCATGCCTAAATGAATTAGTCGTCGACCTAATGTTTTTTTCAAAATCTGAAATAAATCTACTATTATAATATTATTAAAGATGATGTATGTAATTGAGAAGTTGTAAGTTGATTATTTTATACTTTCCTTAGATAAATTTTTATAATTAGAAATATTATTTATTTTCTCTCTCTTAGATTACCGGTTAATTAGTGAAGTTTATAGTTTATAATTTAAAATATTTATTAAAATGTTTTTTTTTTCATATAGTAAATTTATTAATAATGTTGATAGTGTCAAAATTAAGACATTTATTATTGATATTATTAATATTTATAACAATTTTATAATTAATCATTTTTTACAAAATAATTCAAAAATTATTTTTCCACTTGATTAAATTTAATTTTTGTAAGAAATTTAAATATTTTTTATGATAGTTTTCCTTAACCATCATATATTTTATTTGATTTTTTTGAATGATGTTATCAGTTTATATTGTTCTAGTCTTTTTATTTAATAAATTATTAATATCATTATTATTATTACATAGATATTATAAAAAAGGATACACATTAGAGTACAGATAAATATGAGAATTTTGGATGATATAATAGAAATATAATAAAAACTACTTAAATTAAATTAAAAAATTAAGGGGAATAATTGTATTTAATTATGATTAATTCTTATGATAATAGATATCAATAAAGTTGTTGTAGCATGTTTTTGAAATAGAAGTTGAAGAGATGAAGAGTAATTGTGTAACTTTGTTGTTAGATTCAATGCTAAGAATGACACGTGGAATTTGAATTGACATGACAATATATAGTTATGTGGTATATGATATGTTGTTACCTAGTTTGTTGCTTTAGATTTAATATATTATAATAGATAAAAGATAATAGATGATAGGTTTAAGTGCACTTTTAGTCCCCCTTGTATTAATTTTTTTTTACATTTTAGTTCCTCTATAAAAAAAACCAACTATTAGGTCTCTCAATATCATATTTCATGTTTTTTTAGTGGTCTCCCATGATAAAATAGTCTAATTTGCATATGTGACATTGAAATCATGAAGTAACATTTTTTTAATTGATGTCACGT
Source organism: Vicia sativa (assembly GCA_021764765.1). NCBI lineage: Eukaryota > Viridiplantae > Streptophyta > Magnoliopsida > Fabales > Fabaceae > Vicia > Vicia sativa. The sequence continues at coordinate 26,333,049 of CM038792.1, forward strand.
CATTATAAATATTTAAAAATTTATTATTATTATTTTTTTAAGTTTTCTTTATAACAATTAAACATTTTTAATTATTTTAGTTATTTTTGTTTATAAATATTTATTTAGAAATTATACATTATAAATTTTAATTCTAAAATATATATTTTTGGGTCTATTTTTAATGACGTGACAACAATTAAAAAATGTCACCTCATAATTTCAATGCCACATATGCAAATTAGACTATTTTGTCATGGGGACCTCAAAAAAAACATGAAATGGGGGACCAAAAGTGCATTTAAGCCTAGATGATATATAAGATCATTATTGTAAATGTGTCTTAAAATCTTTGTTGATGAAGAAAAAGAAAATATTTTTATAGATTGCAAAAAAAAATCAAAAAGCTAAAAAGTGATCTGGTCCGAACGATTTACGAGTATCAGATTATGTTGGTTCAGTTCATTAATCCATTTATTAATGTTAGAATATTTTATATTAATTCTGAGATATAATTAATTTAAAAATATATTATAAGATGTTTATATTATTATAAAAGATATTATAAGATATATATTAATAATATTCTAAAAGATATTATAAGATATATATTTATAATAGTCTAAGTGATATTATAAGATTAAAATAATATGTGAGAGATATTATAAGATTAAAATAATATATTTTATTCTAACAATTAAGGAGATACGTTTTGGGATTTGTTTTGGATTTATTGGATTTTGGCTATTATAAATATGTATCTCTTATGTTATTACAGTGCGACAATCTTAGAACTTGCATCAAAAGGGAGAGAAAAGATTTAAAGGTATAACATAGGGTTTTGGCTATTTTCAATGGAAACCTTAGAAAGGTAAAAGGTTTTGGAAACCTTTGGGGTTATATAAGGTTATTGGGGAATTGGGAAACACTAGTTTACACATTGGATTTGAGTTATTCATATATTGAAGGTTGAAGAGATCGAGAAACAATTGGGTAGAAAATAGGGTAATTCTTGGGCACCTTTAGGGTTTTTCTTGAAAACCTGAAGGCGGAGGTTATTTTCTTGTAACCCGTTTGTAATCTCTTGTAACAACTTTGTAAGTATAGTGAATTGGAGAGTCGTTGCCTCCCCAAGAGTAGATCGTTTGTTTAAACTGGGTAAACAAACCTTCGTTTTTTTCTTGTCTTATTTCGTTATATTATTATTTTAAGAATTATTATTACTGAAGACCAATTATTTTGGAGGCTATTATTCTTTGCCTCATTGATATTGAATTTTGTCGTAAGTACGACAAGATTCATAACAAGTGGTGAGCATGGAGCAAAGAAGTATTGAGCACCATGGGCAGGTGAGAGATTAAGAAATTTTCTAGCAACAACGACTTCAGGTTATGGAAAATTAAGGTGCAGATAATTTTAATTCAAGAGAATTGTATTGATGCTTTGAAGAGTGAAGCATTGATGTGTGTAGGTCTTACACAGGTGCAGAAGATTGAGATGGTGGATAAGACCAGAAGTGTCATTATCTTGTGCTTTGGGGATAAAGTTCTAAGAGAGGTCTCCAGGTAGCAAACTGCAGTTTCTATATGGACAAAACTTGAATAATTGTATATGACTAAGTCTTTGGCTTACATATTATGTCTATTCCAAATGATGAAGCATAAACCCATAGTTTAGCAGCTTACAGAATTTCACAAGATTATTGACGACCTTGAGAATATTTGAGTGAAGATTGATGATGAGGACAAGGATTTACTAATGTTGAGTTCATTTCCCATATCCTTTGAGCCCTTTAAGGATGTCTTTTTCTATGGTAAGAAAAGTACTATTAATTTGGATGAAGTCTAGACGACGGTGAAATTCAAAGAATTTTCAAAGTCGGAATACTTCAAAATTTAAGATAGTGGTGAATGCTTAAATGTATCTAGAGGAGAAGGTAAGCGTAAAGATATGTCAAAATCAAAGAGGTCTGACAAGTCAAAGGTAAAATATTTTAATTGTCAGTCAATCAGTCACTTTAAAATGATTGTCACGAGAGAAAGGTCAATGGAGATTCTGTTCAAGCTGCAGTTGCCTTGGGTGAGGAAAATTATGAGGATACCAATGTACTAGAAGTATCGAATTTGGAAACTGAAGATAGTTGGGTCATTGTGTAACACCCTTTTTCTAACCCCAAATAAATATGGCATATATCAGAGTAAAATAACATGCATACACATAAAGGGTGTCACATGTTATTTTCCATACAATAAAAAACCAACAAAATAGATATTAACATGCACCTGGTCATAATCATAACACATATTTAAATCTCATGCTTTAACAAATTATGCATATCATAGCGGAATATTTCTTTTCTCATATACTATCAATGATTATATCCCATACTATAACCATTAAACATCATAACAACATATTCATAACATCATCAAGTCATATGAATCCAAACATTGGCACCAAGGTCACATCAACATTGTATATCAACATATAAATCCAAAATAATGAGAATACATAACAATATCTCATTATAAACATGAGTTCAAATAACTCTTGTGTTATATGACCAGAACAATGACTCACTACCTAGAATAACGAATAAGCTAACTAATCCTGTCAACTAGTCTCGTGCGAAGCACCGCTATCCTCAGAACTTGCACGATATCGCATAGAACATCACATGCAACAAAAGGGTGAGAATTCAAATCATTTTCAAAATGTATATAATTAGAAGCAATATAGAAACACAAATCTAATTAATAATTCTCTACACATCATGCATGTATAGGCCGACCTATAAGACTTCTTAAGTAATATAGATTCATTGAAAACCTTAATGAGAAACAGACTATAAAATAGGCTTTCATGTCAGGCCAAACTTTTAAAAAGGCCCGACTAAGAAAATGAGCCTATAGTAGGCCATAGGCCTTGTAAGTTTATCGTAGGCCAGACTCAGGCCTTATAAAGCCTAGCCTAGCTTATTTCCACCCCTAATTGTATGCAGGCCAATGAAGCGATTGAGTGTTGATTTCGTTGCCGCCGGTTGCGATTCCTAGATTTGCATTTAGTTTTTGTTACTTTGGTGATTATTACTATGTGAAATGATTTAAAATTTTGTTGCTATTGTTTTCAATTTCAGGATTTATCTAAATTTGGAAAGCGAGCACGATGGCAAATATTTAGCGGAAGAGATAGCTAATCTGGAAATGACGTTTATTTCTAAAGTTTCTCCAGATTGTTCTTTAGATCCTATAAATCTACGAATTTAATATATATCTTGATAAATACTATTTTTTTCACAATGTAGACAAGCTATCACTTCCACTCCGCCTCGCTACATATGTTGTTTTTATTGTTGGCAATGTAACCACTGGGTTTAGTCTCAGTTCCAAGTTCGGAGGAAGTCGAAATGCAGCGGTTGAATGTGATATTGCTTTGGGCGTTGTTGGTGCTACTGCTGCATACGCTCTCAACGCGCTTGCTCCTCAATTTTCCACAGTGAGTTTGCATGATTATGTTGTTGGTCTTCATTATCCTTCCGCATTGAGTTTCCGCAGTGAATTTTTTGCACATCGAGTTTGTTATATTTTGGTTGTTGGCTTCTAATTCCTAGTTCGGTGTTGGTTTTATGTTGAGAATTATGTTTGGAATAATGTGTAGATTATTTAAAATGTGCTATTATAATTTGATATGACTTTTGTTACTTATATGTAGTTTTTTAAATGATAGAATATTTTGCGAAAAGTCAATATATTATTAGGTATTAATAAACAACTAGATAGTGACTCACGCAATGCGTGGGGTTGAAATGAATTTTTTAAATAATATTATAACATGTAGATTTTAATTTTATATATTATAAAAAATTATAATTTTGATGATAAGATAAAGGAGAGAAAAAGATAAAATAAAATTTTAAATGAAAAGAAATATCTTTGAATCGTAGATATATAAATAAGACGTCACAATTTAATTTTAAAACATAAAATAAGTATAAAGAATTTTAATAATTTTTTAATATTTTCTTTCTTTTTTTATCAACATATCTAAGAACATTTATTCTCTATTATTTGATAGATAAAAAATATTATACATCCCAACTACTCACACTTTTTGTGATTATTCATGAATGTCAACTTTAAAATTCTAGATACAATTCTCTATTTTATATTAAATTTGTAGTCTACAAATGAAGTGAGTATGACTGTTGAATGAGTCTCTATTGGTTGAACAATAATTTTGGTATTTAAATATGGTAAAATGTTGTTGTTTTTTTAATATATCATTCATTTATAACAATTACCATTAATTTAGTCCAATTGAATTACTCTATTATTTTAATTATCTAAAGTTCAACAATATATTATTGAGTAATTTTATGTAATTAATTATAAATAATTGCATTAAATTAGTTATTATAATTTTTTTATTGTGTTATTTAAAAATAAATAAATTTATTTTTTTTAGGAATTGAATATGCTCTCGAGTTTTTCAAGGAACTATTTGAAAATTGATTAATTTAAAGAAAATAAAATGGATCAATTTTAATATATTATAATAGTTTTTTAAATAATTTTAAAGAAAACAAAATTTTAATTTTAGTGTTTAGATTGACAAATATTTTTGTTTTTGTGAGAAGTTGATTTTGTTACTTTCAATAGAAAATAAACATCGTTGTATTTAATTTTTTTTTATAGATATAGATATGTTCTTGATATCATGCGTGAGAATGTTGTTATATGATATAAAATTGTTATAATGCTGCTATATGTCATAATGTGTATGAATCTCCTTAATTAGAATCTACGTAAGAATATCTTTCGTTATTTTTCTCTTCATTTTTGTTTATTTTAGTTCTGAGTTTGTTCAATGTATAACAGTTTATAACTAAAATTAAAGTTATTAGCTACACATTAAAATTGAATCAAATCAATTTGAACTAATGCCCCTAAAAAGTTTAACATCGAGGTGATTTTTGAAAATCTCTAGAATATATGTTTTCTAATGAAGCATTCTTTTCCTCGTCATCCATGACAACAATGTCAGTAGGTACAGCACTATTGATAGTACATTTCTCCAGCTTTAATACCATATTTCTTAATAACATCCGGTCCAGAAATCAATTGTGCACACTTCATATATATATATATATATATATATATATATATATATATATATATATATATATATATATATATATATATATATATATATATATATATATATATATATATATATATATATATATATATATATATTTCTATTATCGTTAGAGACGATGACTGATGATGTCTTAGTTTCAAAATGATTTGTTTAGAATGAAAATGAATCTATGTTTAAATATATTTCTATTATCGTTAGAGACGATGACGGATGATATGTCTTGGTTTCAAAATGATTTGTTTAGAATGAAAATGAATCTATGTTTAAAGAAACTAAGAAGTATGGTGTTATCTTATGTATTTATCCAATTTTACTATTACAAAAAACAATAGTTAAGATTAGTGTTTGTACATCTAAGTGTGACTTTTTAAACTTAGTTGAACTCAACCATTTTTACGAAGGTTCTCTTGAAATGCTAACAAAAGAATAATAATATGAGAATAGAAAACTTATTTTTATTAGAATTGAAATTATTTTAAATGATATTTGATATATATATATATATATATATATATATATATATATATATATATATATATATATATATATATATATATATATATATATATATATATATATATATATATATATATATATATATATATATATATTAAAATACATTTTCTTGTTATATTGCTTTTGTACTTAGGTTAAATTTTATTAGTTTTATTTTATTTTGAGGTTAGTCACATATTTGAGTTTTACTTATCACATTGTAAATATATTTTAAAGAATTTTTTACCATAAGAATTGAATAAAGAAATTTTAAGGAATTAATATAATTTTCTACATTTCATAAATTCATTGTTATGAAGATATACTTAACCAATCTCATAAAAATGTCTACTTAAATTGTGTTTAATAATAAAAAATAATTAATTTGGTTGATTTTAGTGATATAGTATAATTTATTAAAATTTAGTATTAATTATGGTTAGTGGTATAGTTAAACAGAATGAATTACTATAAATAATATAAATATTGTATTAATATTTTAAAGTAACAATTATATTGAAATAAAAAAATAGAAATCAAATCAAATTTATGAAATTAAGAGGGATTAAGATTATCTCAATTTACTGTTTGAGAGTTTGGAGGAAAATCGAGGAGAGAACTTTGAGAAAAAGAATAATTGAGTTAAAGTAATTGAAATTTTTTGTTGAGAGTAAAACTTTTTCTATTTAAAAAATTAAAAATTTGCATCGAAAGATAACTTTGAAGAATTTTAGTGGATTTTGGAAAGCTTACATTTTTTTTGCAAATATATTTTATTTTGTTAAAATATTATGAAAATTAAAATATAGCAATGATTAAAGTCTTTTATTATTTTATATAAAATTATTCTATTGAAAATGTCAAATATTTTTTCTTATATTCTTTTAAAAAATTCATTTTCAAAGTCTTTCTCTTTCCTCCCCTCCAAACTTATAAGAAATTGTGATTTTTATTATATAAATGCATATATTTTTAAAATATATCATATTTATTAATCATTTATACACAAAAATTATATTAAACAATTCTTTTGGGAAATGGAGAGAATTTCTTAGTTAAGCGAGTGTATATGTATATTATAAAGAATAACTCCACGCAAATTTTACATTTTGTCTGTTTTATTATGATGATCGAACAATTAAATGAGTGGAGTTTGAATGGTTGAAACATGTTATTTATGTGTTTGATACCATGGCATTCCTTGAACATGAATGTTGATTTACCTTCTATTAGCTTGTCGTGTTTAACATGCATATTAGATTGAGCATTGCCCTTCGTGTTTAACATGCATATTAGATTGAGCATGGTATGTTTCAATCCAACGGTTGATTTTAAAAAATATTAATCCAAAGTGTCATTTTTGAGCGAGTGTAACTCTTCGGGTGTAATTTGATCTTTATATATATATATATATATATATATATATATATATATATATATATATATATATATATATATATATATATATATATATATAGATTTGAACCATGTACATGCTAGTCATTTTGATGTTGGTTTACCACCGAGCAAATTTTCCTTTTATTATTAAGTTTACTAATTAAATGTATAATATTTATCTCTTTTTCTGGGATTTCTTCAAAGTTCATGGCTTTCTTCAATTAGTACCAAGATTCCGTAAATCTTTGTCAAAGAACAGCAAAATCGAAAAACTAAATTAAAAATCTGAAATTCAAATTCGTTTGTTGTCTTCAATTTCGCTTTTTGTTTTACTGTCTTTGATTCATTTGTTGAAATCTGAATTTGGGGCTTTAGGGTTCAAAGTTTGTGATTCTCTACGCAAAAAAGGTCCCAACGGATTTTGATGAAAATTGCTCACTTATTTCCTTTGATCTTGTTGTTGATTCACTAAAGAAGATTAGATTGGGAACATATATATTGAAATGAGGAGCGATAAATCAAACCTGTTGACGCCGTTGCCATATCGTAGGACCGAATCTAGTGAAACAACGACGGGTATAACTGCTGTATAAGGCGGATAAGCTCACAAAGGATAAAAGTATGGTGTGACGGAGGGATAAGTCATCTTTGAACCCTAAAACTCCAAAGCCCCAAATTCAATCTTATGTGTTTTCATTTTCAATTTTAGTGTTCAAATTTTCGTAATAGTTTCAGATTTTCTATTAAGATTGTAACAGTTTCAATTTTTTGATTTCAAACTTCTGTGTTTTGAACTAATGATGTTGTTGTTGGGTTTGCTTAAGCTGCATAATGATGATGATTCTGTTTGCAGCTATACTGAACAAATTGCTTTGATTAATCCCACTAAGGATTCTCACTACAATGGAAGAAGACAAAGGTTTGAGAGAAAGACGAAATGTAAATATATACCTAATTTGTAACCTAATTACACAAAGTGGCCTAGTGGTAAACATGAGGTGTAGAATCCAAGGTGTCCTTGGTTTGATTCTTAGTTAAAGGCAAAATTTTGGAATATTTTTGAGAATTTTGATGACCTTTGATTATGAATATATGCCACGCGTACAAACAGACGCCATGTCAGATGCCACCCAAGCAAAAGTTGATGCCATTTGTGAAAAATGGACGGAAAGGACTAACGTGGATCTTTTTGAATAATTATAGGACCACTTTGGAACTTTTTAAAGATAAGGGACCAGAATGTACCCGAGGTAAACTTAAGGGACCAAAAAAGGTATTTTTCCTAACAAAAACTATATCATAATGCTAATGTGGTCTAGTGTGTTTTTTTATGGGTTTTAATATCAATTCTATACTAAATTACACGACTTAATGTAATTGAGTTAATTGAAAAAGAGGATAGAATTAAGCCCAACATAGAATTGAAAAAGAAGGGCGTCAATAGGAGTGGATCAAGCCCAACATATTATTGAGTCTGTTTTGTGGGTGAGTTAGAATGTTATAGTGGACGCACTGGATTGACAGTGTTTGATTTGGATCAAATGACCATTAGAGGTTAACTCTGGGGCGTTGATCAAAAGTAATTCAAATGAAGGGTTAAGATTAGATGTTGACTGAGGTGCATGGTGGAATCGAGTGCATGAAGAGTGGTCAACAGTCACCAAATCATATGGTCAGTGGATGACCACGTGCTGCTCATCTAGCAACAAACAGAGAGAGTATAAATGTTAAATTACTTCGCATTATCTCATTTTCTTCTTCTTTCTCTCTACTTCCACACGCTCTACCTCTTCTCTCTACACAAAAAACCTTATCTAACTTCTCTAGAAGTCTGACAATCAGAAATCTCCCTACCCCGACAGAATCCAGAAACACCATGAACCCTAATGATCCCCCATTGAGGATGAATGTTTGCAAAAAACGTCATATTTTTCCCTAAAACCCATGAACCGTAGCTTTAAACCTTAGAACCCTAAGAACCCAAACCTCGAACTAGATTGTTGGAATAAACTTAAATGCAGTGAAAGAGAGTTTGAAAGTTATATTCTCTTGGGATTAGAAAAGTCCATTCCTTGGATCTACACCTCCTTGGAAATATCCAACATTTATTATTTAGAATTTCCTATGTAGCATTAATATCTTTGTATTTTGAGTCTCTATATATAGAACTCATTTGTATCATATTTTCTAAGGTAGTTAAATATTTCAATATACAAAAAAAATTGTAGTCCTCCAAACACCACCTATAGTAGTTTAGTCCTTGTTATTGTCTTGTTATTATCTTCAAATTGGCATCAGAGCAATGGCGAACATGATGAATCAGATGTCACTGCCACAACTATCAAAACCGAATTATGAAAATTGGAGTATCCATATGAAGGCGCTTCTTGGATATCTAGATGTGTGGGAAGTAACAAATGATGGGTTTTAGAACCAGCTAATACAACTGGGTACACAACATCCCAGAACAAGGTGTTGAAAGAGATGCGATCGAAAGATAAAACATCATTGTACATGTTGCTTAGGGATGTCGATGAATCAGCCTTTGAGAAGATTACTGGTTCGACTACGTCGAAAGCAATGTGGGACACTCTTGAAAGAGCGTCCAAAGGAGCAGATAGAGTTAAGCAAGTTCGCTTGCAAACTCTTCGAGGTGAACTAGAAAGAATGAAGGTGAAGGAGACAGAGACGGAGTCCGTGTCGGACTACATAACGCGTGTGCAAATGGTGGCAAACAAACTGAGTCGAAATGGAGAAGCATTGACTGATGCTCGTATTGTCAAAAAGATTTTGAGATCTTTGACATACAAGTTTGAGAATATAGTATGTGCAATAGACGAATCGAAGAATTTGTCGAAGAAGTTGCAAGTTCTCTCGAAGCACACGAACAACGTAAGTTGAAGAAGAAGGAGGAGGCATCTGATGACGCAGATCAAACTAAGGAAGTTGCTAGAGACGAAAGAGCATTGCTCTCTCAAAAATTTTGTGGAGAGGACGTGGTCGTGGTGGAAGTGATGGTGATCGAAGTTATCAAAACAACAACTTTGAAAGAGGACAATCAAGCCAGCAAAATTGGCGTGGCAGAGGACGTGGTCAAAGAGGTGGTCGAACAAACTACACAAACATTGAATGTTACAAATGTAACAAACATGGGTACTATGCGAATGACTGTAATTCCTACAGTTGCTACAACTGTGGAAAGGTGGGACATCTTGCAAAAGATTGTCGTCTTAAAAGAAAGGTGGAAGAGACAACAAACTTTGCCCTAGAAGTAGGTTCGAATGAAGATTTTCTACTGATGGCTCAGAAGGAAATAGACGAAGAAAAGGACACTATGTAGTATCTTGACTATGGAGAAAGTAACCATATGTGTGGTCATAAACACCTGTTTAGAGAGATTGCAAAAATTGAAGATGATCATTGTCATACCCCAATTTTTGACCTAATATACCACCTCACATTTGCATCATTGCATAACTAACAGTTCAGAACAGAATTAATCGGGTGTAGCATTCACAGGTCAAAATTAGGGTTTCATCAAATTTTCATCTGATTCAAGAGGTAACCAATTAGGGTTTGAGTTTTACTCACTTCATTTGACCTATCTTGATCAAAACATCAACCTTTGATCCTCAGATATCCAACTTTTCTCATTGATCAATCAAGGATCGACCAATTAGGGTTTTGGTCGAGCATGAGCATTCTCTGATTTTTTGAGCAAGGAATGACTTTTTTGGTTAGAGATTGGTAATTATATCTTAGATACAACATGTTGACCTAATTTCTGGATTCAAAACATCACAGAAGTTCACAGACTTCATCAGTCAATTTCAGAAACATCTGATGAAATTTCATCTGCTCAGAAAAGTCAAATTTTGACTTTTGGTCAAATTTTTCAAAACAAAACTTTTTCAATCATCAAAATACTTCAAATGATCCATCATGATCATAAAAAATCAAAGAATTTGAAAAAGTCAACAAAAAGTCAAAATTTCTAACACTTGGAAAAAGTTTCAAGTGTTAAAATTTTGTTCTTTTTCCAAACTTCATGGCATTTTTTCACATAGTTCCACTTTGATTTGGAAAAAAATCAAAACATGAAAGTTGTAGCTCTTGAAACAAGCTTTCCAAAATGTCCAAGAACTCTCAAATCCATGGGTTCTAGCTATACTTTTGAAATTGAAACATAAGGCTCCATAACCATGGATTTCAAGTTCAAAACTTCAAGATTATAGGTCATTTTTGAATTTCTTCTTTTAGAACACTTGCCACCTTGCCAAGATAAGTGAGAACTGATAAATATCAGTTGAAGGTAATTATTGTAGGATAGGATCAAGTTGGATTTTCACACATGGTTAAAAAGGAAGTTTCCTTTTCCTTTTGCAAAAAGACTTCCTTGCCCTCTAAGGCAAGTTTGAATTACCAATGCCAATTCTTTGTGCCTAACATTTCAGAAATCTTGACCTATAAATAGAGGTATCATTTTCAAGTTCAAGACACACCAAATCCATGCAAGTACATGCTTTCATTCTACTTTCTCAAATTTCATGAATCATAATTCAAAGTGATGAAAATCTTGCAATTTTGAAAACTAATGAAAAACTCTGATCAAATTGGTGTCTAATATGTTTTAATATCCATTTGAAACTTGTTTGAAACTTAAAAACAACATAGGCAAAGCTAAAACTCAGAATTACATGCCATGTTCACTAAGCTTGCAAAACTGCCATAAGATTCGAATTCGTGGTTTGGCTTGAGCATCTTGAGTTCTGATCATCCAAACACCATCCATATACATCATAGAGATGATGCAGACCCTCAGCAACAATCTGTAACAACTCTAACATCAATTTCCAGTTTCATTTGAAGCTCTGTGCAGGTCGACTTGGGTAGGTTGGTTCAAGCAAGCTCATGAAGTGCAGACCACTCATACACTTTCCATATAGGCCGTTGGTGCTCAGGCAATCATAAAAACTCAACTGGAAACACTCCTTCATTGAATTCGATTCCAGCTTCAACACGTAAGAACTTAAAACTCGAACTCTATGATTCCTTGCCTCTAATCAAAAAAGCTCTTGGCCATTTGTTTTCTGCACCACTCACAATCATTAACCCTCAATCAATTGGAAAAATAATCAACCATACACGATTTCAATTAGGTTTTTCAGTTTTAGGGTTCTTCGTGTTCATCAGAAATTCAGTTATGTTAGGCTTAAAATAAATGAAATTAAGTGATGCCATCATGTTCCTGGGCTTGAAACGAGCAAGTTTCATGTTTACATCTTTGGATTTCATCAAGAAACGAAGATTCTAGCATGGATTGAAGGATCGGGGAAGAAGAACAAAGTGTTCGCGTTAAAAGGTGACGCGCTAGAGGATTTGAACGTGAATTCAGATTCTCTGGCTCGAAACGATTTACTCTTTTGATTTGTTTATAAAGATGCCGCGAGCATCAAGCTTTATTATTTTCAACACAAGAAAGATGATTTAATGATTATGAAAAAGGGGAAAGCTGTAATACCCTCAATTGATATTGGTATGCGTAACGACTAGCGTAAACTAGACGCAACGCATTGGGGAGATTCTGAGTAAGGGGGATTGTTATATAAAGGGAATAGATGGAGCACCCTAAATATATATAGTTATCTATAGCTTTATATATGAATATGTTTGATATGTTTGTGTGTTTTAATTGCTATTTCTATGATTGGGAAAGTTTCTCCTTTGAGATTTTAAGAAAGATAGATCATGTGGGATCCTAGTGTTTGTTATTATTGTGCTCGCAAAGATCTGTGGATCTTCTGCATACATATCCCTTAGTGGGAATTAGAGCATTTGTAGCTCGGATCTACAGGGATCTATGGTTTTTTTGGTCTGAGGGAGAAAGAAATTTGCTCGGCAAGGATGAGACCTTGTGCCTACGTATTCTCAAAGGATGTTGAGAAAGTCAGAGCAATCGTAGTTCCCACTTATGCTAGTGGAAAGCAACGGGATGTTAGTAAGAGACATTTGATGAAATGTTTTGAAAAATGATTTTGAAAATGTTTTGAAATGTGAGGTTCATTTATGAAAAGTTTCGAAAAGAATCGGAAGTCGAAAACTTGAAAATTTCACCTTTAAAGTGTTTTGAAAAAGTGCTCAGAACGTCGTTTTCGGCTCCATTAAAATATAATCAGATGAAAGTTTTTTCTGAAAAATTTTGCACTATCATAAAATAAATACATTTATTGACAAGTGTTCAAAAAATCACCTCAAAATGAGGAGTTTTGATTGGTTAAAAAAATTGTGAAGTTTTGTAAAAAAAACATGAAAAATATGAAAGTTTGAAAAAGAAATGGTCTTGAGAGGGATTGAACCCATGACCATTGGGTAGCACACGTGGCAAAAAACCTTAAGGGCGAGCTAGCTACCACTGGGACAAACGCGCTTTGGTGTTAGTGGATCAGAAACACGTGTAAACAAAACATTGGAATATTTGAATTTAAAAAAAGCTCAAGAACACGTGCGAAGCTTGTTCTTCGTTTTGATTCTCAGAATTTTCAAACCCAGCTACAATCCTTGTTTCTCAACGAAATTGGACGAAGTAAAAATGAAAATTGCTCGGTTTTTCATCACGAACACGAAGGTGGATGTTAATTGTATTTATTTTTGACCTAGCATGCTTGAATTTCTGGGAACCACGAAGAACCCTAGAAACTAAGATTTCAAATTAAATGATGTGTAGTTAATGATTCTTTGATTTTCTTGAGGGCTTATGATCGTGATGAGTGCAGAAAGAGATTGGCCAAGAGCTTTTTCATTTAAGTTCAAAGAATTATGATATCCAAGTTCATGTTCATACCTGTTCAAGTGGAGATCGAAGAAGGTGTAAACGTGTTTCTAGAACTTGTTTGTGGATTGCTACAGCACCATCGGCATGTATGGAAGCTAAATGGATGATCTGCTTGCCTTGAGCTTGCCTGGATTATGCTACACAAGTTCACCTGCACAGTTCAAAAATAGGAGCTCGATTTTGATGTAAAACCTGTTACAGTTGCTTGCCAATGATCTGGATCATGTACATGAGGTACATGGAAGGTGTTAGGATGATTAGATCACAACTTGTTCCATTAAAACCATGAATTCGAATGCTTATGGCAGTTTTGGAAGTTTGAAAGCATGGCATGTGATTTCTGATTTTTGCTTGTTTTTGTTATGATTTTAAGTTCTAAACAAGTTTAATATTGATTTTGAAACATGTTTGACACCAAAGTTCATCATGGTTTTAACTGAATTTCAAAATTGCAAGTTTGCTCACTTTTGCACTATGTTGCTTGATTTTGAAGAAAGAAGTGAGAAAGCATAACTTTGCAATGCTTTGGTGTGGTTTTGAACTTGAAATGTTGATCAATTTATAGGCAAATAGTTCTGAAATGTTAGGCAAGAGTACATGGCAATTGGAAAATCAAAGATGCCTTAAGGGTAAGAAAGGTATTTTGTAAAGAAAAGGAAGTTTCCTTTTTACCATGTGTTATTCTTTCCAACTTGATCCAATCCCTCAATTATTACTTCTCACTGATTTTTATCAGTTCTTATCCTAATTTGGCAAGGTGGCAAGTGTTCTAGATGAAGAAAACTCAAAATGACCTATAATTGATGTTTTGAATTTTGAAAAATCAAGTTCATGGAGCCTTATGTTTCAATTTCAAAAGTATAGCTAGACTCCATGGATTTGTGAGTTCTTGGACATTTTAGAAAGCTTGTTTCACAAGCTACAACTTTCATGTTTTGAGTTTTTTTCAATTCAAATTGGAACTAGGTGAAAAAATGGCATGAAGTTTGGAAAAAATAAGAAATTTCAACACTTGGAAAATTTTCTAAGTATGAAAACTTTTGACTTTTTGTTGACTTTTTCAAATTCTTTGATTTTCTATGATCATGATGGATCATTTGAAGTATTTTGATGATTGAAAAAGTTTTGTTTTGAAAAATTTGACCAAAAGTCAAAATTTGACTTTTCTGAGCAGATGAAATTTCATCAGATGTTTCTGAAATTGACTGATGAAGTCTGTGAACTTCTGTGATGTTTTGAATCCAGAAATTAGGTCAAGATGTTGTATATAAGATATATTGACCAATCTCTATCCAAAAAAGTCATTTCTTGCTCAAAAAGTCAGAGAATACTCATGCCCGATCAAAACCCTAATTGGTCGATCCTTGATTGATCTGTGAGAAAAAATGGATATCTGAAGATTGAAGGCTGATGATTTGATCAAGATAGATCAAATAAGGTGAGTAGAACTCAAACCCTAATTGGTTGTCTCTTGAATCAGATGAAAATCTGATGAAACCCTAATCTCGACCTGTGAAATCTACACCCGATTAATGCTGTCTGAGCTGTTAGTTATGCAATGATGCAAATGTAAAAGGTGGTATATTAGGTCAAAATTTGGGGTATGACAGATGCCCCTATTTAAGTTTCTTTAACCTGAGAGATGAAGATGAATATCTTCGTTTTGATAGGTGTAAAGAGACTTAAATATCAGAATACGCAAATTTGGACCTAAGATACCAAAAATGCAGATGATGCAAAATGATTGAAAAAAGTTTCACCCAGAGAAATATCAAAGAAATGACATGACGGGGAAAATTTTTTGTGAATACGTCCCTGCTGGGGAAAGAATGATTCACAAAATATATGAATATCTGTTTCACATTGGGAAACAAAGAGATTACCTTCTGTCAGCTTTGTGACAATGTTTAAGGTAAGTGAAAAATGATATTACCAGTTATCAGCCTTGTGATAGTTCATGGTAATGAATTTTAGAAGATATTACCAATTATCAGCGGAGTGATAACTATAACAAGGTAATTCTTTGAGAAAAACACTGAGTATTCAGCGTCGTGAATAACAGACAAAATGATGAAACAGATCTCAAAATGAGTTGTGAAGATATTACCAATTATCAGCAAAGTGATAACTATAACAAGGTAAATCTTTGAAAGATTTGGTCGTTTATTCAGCCTTGTGAATAACAGACAGTGGGAGAAACAGAACTCAAATGAGTTTCTATTTTCTTGGATAAAAATCTTGCCGAGGATTTCTCTTTCGAGGAGATGCGAGCTTTTTGATTGGAAGGCACATGTTTTCCTTTAGACAGAAAGACAACTGTTGGGGATTTTTGAATTTCTCATAGAGTCACAATTTTGACCTTGTTGAGAAGACAAATTTTCATGACAAGTTTAGGAATGAAAATAAGTGGCTCAGACGATGAGGTTATTGCTTATTGCTTTGTTGATTATAGACAGTGTTCTATCCAGGAACGAACTGGAAGGAAAAAGTCAATCAAGACATTATTCCCAATGAGGAATGATCTCAGCTGGGGAATGTGGTGGAGAGAAGAAAATGTATTTCTCTGTTTGGGAATACTCCGTTGGGGAAAAAGATGTATTTTTTTTTCTGTTTGGAGATATTCTACTGGGGACAGATTTGTACTTACATGAGTAAGCGTGACTTATACCAGTGATATGGAAGCAAACATTTCGAGGGATGCAAAATGCATAAATGATGCTATTATGTATGAATGTTATATGCATGCTAACAATATTTTGACAAAGACACTAAAGAGATATCTGGGAAAAGGACCACGTCACAGTTCGAACAAATACTCGGTGGAAGTTGCATCAATGGTGCAGATGTTTCACTGACGAAGAATTTGAGTTGCATGCTTTAAACTTTCAGAGAAAGGAATTTCATTGGCAACTCGGCCGGGGATTCTTTTTGGATAAGAATACCGTCCTTTGATGATTTTTGCTGAGGAGAAAACTGCTGTAGCAGTTGTTTTATCCTTCGGAGATTGAAACACTCATGGAGAAACTGTTGAAGTTCTTTCCGTGTCCATAGTTCAAAGGAACATTTCTGCTTTTATTTCAAAATTTTGAAGTAAAAATTCATTTAAAACCTTTTAGTTTCAAAAAGTGATTTTCACAATAGAAAGCGTTATTTTGCAAAACAGAATAAAGTAGGAATTGCAAACAAAAGGCACAAAGCTCAAGTTTTATTGATAGAATGGTAATCAGCCAAAGGCGTGATTCCATGAACTATTTACAAAAGTTGGAAATGATAATTTATTGGGAAAAGGCTACATTGAAAGCAAATAACCGCTACCATCCCTAACAACTTTGAATTCCAACTGTGCTTGTTGCTTCAGAAGAGTTGATTGAAGATCCGTTGATGGAAGATTCTTCAGATTGACAAAGTACGGACTGACTGCAGTTACTTTGTCATTTTTTTGTGTATCCTTGTTTTTGCCTAGATTGCCTTTTCAGGTTTTCAATCTATCAGGATAATTTCTGTTTATTGTCTCTGATTTTTGCCTGGATTGCCTTTTCAGATTTTCAATCCACCGAGACGCTCATTTTTGCCTAAGCCGCCCTTTTCGGGTTTTCGACTTACCGAGCTGTTCTTTTTATTTTATTTTTTAGACAAAGTATTTTTTGACTGCATCAGCATTCATAGGATGCGGGAGTTCATCACCGTCCATGGTTGTGAGAGTCATAGCACCGCCAGAAAAGCTTCTTTTGACGATGTATGGGCCTTCGTAATTAGGAGTCCATTTGCCCCTAGAATCTGGTTGAAAAGACAGAATCTTGTTAAGCACGAGGTTGCCTTCTCGGAATTCACGAGGTCGGACCTTCTTGTCGAAAGCTTTCTTCATTCTTCTTTGATAGAGTTGTCCATGACACAGAGCGGTCAGGCGCTTTTCTTCAATTAAGTTCAGTTGGTCGTATCTGCTTTGACACCATTCGGCCTCAGATAGCTTAGTTTCCATGAGAACTCTCATTGATGGGATCTCAACTTCTACGGGGAGCACTGCTTCCATGCCGTATACTAAAGAAAAAGGAGTTGCCCCTGTTGAAGTGCGTACTGAAGTACAATACCCATGCAGAGCAAATGGCAGCATTTCGTGCCAGTCTTTGTAAGTGATGACCATTTTCTGGATGATCTTTTTGATGTTTTTGTTGGCTGCTTCAACGGCGCCGTTCATCTTTGGCCGGTAAGGAGATGAGTTATGATGCTCAATCTTGAATTCCTCACACAATTCCTTCATCATTTTGTTATTCAAGTTCGATCCATTGTCAGTAATGATCTTACTTGGAATTCCATATCGGCAAATGAGGTTGTTCTTGATGAACCTCACAACCACTTGTCTTGTAACGTTGGCGTAAGATGCTGCTTCGACCCATTTGGTGAAGTAATCAATAGCCACTAGAATGAAGCGATGTCCGTTGGACGCTTTTGGTTCAATCATTCCAATCATGTCAATGCCCCACATGGAGAACGACCACGGAGAAGAGAGAACGTTGAGTAGAGTCGGTGGCACATGGATCTTACCTGCGTAGATCTGGCACTTGTGACATCTTTTGACGTGTTTACAGCAATCAGATTCCATTTTTATCCAATAGTATCCCCTCTCAAGATTTTTCTGGACATTGCATGCCCATTTGAGTGGGTTCCAAAGGACCCTTCATGCACTTCATGGATGATCGTGTTTGCTGCTTCTTGTCTGTCGACGCATCTGAGCAGAACCATATCGAAGTTTCTTTTGTATAGCACATCCTCGTTCAAGAAGAAATTCCTAGAAAGCCTCCTTAGAGTTTTCTTATCTTTGTACGATGCCCCAAGTGGGTACTCTCGTGTTTGAAGGAAACGTTTGATGTCGTGAAACCATGGTTTATCGTCGAAGACTGCTTCTGTTGCAAATACATATGCAGGTCTTTCAAGGCGTCTGATACGGATTCTGGGCATATCATTCCAATCGTTGACTTTGAACATGGAAGATAGAGTAGTCAAGGCGTCTGCCATTCGATTTTGATCTTGAGGGATATGATGCAGTTCTACTTTGTTGAAGAAAGTCAACAATCGCCTTGCATAATCTCTGTAAGAAATTAGACCAAGATGATGAGTTTCATACTTGTCTTTGATTTGATTGATCACAAGGGCTGAATCTCCATATATGTCAAGGATCTTGATCCTCAAGTCGATGGCTTCTTCGATACCCATGATGCATGCTTCATATTCTGCTATGTAGTTGGTGCAATCAAATAGCAATCTGGCGGAAAACGAGATATGAGAACCCTCGGGAGTGATGATGACTGCCCCAATTCCATTGCCAAAAACATTTACTGCTTCATCAAAGACTAAACCCCATCTGGATTCTGGATCTGGTCCTTCTCAGTGTAGCGGTTCGTCGCAATCTTTCATCTTCAAGTACATAACATCCTCGTCTTGGAAGTCAAACTTGAGAGATTGGTATTCGTTGAGCGGCTGATAAGCCAAGTGATCGGCGAGAATGCTTCATTTGACCGCTTTTTGAGCGCGGTACTGGATGTCATATTCAGATAACAGCATTTGCCATCGAGCGATTCTCCCTGTTAGGGCAGGCTTTTCAAAGACGTACTTGATTGGATCCATTTTGGAGATTAACCAATTCATGTGATTGATCATGTATTGGCGGAGACGTTTTGAAGCCCACACCAAAGCGCAACATGTTTTCTCGAGCATGGAGTAACGAGTTTCACGATCGTGAACTTTTACTCAAGTAATAAATGGCATGCTCCTTCTTACGGTGTTATCTTGCTGTCCAAGCACGCAGCCCATGGACTCTTCTAGTACAGTAAGGTACATAATTAGCGGTCTTCCTTCAACTGGAGGATCGTATTGGTGGTTCGACGGTATTCCTTGATACTTGTCGAATGCTTTTTGGCAATCGGCGTCCACACAACCTTTGATCTTTGCGAGAAGCTTGAATATCGCCCACGGTAGTCATCGAGAGATAAACGGAGATGTAATTCAATCGTCCAAGAAATCCTCTTACTTGCTTTTCCGTACGTGGCGTAGGCATCTCTTGAATAGCTTTGACTTTGTCAGGGTCCACTTCAATACCTCTTTGACTGACAATGAAACCTAGGAGTTTTCCAGATCTTACCCCAAAGGTGCATTTGTTAGGATTCAGACGGAGCTGAAATTTCTTTAGTCGTTGAAACAACTTTAAGAGATAGTCTATATGTTCATCTTCAGTGTCAGATTTTGCTATCATGTCGTCTACGTAGACTTCGATCTCTTTGTGCATCATGTCATGAAAGAGAGTAGTCATTGCCCTTTGGTAAGTTCTACCGCATTCTTTAATCCAAACGGCATTACTTTGTAGCAAAAGTGCCCCATGGCGTGATGAAGGATGTCTTCTCCATGTCTTGAGCCATTCGATCGATTGTAACGAGAAACCGTCCATGAAGGAAAAGACGTTGAATTTTGCTGCTATCCACTAGCATGTCGATATGCGTAGTGGGAAATCGTCTTTTGACTCGCTTTGTTCGGATCCCTAGTCAACACACATTCGACCTTTCCATCTTTCTTGGAGAGTACTATGTTGGCTAGCCATTGAGGATATTCAGAAGTGACTAGGAAACCAGCGTCAAGCTGCTTTTGAACTTCCTTTTTGATTTTGTCGGCCATTTCAGGGTGAACCCTCCTCAGTTTTTGCTTAACTGGTGGACACTCTGGTTTAGCGGCAGGTGATGCTCTACGATGCTGGTATCCAACCCTAGCATGTCTTGGCAAGACCAAGCGAACACATCAACATATTCTTTGAGAAGATTTATCAGTTTGCCCTTGACAGTGCTGTCGAGTGAAGCTCCGATATTTACTTCTTTTTTATCTTCCTCAGAACCCAAGTTGATTGCTTCTAGAGGTTCTTTATGAGGCTAAATGATCCTTTCCTCGTGCCTTAGCAGTCTAGAAATTTCATCGGGGATCTCTTCTTCAACTTCTTCCTCAGCGACTTCACAGGGGATTTCAAAGTTGGGAGAGAGCATAGAGTTATTGCTTTCAATGGATTGGTCCATTTGCTGCATATTTGATTTATGTCGATTATTTAACTCCTTGTCATTTTTTTTGAAGAAAGTTAATGTGAAAGTGTATGCGATTAATTTTTCATTATGATTTTTTTTTTTATTGTGTTTTTAGGATTATCATTTCGGAAAGGGTAAAATTAAAATAAACACAAAGTGTGGAAATAAAACAACGTTTTATTTATGATTCACAATATGAAAGAGATAAAATACAAACTCATCTTGGGCAAGACAAAGAGAAATTATTTAAAAGCTAAACCCTATAAAACATCTCTTCACTTTGGGCGCGAGTTCAAAACAAAAGCAAAGATAAACTACTTAGAGCTATGAACATTAGTCCGAACTGATGGCGAACTCCTTGGAAGTCGAGGTACCCAGGTAATTTTCCGCTTGGTTTAACCCTTGAATAGACTTTGGTCACTGGCTTTGAAGACTGGACGATGGTTTTGTGCTAAAGCGATCTTCCTCGGCTTGATTAATGATCGGGTATGGGATATAGCATGTGTACTTCCTGTTGACCTCTGTGTTGAATTCTGGGGATGTATCCTCCAATCTTCTGAGTGAAGAGACTCGTTGTCGGCGACACTTTCCAAATCGTATCCGGAATCGTGCTCTTGATTTTTAGTGATCATGTTGATGTAGTGATAACCGGGATCGGGTGAATTCCAGGCGTGTTGAGCGAGATCTTCATTTGGGATCTCGATTGTTGATTAGTTTGAGAAGTTGAGGTTTTGACTAAGGTGGAATCATCCATTTGGATTTTCGAAGCGCATAGTCGAATTTGCCACTTGGTTCTCCCAAGGTATCCCAAACTTCAGGGATTCATGCCTTTGAGGACATGTCTTTGAATTGATTAGTTGGCGCATATGACTCCTCTTGAGACATATAGGGCTTAAATAAGTGTTCCATTCTTGATTGATGGATCGTCTTCATCCTCTTCGATGGTTACAACGCTAACTTCTTGGAGAACAGGGTTTAAGAAGCCCCCACTGCTGAAAACTTCTTTGATTGGACGAAGTGTTTCATCCTTTTGCTTGTCTTTGGAGAATACGGGTGTGAACCCGAGTCTGGCTTTCGTTTCGTTCTTGACAGGTTTGATTACATGTCCCCATCCTTCAGCATTGCCATCTTTCACAATCTGTGCCGCTTCTTTATATGAAGAGATAGATGATCTGTTTTTGTTGGTAGATTCATCTTCTAATGGATGTTCGAGGAGACGTGTTCCTTCAATGTCATTAGCGGTGATGAAAGAGAAACTGGACAAATGGCTTACAAGCAAAGCTTGTTCACCGCTGATAGTCACCAACTTTCCATTTACTGTGAATTTTAATTTCTGATGGAGAGTAGGTTACGCTCGCCTCGTGGATCAAGGTCTTCCTAGTAGACATACCGCTAGTACGTCCATAACTTGGAAAGTAATTTGGAAAGTGTCTTGGGACAATTGTCATCGGAGATCAACTTCCCAATAACCGACTTTCTTGATCCATCGAAGCTCTTACTATTATATCATTGAACTTCATTGGCGCCCTTTGTAAGCCAAACGAGCGAGTGTCGTCTTCGGATTACGTTCAAAGATGAACCGTATCTACCAATACATTGGAGGGAATCGATTGGCGATCATTGAGATGTGGAGGGCCAAGTTGTGATCTTTCCTTCTTCGGAAGTTCCTCGGCTTAGATTATTGCAAGCGTTATGTTGAGACGATCCTCCAAATGTCGTAGTCACATCGTGATCCACATAAGCTGGTCTAGTACTATCATCAAAGCTTCGGTGAGCTTGAGTTAAGGAGTAAAAGATTGAAATTTTGGAAGAGCATCAATTGATCTACGACTCGGATTCGCTTTTCTTGATTAATTTTAGTAAATCTTCAAAGTCGAGTTGATGTTGGTTCCATCGGGAGAACCAATGTTTGTACTTGGGTTAACAATGGGAATCGTTGTGATTCTCGAAGATATGTTAGCGGGTTACGTCTAACAACGGAGCTGCAGCGATCTTGGTGGCAATGGAGCGTATCCACTTGTCCGATTATTATATTGACATTAGGAAGTGTAGGCATGGGTTTCTCCTTCCATCCTCTATCGTGGTTGCATTGTATTGGTAAGGAATTGCTCTGGTAGAACTGTATGGAACAGGACCGGGTGGGCAAATTACCAAAGGAGATGTTGGAATGCTGGAACCATTGTATTCAATCTCCACATGTCTATGTACGTTGAAACAAGGGATGATAACGTTTACTTCGGGGTTTTCCGAGTTGATATCTGAGACTAAAAGCTCATGCGGAAAATGCCCTATTGTATTTACGTCGTGATCATCTCTGTTTCTGTAAACTTGTAAATCACCAATATCTAACAACCGCTAGATGTCGGCTCTTATGGTGGGACATCCTCGAATATCTTTGAAGCAGACGTTACAAGCTGTGTAATCATGCTTGGTGAAAGCGCTCATTGCACTGTATGCTTCGTGGAGATGTACTAAGTTCCCTCTGATCAAGTTTACGTCTGTGACAAGATACCTGTCTATATTTCTTAGCATCAGATTCACTGAATGTCCACTGTGACTGGGAAGCGGATTGGCTTGCACATTCGGACTTGTATTTCTGAAGGAAAGAAGATTAGATCTCACTAATCTCTGTACTTCTGCCTTTAATGCTATGCAATGCTCAAGGTCATGGCCTGGTGCCCCTTGATGAAAAGGGCACGATACGTCTGTTTTGTACCACCACAGCAATTTTTCGGGAACCGGAGGTGGTGACCTTGTCTGTATCAGATTTCTTTCTATCAGCGCAGGGTAAAGTTCTGTGTACGTCATTGGAATTGGGTCGAATTGCGTAACCCGAGGCGTACGGTTTTGATTGCTGAACTGCTGAGCCTGTTGACGAGGCTGTTGAGTTTGTTGGAATTGCGGAGCAATTCCTGTGTTTGGATTTGTGTTGACGGCGGGTGCTATGGCAGCTACCTGTCGTTGTTGAATGACATTCTTACGCGGTTTTCCTCGGGATACCATTCCTATGTCATGCTCTTTTTTCTTTGGAAAACTGGTTCCAACCTTCTTTGTTCCACTAGAAGATCCTGCTTCCTTGGTTAGACGTCCGGTTCGAACCCCCTCTTCTAATCGCATTCCCATGCTCACCATCTCGGTGAAATCTCCGGGAGCGCTAGCGATCATTCGTTCATAGTAGAATGAGCCTAGAGTATTCAAGAATACTTTAGTCATCTCCTTTTCTTCCAATGGTGGGTTGACTTGGGCAGTAATTTCCCTCCATCGTTGTGCATACTCTTTTGAATGTCTCTCGTTCTTTCTGAGACATGGCGCGGAGTTGATCCTGGTCAGGAGCCATATCCAAGTTGAACTTGTATTGCTGGACAAAGGCTTCACCTAAGTCATTGAATGTTTGGATATTCGTGCTGTCTAAACCCATGTACCACTTCGGCACCGGTGAGACTATCTTGGAAGTAATGGATTAACAACTGGTGATCTTTGTTGTACGTAGACATTTTCCTGGCATACATCGTGAGATGACTTTGTGGACAGGAGTTTCCTTTGTACTTTTCAAAATCAGGGACTTTGAATTTTGCGGGTATTCTTACGCGAGGAACTAAGCACAGATCCTGGGCGTTTTTCCCAAACAATTCTTTCCCACGAATTGTTTTTTTCTCAAGCTGCATTTTGTGGAGCTGTTCCTGGAGATTCTCCATCGAGCCACGTGAATTCGTGTTATTGCCTGGAGTATGGTGAACTTCTTCGTCCATGGTAGTGTGTACTACGGAAGCTGAGTTCGTCATGATCGGTTGAGAAACCGCATTGTTACTTGTGGAAGAGTTACTCCACGTTGCGGAGTAAATGTAGAGTTTTGCTGCAAAGTAGGTATTTCAAGCGAGGTTGTTTGAGAAGTCGGTTGGCGAAATCCGATGCCAAAGTTGAAAGGCATGCCCCATGGATAGCCTTCTGGCATACTGAAAGGTGAACTCCGATCGCGAAATTGAAACCGAGTAGTAGTATCCTCTAAAGTCGCTGGTTTTGACTGCTCGATGTCGCTTGTTGACTTTGAGCTATGGCCAATGAGTTGACCAAAGATGTGAGTCTCTCCACTTCTTCTTGCAATGTTGTTACCGTGCTACGGAGTTCAACGTTCTCTTGCTCAAATCCTTCCATTACTTTTCTTCTTTTTGATCTTGTATCGATGCTCGAGTTGGTGGACGCGAGAAACTCTAAGACGCCGACTGACGATCTTTTCCTATCTGCTCAATCTGCTTAAAGCTGTTTGTTGCTCAACCTGCTCAAGTTTTAAGCATGAAACTGTTTAAGTATCGACTCAGACAATAGACTTAAATGCAAAGTATGATGCATGATTATGATTGTAAAGAAAAGAAATTTCCAAAGAATTTAATGCTAAAAGAGATATTTCTGGCAAATATTTGGATGGAAAAAACACACATTTATTGATTAAATGGAAGAAGATTACAACAATATTGTTTTTTGTTGGAGCATTGCTCACACAAATGATAAATTAAATGATAAAATTACAAACTAAATTGAACTAATTAAACGTCTTCGCCGGATGAAGATCCAAAGGCTTGATGCACTTCAACTTGTGGATTTCTTTCCATAGCGAGCTTTTAGTTCACTTTCTCGGCTTTTAGCTTGATGACTCTCTTCCACTCATTGGGAGCAGATCCCTGGTTGTCATTTCCTCAAGCTTTCTTTTCCTTTCTTTGACGTATCTCTGGATTGCGTTATCTTTCTGACGAATCTTCTCATCCTTCTCCATGAGCCATTCATCTTGGAAGTAGAGCGTCTTTTCATGATCTTTGACTTGCTTCTTGAGTTTCTCATTCTCAAGGTTAGTCTTAAGGAATTTGTTTTCCAAAGCTTCTTTCTCAAACCTTATTTTGGTCAAGGCTTCTTGGTATTCTCCCACACTTCGACGGAAAATTTGTTGATTTGAAGCGATTGAGAACATGGGATCCTCATAAGCGTAAGGCATTCGAAATTCCTTCGCTCTTTTCTTTACCCAAGAAGTGTAGGTTTCCATGGCTACACAATTCTTTGCCTTCCCTTTTTCTTTCCTTCGGATGTGATGCCAAGCTTTGATCATCCTAGCTTTCAATCCTTGGGAATCCTCTCCTTCGTGATAGAAGTAACTTTCTACAGTGAAACCAAGAGGTTTACTAGAGTTTGCGTATCCGAGCTGACGTCTCGCTAGAAATGGGTTGTAGTTGATTCCTCCTTTTGTACCAATGAGAGGTACATTGGCAAATTCTCCACAGCTCTCAATGATTTCCATCTCATTGTCTGCTAAAGTATACCAATGGATATCGTCGTTTGTAAGAGACATGAGTCTTCGAGACCAATGCCACTCGTCTTTGTTTTCGCAGAAGATAGGAGATTTAGGCAAATGTGAGGTAATCCATTTGAAAAACAGAGGTACACAACACACGATAGTTCCGTCTCCTTGACGATTCCTATGATGAATGGAAAAATACGTGTCACCAAGCAGAGTGGGAACGGGATTTCCAATCAGAAAGATCCTTATGGCGTTGATATCAACGAAATTTGGGACGTTGGGAAACAACACCAATCCATAGAGGAGTAAAGCTAAAATAGCTTCAAAGGCTACCATACTACCGGCTTCAGAGAATTTGGGAGCCTTCTCCATTAGGAACTTTGAAGTCAGTCCTAAGAGTTTTCCTCCGGTAGTTAGGTTTTTGTCTATCTCAGATTTCTTTAAGTGAGTCATTGTTGCAATGACTGGTGACTTAGGAATGGCTTCCAAACCATTGAAAGGCACTTTGTCCGAAAATGAGATACCTAGGATATTGCGCGTACTCTTCCAAAGTAGGCATCAATCGATAATCGTGGAAAGTGAAACGATAGGCGGATCGTAAACCGAACGAAATTTTTGAGAAGTCCTTCATCGACGTTAGCGTTCAGAAGAGTTAAAAGAGTTCCATAGCGTTTTTTGAAATCCGAGGGATCTTCTACCAAGGATGCTAACTCTTTTAATTTTCCTACATCAGGAATTCTAAAACTGTATCTATCGGTGAATCTTCCTCTGACGTCCATCACTCTAACCTAAAATATTTTACAAAGAAAAAATCTCTAAATTCTTTGGAAATGGGAAGAGAAATGAAGTTTTTTTTTTGGATGAATGAATGCATGCATGAATGCGACAAACATGGTTAGTAGTTATACACACAGGCAAGCGTTCGAAGTCACGAGCATGAGGCCAACGATAAGAATCAACGTGGTTAAGTTCTATGGGCTTATTCATCTGTGAAACGGGTTCTACTGATAATACAGGCTCAACACTCCTCTTTGAAATATTATCGGATTTGTTGAATACTCGATGGTCCAATAATATTTTTCAAGAGAAACTCGCCGATCGTAGTCTCGCATGACAATTACTCTAGGCTTACGCCGAATAATCTCGCACTACATCCTAAATGGCGGGATGGGTTATGTGTTCTACAGCCCACTCACTTCTTAAGTTTCCTAGCAAAATTTCTTCGCAAATACTTGCTAAACACAATACCCCAAGACAACCTCCATCGAAGGGAGATATTAACTTCGTAAGCATTGAACTTCTCACGTATTAATACCTCCACCTAGATCTTAAAAATGTTTCTTAAATCCGGGTTAGGATTTCTTTCCATCAGATGAAATCGTGAAAACACACAATAAAGAAAAACAGACATATGCATAATATGAAAGCTTATCCCTTTCTTTTGAAAACAAAAAGCTTGGTGCTCTCGGCAGAGTCACATTTTTGAAAATCAAAGTTTCAACAGACTCCCAAAGAGTCGCCATTTTTCCTGTTCACAAGTTAAAGGTGACGCTAGAGGATTTGAACGTGAATTCAGATTCTCTGGCTCGAAACGATTTACTCTTTTGATTTGTTTATAAAGATGCCGCGAGCATCAAGCTTTATTATTTTCAACACAAGAAAGATGATTTAATGATTATGAAAAAGGGGAAAGCTGTAATACCCTCAATTGATATTGATATGCGTAACGACTAGCGCAAACTAGACGCAACGCATTGGGGAGATTCTGAGTAAGGGGGATTGTTATATAAAGGGAATAGATGGAGCACCCTAAATATATATAGTTATCTATAGCTTTATATATGAATATGTTTGATATGTTTGTGTGTTTTAATTGCTATTTCTATGATTGGGAAAGTTTCTCCTTTGAGATTTTAAGAAAGATAGATCATGTGGGATCCTAGTGTTTGTTATTATTGTGCTCGCAAAGATCTGTGGATCTTCTGCATACATATCCCTTAGTGGGAATTAGAGCATTTGTAGCTCGGATCTACAGGGATCTATGGTTTTTTTGGTCTGAGGGAGAAAGAAATTTGCTCGGCAAGGATGAGACCTTGTGCCTACGTATTCTCAAAAGGATGTTGAGAAAGTCAGAGCAATCGTAGTTCCCAGTTATGCTAGTGGTGTCAGCTGAAGATTTTTGTATCTTGTGATTCGAAGAAGGATCATGGAGCTCGAGATGAGATGATGTTAAAGTATTCAGGGGAACATAGTGAATGTCATAGTTTGGAAAGAAAAGAATTAGCCCTTCGAATGGATGTATTGAGTTCCGGAGTGTCGAACGGAAATAATGGTGATATGTGTAAAACAAGCTTCGATCGGGCAATAGAATTGCATCAGAGGAAATGGGTTCAAATCAGTGAGTGATACATTTGAAATTCAAAACGCGCGGGATAAAGGGAGTTGAAGCGCTGAAGAAACGGTTCAAAACGGAAGCAAGAGAAGCATGGTGTCGCATGTTCTAAACGTGGCAAGATCTTATGGGTCGAACCGTTATGGTCGAATTAGTATAAATAAGTCTTAATGTTAGGATTTCGTGTGTCATATCTATTGTACTAAAATTCACCACATTCAAAATACCACATGGCTAGGGAAACGAATGCACGAATGATGCGATGATTGCACCAAAGCTTTATTATTCAACAATGTATCTTTATCCTTCCAAATTAACTTTATCTTGCATCAATGTCTTTTAAGTTTCTTTACTTTCAAAGTCATTTCATTTAAATGTTTTTCTACCATCATGAAGTTCTTTACTGTTCCAAAACTTTTACATTAATTATTTCCCGAAAGCTTTTATACATTTGTTTACATTCCGCTTTTACGTTCTAGCTACTTTGAAAATCTTTTACACTTTAAGAGTTTATTTGAATATTCTTGCATTTATATACTTTCTTGCCATTTCGAATTTGAATATTCTTGTTTGTTCGAACCAAATATACATTATTTACTTGATCATATCATTAAGTAATCGAAGCGCATTTGAACCTATACAAAACATCCAAAACAAGTCTCAAATATGGATCTCTATCTTAAGTTCATACCAACGGTCGATACCCCATAGGATCAATCTAGTCGATCCTGCAAGTTACCGTAGGGATTGAATAACATAACAGTCATAACGCTTATTCAATAGTTTGAAGACTAGCGGTTGTTTCACCGAAATCTTGGAACAAAATGGCACTGGGACGAGGTTTGGCCGTTATAAATTAAGAAAATTATAACCATAATTATTATAAAAATTCTTTACGAGTAAACAAAGTTCATTGGTATATGAACCTTAGAGTGGTAGAATAACTAATAGTAACCAACCTTTACCCAGAAGAAATCGAAATAATAGAATGTCTAATCCAAATAATCAACAAGGGGAACAAATGCCCCACATGGAGCAGCACTAATCGCGTCTGGATCGCAACGTCGGTCACGATCCCTTGAATGCAGTCATTGCATCTTCGACTAGTAATATAGCCACGAATGGAACAAGTGGCATGTCAACAAACAATTCGATCTTGGGCAATACAGAACCATCGGTTACCCTGGGGATCCGTCCCACAACCAGGGACACAAGCCCATTTCGCCACCCCACTACAAACTAGACCACCTAGTTTCGAGGGTAATAGACCCAGAAACCCTTCTTATGGGATGCCAACATCTTTTATGGCAGGCTTGCAAACTTCGACGTCAAATGCATCACCCCAATTAGGATCTAGATCTGGGGTTAATCAATTTCTTACGAATAACCAAGGTCTGGGGGGTTATAGCGCCTTACCTACCTTAACCACAGAAAACCAAATGGCTTTTAGGCAATTGATGGATGATAGTAACCATAACATGATAGGAGTATTAGCACAAACTATGCAAGAAATCTTTGCCCCAATAGTTCAGAACGTGACTGTGACGAATAGAGAAAATGCAGATAATATGAGTCGAATAGCAGATTTCTTTGCTCCACCAGAGAGGCGTAGACAGAACCAGGCTGTGGTTCGAGCGAACGCACCTATCATCGAACAAGCCATTGACCCACCCTATAGGCCAGTTAGAGAAGAATTTGACCTGAGGGCAAGGGCACAAAGAGGAAATGCCCCAGTGATTCGAGAAGAACCACTTAGGGAGTTGTAGAACCATGGCGAGGATCGAAGATATGATGCTCAGTGATTCGAGAGGAACCACAGAGGGAGTTGGGGAACGGGGCCGGGCTCGAAAGGCAAGAGGCCCCAGTTCGAGAAGAACAACCTAGAGGAGTAGTTATGGTAGGTAGAAACCAAGATGTCATGCGGTGGTCCATAGAATTGAAATGATAATATCTTGGCGTAAAATAACCTAACCACCATGATAGAGAATAATGGCCCAAAACGGTATTAATACTGAGGATTAGGAGGCCAAATTATGCTCTCCATAGC
Source organism: Vicia sativa (assembly GCA_021764765.1). Taxonomy (NCBI): domain Eukaryota; kingdom Viridiplantae; phylum Streptophyta; class Magnoliopsida; order Fabales; family Fabaceae; genus Vicia; species Vicia sativa. Next base: position 26,363,694 of record CM038792.1, read on the forward strand.
ATATTATGTGATGCATACGGACTTACCAAGGGACACAAGATCCCTAAGTTTACAAAGTTCATTTGGAGATACTAACGAATCAACATTGAACACATAGCCGTGTATCTCACGGCGGAGACATAGCCAATAATGAGAACCTTAGGATTAAGTATTTCCGAGTTCCCTCACGAAAAATGCTTTCACTGGTTCACCACATTACCACCGGATCCATAGATACCGGCCTTTAGAAAGATTGTTCCATGAACAATTCTACATGGGACAATCCAAGATAAGTCCAAGGAACTAGCTAGTGTTAAGAGGAAGTTCTTGAACCCATAGACGAATACTTGAATAGGTTCGACTATTGAAATCGGATGTTTCACAAGAGTCCCCGAACATGAATTAGTCGAAATGGGCCGGTGGCCTTGACTATTCGATTCGAAAGAAATTAGATACGCAATACTTGAGAGATATGGCTCTGGCGATAGGGTTCGACAAGTCGAAGACTAAAGGCCGAGAAGGCCGTGGCTTTCAAAAGTAATAAGAAAGAAAGAATTTCCTATGTCGAAACCGAGGAAGTCGAAGACTGTCCCGATTTCGAGGAGGTCGAAGTGGACCTAGCAGAGTTAAAACAGGCCCCACCCTACTCTTGTAAACTGTTGGTTCCCACAAAAGGGAAAGAAATTGTTGAAAATGAAAAAAACGACAAATTCTAAAGAAGGTGTACACCTTTGATGTGACAAAGTGTGATGAGATTTTGACCGCTTGTCAAAGATGGTCAACTGATTGTGTCATCGAATGTTAAAATACCTCCTTTAGATCAAAGAAAGAAAAGAGGATTTTGTAAATATCATAGTTTCTTAGGCCACAAAACCTCATGTGTTTTCTTTTCGGGGACTTAATTGTAATGCAATCAAAGAAGGCGACTAAAGTTTGCTGATAAGCCAAAGATGAAGGTAGACGAGGATCCTCGGATATTGCGACACCAACTACTCCGAGCCGCAGGCATGGGAGAAATAAATATGGTGGAAACAGACCAAGGGGTCAATACATTGAAAGATGAAAACACTGAGAATGAGAGTTGGGGACTGATCGGAGTCAACAATGGAGTCACTGAAGACATCCACCAACAACCAGAGGCTTCGACTAAGCCAGCACAGTCATTGGTTTCGAAGGACATCCGAGCCTCGAGGGCCGGAGAGTCGTGATGAAATTGGTACAAAGCATCAAGGTCTGAGGCGCCAATTAGAAAAGGTCCAAATTACAAAGCAACTTTCCCCTGAGAAAGAGATCTGGGATACTTTGGGAGAACCCAGTGGAAGATTCGACTATCTGGTAAAATATTCTGCGCCAGAGAGTGCAAAAATCTCAATCGAAGCCATCAAACCATCAGTTTGGGGAGATGAGGATACAAAAGATGGAGAGGTAGAAGGACACAAGCCCAAGGAAGTATGGGACACTGGGGAGCCTAGTGGCAAATTCGACTACCGGTGAAATACTACCCCGAGAGTTCGAAAATACAACTCAAAGACATCGAACCGTCGGGTTGGGAGATGATGAAAAGATGGAGAGGTGGATGTTAATATGGTGGATGGAGAAACCTTGTTACGAGATGCAAGAAATGGAGAAATATCTTGAGAAGGAAAAATACAAAATGGAGGAAGGATATCTGCAGATACCGTTTAAAAATTACCTCATGGTGTGCCACAAAGGAAATGAGATGCTTTGCCCGGATGCATCATACGCAACGAGGATTGCTGCAGAGTTCGAACAAAGGGCTCGAATCAAGGCCAACGGCGCCAAGACAATCAATTGTTTAGATGCTATCCTCGACACGGAGAGTGTGTTGAATTCTTAGTATCGCCGCCATAAAGGGGCAACGAAGTGTTTGATTTGCCCAAGGTGTTCAGAAGATATGACCAAAACATGGCGGGCATTCAAACCATTCCTTCGCGCCATCGGAATCACAAGGAGATCGGAAGAGTCAAGCACCTCCACGCAATCATAATCAAAGAAAGCGATAGTCCTTACCCCAAAGGTGCTCGAAGGTAACATCGAATCCTATTTGAAGTACCAACCGATAGATGGCTGCACGCAAAACCAATAAGGGAAAGATAATTGGAGAAGCAATGAGCGAAATCGCGGCCACGCCATGGTGTCGTGAGCAGTTCAACAACAAAAGAAAAGAAGAGTTGAGGCTGGAAAACTATAAAGGGAAGAATCCCATGTCAAGATCCCAATGGCGAAGGCAACAACGTGTTCGAAAGGCTGAGAAGGAAATGCTGGCAGTTGAAGAGGTAGTTTCGACCAGCAAGAAAGAGATGTCCAGCACTAACAAACCAATGACAAGCAAGCAGCCCGAAAACAAACCTCCAGTTAGTAGGAGACTTTTTGCTGACACAAAACCAGATGAATCAAAAGAATATACTCCAGGGCCAGAGGAAGATGAGGATATGCTGACAGATAACTTCGAATCAGAAGGAGAATCCTCACTCAACCTAAAGCGCAACGTGGGTCCGTACTACCGAGTTCGGGCAAGAAACCAAAATCAAGAACAGGAAGAGGATGATACCATTGATATGATGAAACATAGGCCGGTTGCTATTATGTCATGGATAATGGCCGCCGAAGAGCGAATGCATTCTTGAACACCGAGCCAGCAATGAAGAATCATTTGAAGCCATTGTTCATTCGAGCAAAGGTTAATGCCCATGGTGTGAATAAGGTCCTGGTAGATGGAGGCGCAGCGGTTAATCTAATGCCTCATTTTATGTTAAAAAAGCTGGGAATACAAGAAAGTGATGTCAAACCGCATAACATGGTTCTATCAAATTATGAAGGGAAAGTTGGTCAAACATTGGGAGTGGTGCAAGTGGAGTTAACCGTTGGTTCGAGCTGCAGGCCCACCATGTTCATGGTAATCGAAGCCAAGGCCAACTACAACCTGCTGTTAGGAAGAGAATGGATTCATGGCGTAGGGGCAGTTCCTTCGTCAATGCACCAAAGGTTAGTGCTATGGAGAGAAGAGGATAGTGGAGAACATCGAGGCGATCGAGTTACTTCATGACTACAACAACCTAGTCAACAAAAGAAACTATGACAAGTATCTAGCACGAATAGCCCTTGTGCTCCAAATGAGGAGATGAACGGCCGAGATGCACAATATTATATGACCCTTCGCCATGATGGCATGTATTGGGATAGAAAATAATTAAAGGAGGCGAAGGACTCAAGGTACTTCGAGAAGACGCCGAAGGGGAGTTCGACAAATGCTCATGATCGAGTCCTTCGAAAGGATTTCGGCCTACATGGCTGAGAACAAATGGATAGCAGCTTCAGAGGCTGAAATAGACAGTATAGTTGAAGAAAATAACATGAAAGGGGCTGGTTCGAAAGACTCACCCTGCGAAGAAAATGAAATAGAACAAAGGCTAGATGCCATATATGATACCCACGGCTTGAGAAGGATCCTACAAACATAGGTGCTAAGATGTTGGCACAGGATCAACTCGAAGAGGTAAATTTGGGGGATGACAACACAAAAAGAATAACCTATATAAGTGCCAGACTGGGTCCAAGTCTCAAGCAAGAGGTGATCGAAATCCTCAAGCAAAATAAAGATTGCTTCGCGTGGGACTACGACGAAATGCCTGGTTTGAAAGAGAGTTAGAGCACGATTTCCAATTAAGGATGGCAAGAAGCCCATCAAGCAAACTCTAGGAGGTTCGCCGCCAGCTCACGAAGATTAAAGTCGAGGTCGAAGGTTGCGTTGCAAATTCATCGTAACCACAAGGTATGTCGAATGGTTAGCTAATATAGTGCCCGTTATTAAGAAAAATGGTTCCCGAGAATATGCATAGACTTTAGGGATTTAAATACGGCAACCCCAAAGACCAATACTCATGCCCTGTAGCGTAAATGTTAATAGACTCTGCTGTGGTTCGAATACTTAAGCATGCTAGATGGATATTCGGTTATAACGATTTTTATTGTCAAGAGGATGTTGCCAAGACAAGATTTCGTTGTCCGTGAGCCTTAGGCACCTATGAGTGGGTAGTGATGCCTTTTGGCTTGAAAAATGGGGCCACTTACCAACGAGCAATGGATTCCATTTTTCACGATTTTATTGAGACTTTTATGCGTGTATATTGATGACATAGTCATCAAGTCTGCATCTCTTGAAACTCATCGCACTATCCGAGCCAATCATTCGAAAGAATGAGAAAACATGGCGAAAATGAACCTTAAATGTGCATTTTTGTGCAGCGGGAGACTTCCGGCTTTGTGGTTCATAAAAGGAATCGAAATCAACCAAAATAAGACAAAAGCCATCATGGAGACTAAAGCACCCACATCAAAAAGAGAGTTCTGCTGGGAAGATAAATTTTCTTAGAAGATTCATCTCGAATCTAAGTGGAAAGACTCAAGCATTCTCTCCACTACTCGCTTAAAACAAGGCAAGCCTTCGAGTGGAGTCATACATCGGGAGGCCTTGACGAAATTAAAAGATACCTCTCTCAACCTCCTATCTTGTCTCCACCTTCATGGGAAAGCCCATGACCGTATATATCTGCTTCAATTTACTATAGGTAGTATGTTAGCACAAGAAGATAGTAATGGCATCGAAAGAGCTATATACTATTTAAGTAGGGTGCTAAATGATGCGTAAACTAGATATAGTAACATAGAAAAGTTATGCCTATGTTTATACTTCTCTTGTATGAAACTTAAATATTATATAAAGCCTGTTGATGTTTATGTCTCCTCTCATTTCGATGTTATCAAACACATGTCAAAACCAATTATGCATAGTAGAGTGGGTAAATGGGCTTTAGCCCTACAGAATATTCTTTAACCTTCATGCCTTTGAGGCTGTGAAAGGCCAAGTAATTCCGATTTCATTGTGGATCACCCACCGTCGAAAAGACCATTATGGGTTATGTTGGGACGCAACCTTGGAAATTATACTTGATGGTTCGACCACAAAGAGGTAGTGGTGTTGGAGTTCTTATAATTTCTCCCAAGGAATTCCAACAAAATTCAAGTATAAATTGATGGCTCGTTGCTCAAACAATGAAGTAATAAGCGCTTATTGTTGGACTTGAAGCTTTGTTGAATTGGGGGCAACTAAAGTCGAAATTAAAGGTGACTCGAGTTAGTGGTCAAACAAATAACAATGGAATATAAATGCATAAAGGAAAATTTGATGACATACTTCGTCATAGCTACAGATTGATCAAAAATTCAATACATGAATATCCAACATATACCAAGAATAGAGAATCAAGAAGCAAATGACCTAGCACAGTTGGTTTGTTATAAAGTCTCTACAAAAACTTTAAAGAGTTGATCGAAATAAGAGGTAGGGTTATGGCTACCGACTAACACCATCGATTTAGAAAATATTAAGTTAGGTTGTAGTGGTAAAGATAGATTCAAGTGTTAGCCATAAACACCGATCGATGCAGATTACGAAGCCCAATTGTAAGCTATCTAAAGGATCCAACCTTAAACGTAGATAGAAAAACGAAATATAGAGCATTATCATATGTCCTTATGGGAAATGAATTGTTCAAAAGACCCAAGAAGGTGTATTGCTCAAATGCCTAGGAGAAAGTGAGGCGATCTAGCATTATCAAGTTCATAATGGGGCATGTGGGGCACATCAAGCAGGCCACAAGATGAAGTGGTTGCTATTTCGATATGGTATGTACTGGCCTAGCATGCTCAAAGATTGCATAGACTTCGCTAAAGGATGTGAAGAATGTCAGAAACATGCAGGGATTCAACATGCCCCTGCGAGTGAGCTGCATTCGATCATTAAACCATGGCCCTTTGAGGATGGGCGTTAGATTTAATAGGAGAAATCAATCCTGCCTCGTCTAAAGGTCAGAAGTACATCTTGGTAGGAATAGATTATTTTACTAAGTGGATCGAAGCGATACCACTAGTAGCTGCAGATCAAGAAGCTATTATTGAATTCATACAGAAACAAATAATCTATAGGTTCGATTGCCGTAGCATAACTACGCACTGGGTCAGATGCACGGTAGAAAGATGCAAGAGTTCGCTCAGAGATGGATTTAGACTATTGACATCAACACCATATTATGCTCAAGCAAATGGTCGTCAGCACCAACAAAGTAATAATTGGTTTGATCAAAAAACACATTGGTAAAAAGCCAAAGAATTGGCATAAAACTTTAGACCAAGTACTATGGGCCTGTAGAACATCTCCTAAAGAAGCTACCAATACTACACCTTTCCAACTAACATTTGGCCATGATGCAGTCTTGCCTGTAGAAATTCATCTACCGCTCAATCCAAAGACAACATGAACTCCCCTCATCATTATATTGGGAAATGATGGTGAATGAGTTAGTTGAGTTAGACGAAGTCAGACTACATGCATTGGAAATCCTAATGAGGCAAAAGGAAAGAGTGGCCAGGGCATATAACAAAAGAGTAAAAGGTAAGACATTCAACGTTAATGACTTAGTATGGAAAGTCATATTGCCCATGGACAAAAAGAATAAAGCATTGGGTAAATGGTCACCTCATGGGAAGGCCCTTTTCGAATAGCAAAACGTTTTAACAATGCGTATGAAATAGAAGAACGGCGGATGATAAACGAATCCTAAAGGTAAATGGGAAGTATTTAAAGAAGTATAAACCATGCCCGCAGGAGATTCAATACTAACGACGTAGTCACAATATTATAATGAAATGCCAAATGGTAACATAATTGCCAAAATGGCATTGTTCAAGCGTACTTAATAAACATTTAATCAAAATATAAGAGTTACAAAATAATCAAGATTCAAAATGGGATTGTTCCTCACCGGTCGAAGATATTCTTGAAAGACTCAAGTCTTTGTTGGTAAAGCGCTTGGCACCTTCGAGGATGGCAACTTCACCTTTGAGTTGCTCAGCTCGCTTCAAAGAAGGCCCTTGTTAAGAAGTTCTTCAATCGATTCCCAAAGGTGTTGGACCTGTAGGCAATTTGTTGCTGGGCCTCTTTGATCTTAGCCTCAAGTTCTTGAATCTTTCTAGAGGAGGATGGATTGAGATCAAGCTCATAGTCACTCTAGCTTGCTTAATATGCGTGGCTTGCTCTTCACCTTCTTCAAAGCTTCAAGCATGTTCATAAGCAAGATCCATTGAAGCTCTTCTCTTGGATTTTATTTGCAGCAGATTCATCCCGGAGGAGGAATCCACCACATTATCCAACAAAGAAGTTCGAACAGGATGGTACTAACTTCCAGAGAGCAGGTAGTGAGGTCAACTTGGTTCAGTAATCCCTTCATGATGAAACAGGCGGTACTATCTTGTTTAAGCACTTCGAATAGATCCACATCAAGGATTGTTTTTCTAATTCTATGAAGAAGTACAACCCTATCATCGTGAGGGCATTGCTTTAGAGGTCTAACCAAAGACCATGTAGAAAGTGGAATATCCCTTTGAGCCAACTTAGCCTTCATGTACCCAATAGGGTCATTTCTTTTCAGATTGGCTAATTCTTCTTCACCGTTTCAATGAGAAGACCTGTGAAGTTCCATACGTAATGGAGTAACATCCATTTCAAGTCCATTTGCTCATTAGTACGAAGACCATCACCGCTCATTATTGACGCTTCCATCATCTTGTTCATCATCAGCAAATCCACCACCTCGATGTCATCATTCGATCACCATCAAGACGACCGCCCTTTCACTCGAACCTTCTCGAGCGCCTTCTCCTTCTTCATCCTCGACTTTCCTCGCTAGAATCTTCACTCTCGAGAGGCAAGTGGTTCTTTTCCTTCGCTTGAGGTATTTGTTCACGCCTTGAGGGATTCCCGAGGGATTTTGGGTGAAGAGCCTCAAGGCACTTCAGAGCGCCTTACATTATTGCATTGGTCTCCGAGAGGAGGCGGTGCCTTGATCATCGTCGATCAAGCTCCACTGGGAGTGCCATGTTAGAAGAGCTCTGCTTTGCAATCGGATTATTCGAATCCCCATGAGGAGAAGAGTGAATCGAGCGAATGCTTGAGGAGGAGTCAAGTGGTTGGGATCCGGTCTAATCATCCTACATAGATAAAGAAAGATTAGAAACCGATAACTAAGGTACGAATAATCATTTTAAGAATTCAAGTAAACTCACCTGTGGGTTATCCGTAGATATGTTATCGTTTATATTCCAACATTACGTTGGAGGTCGAAGGTGGAATTTTGATTGGTGTGAGGAGCAACATCTCTTGAATCAAGTCCGTAGACGCCGATCCTTTGGTACGCTTTTTCTCTTTTCTTCTTCAAAGCCGTTGGAGAACTTTCTCCAGCCTGAGAGTCCTCCCAATGGTGCTAGTTTTTTTCTTTTGGAGTAGTTGGAGGAAGTTTACTCGTCGAAATGGTACAAAATGCAATTTAGACTTAAGTTACGTAAAAATCGACCTATTTCAAATACCAGATAAGTCGCTTACCTTCTAATCGGAATGCTTGTTGTGGGTGGTGTGATTTGAGTAGTTGTTGGAGTGGATGCAGCGGTGTTCGTTGTTGTAGTTGCGGATTGATTGTTGAGTCACTTCACACCATCATTTGTCTCGTGGATTGTTGAGAACTGCTTCCTTCCTTGGTCCTCGATGCGTAGTCTTGATCCCGAGGGTGGAAATCAAGCAATTAAAACGAAAAGTTAAAACAAAGAAAGCAATAAGATTTGGGATTTCCCAAACATTCGCACTGCGCCTCATTCGAAAGAATCGACATGGCGGAAAGGTCATAGCGAAGATGTCCCGGAAATTATGAAGCCAAGATCGAGCCCATGTCATACCCTCGATGGCTTTGGTTTCTGTGGGATTTATATTTGAGCATTTCAGCAAATTAACCACCAAGGATATGGAGGAAACCAAGCCGAGCCAATTCAAGTAGGTAGTTTTGGAAATCTAGGTGGATGCATTTCGAGTGCCAACCTATACCTATCCTCGTGTGACAACCTCAAGGAAGTTGAACTTAGAAATTTTTCTTTAAATTTTTCCTTAAGGTTTGAGCCGCCGATATACAGTGGTTTCAGCAGGATCATAAGTAGTTTCAAGTAAGTCCGAAAAGCTTTAATCTCGAGCGTGGGTCAACATACCTTTCTTTTATGTACCGCACATCGAACGCAGCAGTCAGCTTTAGCTTGAATGGTAAGAGTGTCAAACATATAAGATTGATAGAATTTAATCCACCAATCTAGAAAACTTTGAAGATAAGGGAGCCGGTTCGAAGGGATTAAGTTGAATTGGGCGAACTCTTGATATTGTTCTTGTTGAAGCTTGGCATCTCCGGCTTTAAAAGTTCGACCGAGGTAATGGCGCTGAGTTTGGAACAAGGGTTCGTATTAATTGACAGCACTAAATTGTCTCAAACGGGTTAGGTTGATAGGCAAATAAGAGGATCCGTTCTTGGTCGGAGTAATTTTGAGGAGATTAGTCTTGGTAATAAAAGGCCTTCCAAATATCTTGGATTTTTGCTTTAGCAGCCTCCGAAGAGACATAGTGAACCATGATGGTCCATGAGTCCTCAAGCAAAAGGCGCCATAGTTTCTTTAAATTCATGCTGTTTGAGAGAAGCATAATGTACTTTGAAAATGAAACTGAAATCGACCTTGTCATCACTAGAGTCGGCTCCTCACCTCGTGCCCTCAACGTTTCGATCAACTATCTCCGGATCTTGCTCATTAATAGTATCTGCAGTGGAGAGCGAAGACTGAACATAGCATTTAGCCATAATCGAGCAACCGTAGGGACCAGCTAACAAGATGTTCTTGGAGGTATGAGATTTCAAGCTCGAAAAATTGATCTCGTGTCTCATAAAGGTCAACTAGCAGGAGTTCACTTGTTAATCCTTCCGCTCATGCAAATCTCTTGCTAGAGGAATGAACCTACTAGCACCAAGTGACCGCAGAAAACGATCTTGATAGCCAAAGAGTAAGGAAGGCAATATGTTCAACATCGGAGACACTATCACCTTCCGTGGTAATGACTAATGAATTTGGAGAAGTCGGCTAGTTTGATATCGAAATCAATAATACTTGAATGTTCCTCAGATCGAACATATGTTTCTACCGTGTTAGTCCAAAGGATGGCGCTATGTCGAAGAGTGTGGTGTGACATTCCTCCGGGAGGTGGAAGGTATTATAGGTGCTATCCCGTAAAACAGGATGCGAACAGAGGATGACTGTATGTGAAGCCTGGTTTGGATAATTTCAGAAATTATAGATACCTAATTCCTCCCACGATGTGACTTCTTAACTTCCACTTTGGCGAACCACCGATATGCTACATCAGCATTGGACAGATCGAAATGGTTTAAAGTTGTTTTAACATAGTCCGTAATGAAAGGATCTTTTGGGGTAGTCATAGGAGTTTCTACGTCCTTTGGAGCAACAGATCATTGACATTATCGTTCCTACCCTAGGGTTTCCATTGTATTGAATAAAGGTTTGAAATCATAATAAACAGAAATATGGTTCGTGTATCCTTAAGAATCTCAAAACCGTAAGAGGACCCATTAGGGCAAATCTCTTTCCGTAAGCGTTAGTAGAATTAATACCGAGAGGAGTATAAGAGCTCTTGCTCTTGGAGATTCTGGGTATAAGTACAGATTGACCTTGGTGAGTGCCAACCTTGCTTTCCAAAATTGTTCCGGTGTTCTTATTCTTCTTCTTAGAAATCTTTTTTACCTGGGGTGTTGATGAAGACATTGTTGGGGTTTTGATTAAAGAGATTAGGGTTCTTTACGAGAAAGAGAGAAAAAAAGAAGATTCGGAGTATGGAAAAAGTGAAAAGACTAAAGTTTGTTTGGTTTTATAGTGAGGAAGTGGAAACACTCATCAACTAATGCTAAGTTACGTGGGAGACGTGGGTTGGATACACGGTGAGGTGGCGTAAAGTTAGTATTGGTAATAAGCATGATTAAGGGTGATCATTGCTTTTAATAAATGCACCATACCGTGGTTACTGTGTAAAAGCGGTTTGGAAACCCAGGGGTCATCGTGATTGACATGATGGAAATCTTGTACAGGGTCATAATTACTCAGGGTCACATCAAAATCTTGTGGATATATTTAAAATAAGTATTTCTTAAAAAGGGATTCGAAATACATATTTTAAAGGGGCATTTTGTTAGCTGAAGATTTTGATATCTTGTGATTCGAAGAAGGATCATGGAGCTCGAGATGAGATGATGTTAAAGTATTCAGGGGAACATAGTGAATGTCATAGTTTGGAAAGAAAAGAATTAGCCCTTCGAATGGATGTATTGAGTTCCGGAGTGTCGAACGGAAATAATGGTGATATGTGTAAAACAAGCTTCGATCGGGCAATAGAATTGTATCAGAGGAAATGGGTTCGAAATCGAAGTGAGTGATACATTTGAAATTCAAACGCGAGCGGGATAAAAGGGAGTTGAAACGCAACAAGAAACGGTTCAAACGTGGAAGCAAGAGAAGCATGGTGTCGCATGTTCTAAACGTGGCAAGATCTTATGGGTCGACTGTTATGGTCGAATTAGTATAAATAGGAGTCTTAATGTTAGGATTTCGTGTGTCATATCTATTGTACTAAAATTCACCACATTCAAAATACCACATGGCTAGGGAAACGAATGCACGAATGATGTACGATGATTGCACCAAAGCTTTATTATTCAACAATGTATCTTTATCCTTCCAATTAACTTTATCTTGCATCAATGTCTTTTAAGTTTCTTTACTTTCAAAGTCATTTCATTTAAATGTTTTTCTACCATCATGAAGTTCTTTACTTTTCCAAAACTTTTACATTAATAATCAAGTATTTCCCGTAAAGCTTTTATACATTTGTTTACATTCGCCTTTTACGCTTCACAGCTTTGAAAATCTTTTACACTTTAAGAGTTTATTTGAATATTGCTGCATTTATATACTTTCTTGCCATTTCGAATTTGAATATTCTTGTTTGTTCGAACCAAATATACATTATTTACTTGATCATATCATTAAGTAATCGAAGCGTACTTGAACCTATACAAAACATCCAAAAACAAGTCTCAAATATGGATCTCTATCTTAAGTTCATACCAACGGCCGATACCCCATAGGATCAATCTAGTCGATCCTGCAAGTTACCAGAGGGATTGAATAACATAACAGTTATAACGCTTATTCAATAGTTTGGAAGACTAGCGGTTGTTTCACCAGAAATCACTGTGAACAAGTGGAAAGCAACGGGATGTTAGTAAGAGACAGACAAATGTCATCTTAATGAAAAATGTATCCAATCTATTTCATCACATACATTTTTGAAAAGTTTGATTGATAAAAATCTTTCATCTTAAGTTATAGGTGTTTTGCTTGAGTGTACAAGCGTTACCACTTACATGTTTAAGAAAGATGTTTTGAAAAAGATGTTTGAATCTTTTAACTGTAAGCATTGGGTGTTTTGCCTTGTATTGTTAGCCCAAGAGGAGGCATTCCGAGGGTCATCGAGGGTCATCGAGGGTCCTTGTATGAAGCTCAAGAGGAAGCTATAGGGTATGGCTGGCTTTGTGTTAAAAGGGATTTCACCGAGAAACCATCCTTTTGGGATTAAGAGCAATTTCACCGGGAAATTTTACTCTCTGGGGATTTTGAAAGTGATTTCACCGAGAAACCATCCTTTCAGGGTTCTATCTTAGCTGGTGATTCTTTTGTATTGAAGCCCAATAGGAGGTGTTAAGAGATTTCTGTCTCTTTCATTGTATGATGCCCAAGAGAAGGCTAAACTCAATGAGGAGTTCTTTTGAACGAAGCCCAAGAGGAGGTGACTCAACAGGGAGTGTTGTCCTATGAAGCCTAAGCGGAGGCTAAACCCGATGAATGAGTTTTCTTATATGAAGCCTAAGAGGAGGCTGAACTCGTGGGGAGAGTTATCTTGTATAAAGCCCAAGCGGAGGCTAAATCTATGCCGAGATGAATTATCTTGTATGAAGCCCCCGGAGGCTACAATCGTGGGGAACCTATTGATTAGTCTAATTGTTATGTTATAATTGGACAATTGTATAAACAAGTGTGTGTGTGTGTGATATGTATTTACAGGAGTTTATGAAGGAAATATAAACAATGCATGATGTTTATTTACAGAAGTTTATGAAATATAAACAAGTGTCCTCGGAAACGAACGCTTAAAACGAGCGTGAACTTGATTATTTACAAGTTCGAATCGTACAAGGAAGTGAATATGTACACGAACGAGTATTTATGTACAGAGAAAGATGGATGTACATAGGGGGGTTGGGACTTACACCATAAGGGAGGCCCATTGGTTTGAAAGTAGTTTCACAGGGAATAATGCTCCTTTCAATACCAATGGTATTCAGCAGAATGATGCATTTAAATGTAAACGAACGATCAAAGTTTATCTGTGAAAAGTATCTGTATTATGTACAGATGAAAGTTTGTATGAAAAAGAAATTGATATGTACAAGGAAAAGGTATGTATGTACATAAAAGAATGTTGGTTTGAGTATACACAAGTGAAATGAAAACAAACGATCGAAGTTTGTCTGTACTTGAGTATAAAAAGTATCTGTGTTATGTACAGATGAAAAATTTGTATGTGTTTGGAAATGATTGGATATGTACAAAGAAATATTATGTACATAAAAGAATGTTATGGGACTTACACCGTGAGGGAGGCCCATTGGTTTAAAAGAAGTTTCATCAGTAATAATTCTTCTCCTTTCAATACCAATGGTATCGGTGTATAAACAAACGAATGAAAACAAACGAAAGAAATTTGTTTATGTTTGAATATTGACAATGATGATTTGAGTATGTACAAGTAAAATTAAATATGTACATAAAAGGATTGGGACTTACACCGTAAGGGAGGCCCATGATCGATTGAGAAATTCGAGAGAAAACGAATTCGGTTTTATCGTTTAAATCGGATCGATCATGGTAAAAGATTTAAGTTTGATGAAATGTTTTGAAAAATGATTTTGAAAATGTTTTGAAATGTGAGGTTCATTTATGAAAAGTTTCGAAAAGAATCGGAAGTCGAAAACTTGAAAATTTCACCTTTAAAGTGTTTTGAAAAAGTGCTCAGAACGTCGTTTTCGGCTCCATTAAAATATAATCAGATGAAAGTTTTTTCTGAAAAATTTTGCACTATCATAAAATAAATACATTTATTGACAAGTGTTCAAAAAATCACCTCAAAATGAGGAGTTTTGATTGGTTAAAAAAATTGTGAAGTTTTGTAAAAAAAACATGAAAAATATGAAAGTTTGAAAAAGAAATGGTCTTGAGAGGGATTGAACCCATGACCATTGGGTAGCACACGTGGCAGAAAACCTTAAGGGCGAGCTAGATACCACTGGGACAAACGCGCTTTGGTGTTAGTGGATCAGAAACACGTGTAAACAAAACATTGGAATATTTGAATTTAAAAAAAGCTCAAGAACACGCGCGAAGCTTGTTCTTCGTTTTGATTCTCAGAATTTTCAAACCCAGCTACAATCCTTGTTTCTCAACGAAATTGGACGAAGTAAAAATGAAAATTGCTCGGTTTTTCATCACGAACACGAAGGTGGATGTTAATTGTATTTATTTTTGACCTAGCATGCTTGAATTTCTGGGAACCACGATGTTCGCGTTAAAAGGTGACGCGCCTGAGGATGCGAACGTGAGTTCGGATCTTCTGGTACGCAACGATTTAAATCTTTTGATTTGTTTATAAAGATGCCGCGAGCATCAAGCTTTATTATTTTCAACACAAGAAAGATGATTTAATGATTATGAAAAAGGGGAAAGCTGAAATACCCTCAATTGATATTGGTATGCGTAACGACTAGCGCAAACTAGACATAACGCATTGGGGAGATTCTTAGTAAGGGGGATTGGTATATAAAGCGAATAGATGGAGCACCCTAAATATATGTAGTTATCTACAGCTTTATATATGAATACGTTTGATATGTTTGTATGTTTTAATTGCTATTTCTATGATTGGGAAAGTTTCTCCTTTGGATTTTAAGAAACAGTAGATTATGTGGGATTCTAGGTTTTGTTATTATTGTGCTCGCAAAGATCCTGGATCTTCCGCATACATATCCTAGTGGAATCGAGCATTTGTAGCTCGGATCTACAGGGTTCTATGGTTTGTTTGGTCTGAGGGAGATAGAAATTTGCTCGGCGAGGATGAGATCTTGTGCCTACGTATTCTCAAAAGGATGTTGAGAAAGTCAGAGCAATCGTAGTTCCCACTTATGCTAGTGGAAAGCAACGGGATGTTAGTAAGAGACAGACAAATGTCATCTTAATGAAAAATGTATCTAATCTATTTTATCACATACATTTTTTTGAAAAGTTTGATTGATTAAAATCTTTCGTCGTAAGTATTAGGTGTTTTGCTTGAGTGTACAAGCGTTACCACTTACATGTTTAAGAAAGATGTTTGAAAAAGATGATTGAATCGTTTAACTGTAAGTATTGGGTGTTTTGCTTGAGTGTACAAGCGTTACCACTTACAATTAAGAGATGTTTTTTGTTTGAAAACAGTTTGAAAAGAGTTTGAAAAGAGTTTGAAAAGTTTTGGTGATGTGATGTGATAGATGAGATACTTCTTCCATAGAGAGGATAGATGTCTAAATCTCAAGGAGAAATTGAATGGATTAAAGGGATGCTTTTAAGAAGCCCGTGGGTCCTTGTATTGTAAGCCCAATAGGAGGCATTTCGAGGGTCATCGAGGGTCATCGAGGGTCCTTGTATAAAGCTCAAGAGGAAGCTATAGGGTATGGCTGGCTTTGGCTTGAAAGGGATTTCACCTAGAAACCATCCTTTTCTGAATAAGAGCAACTTCATCGGGAAATTTTACTCATTGGGGAATTTGAAAGTGATTTCACCGGGAAACCATCCTTTCAGGGTTCTATCTTAGCGCGGGTGATTCTTTGTTTTGGAAGCCCAATAGAGGCTGTTAAGAGATTTCCGCTCTTTCATTGTATGATGCCCAAGAGAAGGCTAAACTCAATGAGGAGTTCTTTTGAACGAAGCCCAAAGGAGGCCGACTCAACAGGGAGTTGTCTTATACGGAAGCCGAGGCTAACTCAGGAGAGTTTCTTTGTACAAAGCCCAAGAGAAGGTCAACTCTTGGAGATAAAATATCTTGTATGAAGCCCAAGGGAGGCTGATCCATGCCGGGATGGATTGTCTTGTATGAAGCCCAAGCGGAGGCTAAACTCAACTCGTGATGAGTTGTCTTGTATGAAGCCAAGCGAGGCTAAACTCGAAAACCTATTGATTAGTCTAATTGTTATGTTATTATTAGACAGTTTGTATAAACAGTGTGTGTGATATGTATTCACTGTGGAGTTTGAAGGAAATATAAACAATGCATGATGTTTATTTACATCAGTTTATGGAATATAAACAAGTGTCTGTGAAACGAACGTTTAAAACGAGCGTAACTTGATTATTCACAAGTTTGTATTGTGTACGAGGAAATGAATATGTACACGAACGGGTTTTTATGTACAGAGAAAGATGGATGTACATAGGAGGGTTGGACTTACACCATAGGGAGGCCCATTGATTTGAAAGCGCACATGGAATAATGCTCCTTTCAATACCAATGGTATTCAAAGTAAAATGTATGATGAAACAAAAAATGATTGATCAAAGTTTATCCGTGTTGAGTATTTGTAAAAGTATCCGTATATGTATGTGATAAAATTTGTATGTGTTTGAAAGTTTTTGATATGTACAAAGAAATATTGTGTACATAAAAGAAAGTTATGGGACTTACACTGATGGAGGCCCATTGGTTAAAAAGAAATTTTGCTCAGAGAAACCTTCCTTTAGAACCAATGGATTCAACAGATAGACAAACGAATGAAAACAAACGAAAGAAATTTGTTTATGTTTGAATATTAACAATGATGATTTGAGTATGTACAAGTAAAACTAAATATGTACATAAAGGATTGGGACTTACACCATAAGGGTGGCCCATGATCGATCGAAATTCGAAAGAACGAATTTGTTTTATCTTTAAATCGGATTGATCATGGTAAAAGATGCAAGTTTGATGAAATGTTTTGAAAATGATTTGAAAAATGTTTTGAAATGTTAAGTTCATTTATGAGAAGTTTTGAAAAAATCGAAGTCGAAAACTTGAAAAATTCACCTTTAAGGAGGTTTGAAAAGTGTTCGAACGTCGTTTTCGGCTCGATTAAAAATTAATCAGATGAAAATATTTTTGGATTTTTTTGACATAATCATAAAATATATATATTAAATGACAAGTGTGCAAAAAATCATCTCAAAATGAGAAGTTTTGATTGGTTAAAAAAATTGTTGAAGTTTGATAAAAAAACATGAAAATATGACAAGTTTGTAAAAAATTTGGTCTTGCTGGGTTTTGAACCCATGACCTTGAGGTGGACGCGTGTCACAGAGCCTTAAGAGCAAGCAAGCAACCAACTGAGCCAAACGCGCTGAGTGTTAGTGGACCAGGAACACGTGTTGACATGATATTGGAAAGTTTGAAAATTTAAAAATGAAGAACATCAAGAACACGCGCGTATTCTGGGCTTGTGTTTTGATTTTCAGATTACCAATTTCAACCTAAAATCTTCGTTTCTTAATGAAATCCAATGATGTAAACATCAAAGTTGGTCGATTTTGCACCACGAACATGATTATGGTTGTTAATTTCATTTATTTCAAGCCTAGCATGATTTTGGTTCGAAGAACACTTATGAACCCTAATCTGAAAAACTTAAATTAAATGATGTATTGTTTATGATTGTTTGATTTTATTGAGGGCTAATGGTCGTTTTCAGTGCAGAAAGAGAATGGCCAAGAGCTTTTGTCAAAAGATTCAAAGAATTATGAGAACCAAGTTCGTGTTTATACCTGGAAAAGTGAAGATCGAAAACGATGCTAGAGTGTTTCCAGTGGTTGTTTCTTGATCACTTAAGCTTCATCGGCATGTATGGATGCTGTGAGGATAGCTTGCTTGCTTTGAACTTGCTCCAATCTCTCCACTCAAGTCAACCTGCAGTCAGCTTAACAGGGAACTCGAAATTGATGTTAATGGAGTTACAGATTGTTGTGATTGATCTGCATCATGTCTATGATGTATATGGATCGTGTTTGAATCATTAGAACAACAATAGATCAAGCCAAACTGAAATTGAATTATAAGGCGTTTTGAAGTTTTGAAATAATGAAAAGTGAAAACTGATTTTAACTTGATTTCAGTTTGATTTTAAGTTTGGAACAAGTTTAATTATGATCATGAAACATGTTGGACACCAAATTTCATCATGTTTTCATGGGATTTTGAAAATGCTATGTTTGGCAATCTTGCTCTATGATACTTGATTTTCAAGTAGAAAGAAAGCTTGTATTTGTGAAGCTTTGGTGTTGTTTTGGACTTGAAATGGGAGCTATTTATAGGCAAGAGGTTCTGAAATTGTTAGGCACAAGTACAAGCTTTTTGGTAACTCAAAGTTAACTTAAGGGGCAAGAATGGTTTTTTACCAAAAAAGGAAACTTCCTTTTTTCACCATGTGCTATATTTTTGCATTTTGATCCAATCTTCAATTATATCCTCTAGGCTGATATTTATCAGTTTGATCATCCACTTAGCAAGGCTAGAAAGCTTCTAGATGAAGAAACACAAAAATGACCTATAATTTGATGTTTGAACTTTGAAGTTTCATGGAGCCTTATGTTTCAATTTCAAAGACATAGCTAGCCTCCATGGATTTGAGAGTTCTTGGACATTTTGGAAAGATCTTTCCACAAACTACAACTTTCATGTTTTGAGTTTTTTCAAATTCCAATTGGAACTAGGTGAAAAAATGGCTTGAAGTTTGGAAAAAATGAGAAATTTCAACACTTAGAAAAATTTCTAAGTATGAAAACTTTTGACTTTTTGTTGACTTTTCCAAATTCTTTGATTTTTTATGATCATGATGGATTATTTGAAGTATTTTGATGATGGAAAAATTTTTGTTTTGAAAATTTTGACCAAAAATCAAAGTTTGACTTTTCTGTGTAGATGAAATTTCATCAGATGTTTCTGAAAACGACTGATGAATTCTGTGAACCTCTGTGATGTTTTGAATCCAGAAATTAGGTCAAGATGTTGTATCTAAGATATAATGACCAATATCTATCCAAAAAAGTCATTTCTTGCTCAAAAAGTCAGAGAATGCTCATGCCCGATCAAAACCCTAATTGGTCGATCCTCAATTGATCAGTGAAGAAAATGGATATCTGAGGATTGAAAGCTGATGATTTGATCAAGATAGATCAAATGGAGTGAGAAAATCTCAAACCCTAATTGGTTAGCTCTTGAATCAGATGAAAATCTGATGAAACCCTAGTTTTGACCTGTGAGTGTTATACCCGATTAATGTTGTTTGAACTGTTAGTTGTGCAACAATGCAAATGTAAGGTGGTATATTAGGTCAAAATTTGGGGTATGACACACGAAGAACCCTAGAAACTAAGATTTCAAATTAAATGATGTGTAGTTAATGATTCTTTGATTTTCTTGAGGGCTTATGATCGTGATGAGTGCAGAAAGAGATTGGCCAAGAGCTTTTTCATTTAAGTTCAAAGAATTATGATATCCAAGTTCATGTTCATACCTGTTCAAGTGGAGATCGAAGAAGGTGTAAACGTGTTTCCAGAACTTGTTTGTGGATTGCTACAGCACCATCGGCATGTATGGAAGCTAAATGGATGATCTGCTTGCCTTGAGCTTGCCTGGATTATGCTACACAAGTTCACCTGCACAGTTCAAAAATAGAAGCTCGATTTTGATGTAAACCTGCATAGCTTGCTTGCCAATGATCCGATCATGTACATGAGGTACATGGAAGGTGTTAGGATGATTAGATCACAACTTGTTCCATTAAAACCATGAATTCGAATGCTTATGGCAGTTTTGGAAGTTTGAAAGCATGGCATGTGATTTCTGATTTTTGCTTGTTTTTGTTATGATTTTAAGTTCTAAACAAGTTTAATATTGATTTTGAAACATGTTTGACACCAAAGTTCATCATGGTTTTAACTGAATTTCAAAATTGCAAGTTTGCTCACTTTTGCACTATGTTGCTTGATTTTGAAGAAAGAAGTGAGAAAGCATAACTTTGCAATGCTTTGGTGTGGTTTTGAACTTGAAATGTTGATCAATTTATAGGCAAATAGTTCTGAAATGTTAGGCAAGAGTACATGGCAATTGGAAAATCAAAGATGCCTTAAGGGGTAAGAAAGGTATTTTGTAAAGAAAAAGGAAGTTTCCTTTTTTACCATGTGTTATTCTTTCCAAATTGATCCAATCCCTCAATTATTACTTCTCACTGATTTTTATCAGTTCTTATCCTAATTTGGCAAGGTGGCAAGTGTTCTAGATGAAGAAAACTCAAAATGACCTATAATTGATGTTTTGAATTTTGAAAAATCAAGTTCATGGAGCCTTATGTTTCAATTTCAAAAGTATAGCTAGACTCCATGGATTTGTGAGTTCTTGGACATTTTAGAAAGCTTGTTTCACAAGCTACAACTTTCATGTTTTGAGTTTTTTTCAATTCAAATTGGAACTAGGTGAAAAAATGGCATGAAGTTTGGAAAAAAATAAGAAATTTCAACACTTAGAAAATTTTCTAAGTATGAAAACTTTTGACTTTTTGTTGACTTTTTCAAATTCTTTGATTTTCTATGATCATGATGGATCATTTGAAGTATTTTGATGATTGAAAAAGTTTTGTTTTGAAAAATTTGACCAAAAGTCAAAGTTTGACTTTTCTGAGCAGATGAAATTTCATCAGATGTTTCGAAATCGATCGATGAAGTCCGTGAACTTCGTGATGTTTTGAATCCAAAATTAGGTCAAGATGTTGTATCTAAGATATAATGACCAATCTCTATCCAAAAAGTCATTTCTTGCTCAAAAGTCGAGAATACTCATGCCCGATCAAAACCCTAATTGGTCGATCCTTGATCGATCCGTGAGAAAAATGGATATCCAAGATTGAATATCGATGATTTGATCAAGATAGATCAAATGAGGTGATTAGAACTCAAACCCTAATTGGTTGTCTCTTGAATCAGATGAAAATTTGGTGAAACCCTAATCTCGACCAAAGGAAAACTACACCGATTAATGTCATTCGAAATGTTAGTTATGCAATGATGCAAATGTAAGGTGGTATATTAGGTCAAAATTTGGGGTATGACACCTTTGAAGCTATTTTAGCTTTACTCCTCTATGGATTGGTGTTGTTCCCCAACGTCCCAAATTTCGTTGATATCAACGCCATAAGGATCTTTCTAATTGGAAATCCCGTTCCCACTCTGCTTGGTGACACGTACTTCTCTATTCATCATAGGAATCGTCAAGGAGACGGAACTATCGTGTGTTGTGTACCTCTGTTTTTCAAATGGATTATCTCACACCTACCTAAATCTCCTATCTTATGCGAAAACAAAGATGAATGGCATTGGTCTCAAGACTCATGTCTCTACGAACGATTTATATCCATTGGTATACCTTAGCGCACAATGAAATGGAAATCATTCGAGATGGAGAATTTGCCAACGCTCTCATCAAGACAAAAGGAGGAATCAACTATAACCCATTCTTGGCGAGGCGTCAACTCGGATACGCAAATTCTAGTAAACCTCTTGGTTTTACAGTAGAAAGCTACTTCTATCATGAGGGAGAGGATTCCTGTGATCAAGGCCGAATGACGTGAGCTTGGCATCACATCCGAAGAAAAGAAAAAGGTAAGGCAAAGAATTGTGTAGCCATGGAAACCTACACTTCTTGGGTAAAGAAAAGAGCGAAGGAATTCCGAATGCCTTACGCTTATGAAGAACCTATGTTCTCAACAGCTTCCAAATCAATAATTTTCCCCGTCGAGACTATGGGAGAATTCCAGGAAGCTTTGGCTAAGGTGAGACTTGAGAAAGAAGCTTTGGAAAACAAATTCCTTAAGACTAATCTTGAGAATGAGAAGCAGTCAAGGATCATGAAAAGACGCTTTACTTCCGGATGAATGGCTCATGGAGAAAGATGAGAAGATTCGCCAGAAAGATAACGCGATCAAAAGATACATCAAAGAAAGGAAAAGAAAGCTTGAGGAAATGACAACCAGCGATCCTGCTCCCGACGAGTGGAAGAAAGTCATTAGTAAGCTAAAAGCCGAAAGCGAATCAAAGCTCACTATGGAAAGGAAATCCAAGTTGAAGCGCATCAAGCCTTTGGATCTTCATCCGACGTAAGACGATTAATTAGTTTAGTTTGTAATATTTTTATTTTATCATTTGTGTGAGCAATGCTCAAAAATGTAATTATTGTAATCTTCTTTCAATGATTAATAAAATATGTGTTTTCCATCCAAATATTTGCCGTAAATTTCTTTAGCGTAAATTTTTGAAATTCTTTTCTTTACATTCATAATCATGCATCATACTTTGCATTCCGAGTCTATTGTCTAGAGTCCGATCTTTCAATAGTTTCACAGCATGTGAAAAGATCGCAGTCGTCGTTTTAGAGTTTCTCGACCGCGCCCACACCAACTCGAACATACGATACAAGATCAAAAAAAGAAAAGTAATGGAAGGATTTGAACAAGAGAACGTTGAACTTCGTGAGCACGGTAACAACATCGCAAGAAGAAATGGAGAGACTCACGCCTTTGGTCAACTCCATACGCAGCAAGAAAGTCAACAAGCAAGATCGAGCACCAAAACCAAGCAATGATTTCGAGGATACTACCACTCCGGCTTCAATCGCTGTAGCTAGTAGTTCACCTTTCAAGATGCGAAGGCTATCCATGGGCATGCCTTTCAACTTTGGCATCGGGTTTCGCCAACCGACTTCTCAAGTACAAACAACCACGCTTGAAATACCTACTTTGCAAAGAAAACTTACATTTACTCCGCAACGTGGAGTAACTCTTCCACAAGTAACAATGACGGTTTCTCAACCGATCATGACGAACTCAGCCCAGTGCACACTACCATAGACGAAGAAGTTCACCATACTCCGTGCAATAACACGAACCTCGTGGCTCGATGGAGAATCTCCAGAACAACTCCTCAAAATGCAATGAGATAAAACAATTCGTGGAAAAGAATTGTTTGGGAAAAACGCCCAGGATCTTTGCTTAGTTCCTCGCATAAGGATACTTGCGAAATTCAAAGTCCCTGACTTTGAAAAATACAAAGGAAACTCCTGTCCACAAAGTCATCTCACGATGTATGCCAGGAAAATGTCCACATACAACGACGATCACCAGTTATTAATCCATTACTTTAAGATAGTCTTACTGGTGCCGCACTGAAGTGGTACATGGGATTAGACAACACAAGTATCCAGACATTCAATGAATTAGGTGAAGCTTTCGTACAACAATATAAGTTCAATCTAGATATGGCCCAAGATCGGGATCAACTCCGCTCCATGTCTCAAAAAGAAAGAGAGACATTCAAAGAGTACGCCCAACGATGGAGGGAGATTGCTGCCCAAGTCAACCCACCATTGGAAGAGAAAGAGATGACTAAGGTATTCTTAAACACTCTTGGCTCATTCTACTACGAACGAATGATCTCTAGCGCTTCCGGAGATTTCACCGAGATGGTAAGCATGGGAATGCGATTAGAAGAAGGGGTTCGAACCGGACGCCTAACCAAGGAAGCAGGATCTTCTAGTGGAACTAGGAAGGTTGGGACTAGCTTTCCAAAAAAAAAAGGAACATGACATAGGAATGGTATCCCGAGGGAAACCACGAAAAAATGTCAGCCAACAACGACAGATAGCTGCCATAGCACCCGCCGTTAACGCAAGTCCAAATGCAGGAATTACTCCGCAGTTCCAGCATACTCAACAAACTCAACAGCCTCGACAGCAGGCTCAGCAGTTTAGCAATCAAAACCGTGCGCCTCGGGTCTCGCAATTCGACCCAATTCCAATGACGTACACAGAACTATACCCTACATTAATAGAAAAGAATCTGATACAGACAAGGTCACCACCTCCAGTTCCTGAAAAATTGCCATGGTGGTACAAATCGGACGTATCTTGCCCTTTTCACCAAGGGGCACCAGGCCATGATCTTGAGCATTGCATAGCATTAAAAGCGAAGTGCGAGATTAGTGAAATCTAATCTTCTTTCTTTCGAAATACAAACCAACGTGCAAGCCAATCCGCTTCCCAAACAAAGGACATAAAGGAGTTTGATACTAAGGAACACGGATCGATATCTCGCCACAAATGTGAATCTGATCATAGGAAACTTGGTGCATCTCCATGATACATACAGTACAATGGGCGCCTTCACTAAGCACGATTACTCAGCTTGCAACATCTGCTTCAAGGATCTTCAAGGATGTCCCACCATAAGAGCGTATATTCAACGATTGTTAGATATCGTGACCTATGTATCTACGTAAATGAGATGACCATGACGTAAATACAGTAGGGAATTTTCCGCATGAGCTTTTAGTCTCAGATATCAACTCGGAAAATACCGAAGTAAACGTTATCATCCCCTGTTTCAATGTACCCAAGTATGTGGAGATTAAATACAATGGCTCCAACGTTCCAGGGTCTCCTTTGGTGATTTTCCTACCCGGTCCTGTTTCATACAGTTCTAGTAAAGCAATTCCTTACCAATACAATGCAACTCTGATAGAGGATGGGAAGGAGAAACCCATGCCAACTCTTCCAGCTAATGTCAACATAACAGAGATAGGACGAGTAACACGAAGTGGACGAGTACACGCTCCGTTGCCACCAAGACCGCCTGCAGTTCCTGTTGTTAGACAAAATCCAGTTAACATATCTCCCGAGAATCCTGCAATGATTCCCGTGGTTAATCCAAGCACAAATGTTGGTCCTCCTGATAGAACCGACGTCAACACAGATTTTGATGAAATACTGAAGTTAATCACGAAGAGCGAATACCGAGTCGTGGATCAGCTGATGCAGACTCCCTCCAAGATTTCAATACTGTCTCTACTATTGAACTCCGAAGCTCACCGAGAAGCTTTAATGAAAGTACTAGATCAAGCTTACGTAGATCACGATGTGACTACAGACCAGTTTGGATGCATTGTCGCCAACATAACAGCCTGTAATAATCTAAGTTTTAGTGACAAGGAACTGCCAGAAGAAGGGAAAGATCACAATTTGGCTTTACATATCTCAATGATTTGTCAATCAGATTCCCTGTCCAATGTATTGGTAGATACTGGTTCATCTTTGAACGTAATGCCAAAAACGACACTTGCTCGTTTGGCTTACAAAGGGACACCAATGAAATTCAACGACATAGTGGTAAGAGCCTTTGACGGATCACGGAAGTCAGTTATTGGGGAAGTCGATCTACCGATGACAATTGGTCCGCATACTTTCCAAATCACTTTCTGTGTCATGGACGTACCGCTATACATTGTTCACTAGGAAGACCATGGATCCACGGGCGGTGAGCAAGGACTTCCACTCTCCACCGTGGTCGAAATTACTGCAATGGGAAGCTAGTAACCATCATCGTGAACAAGCTCGCCATAAGCCATTTGTCCGGCTTCTTTCATCACAGCAAACGACGTTGAAGGGACACATCTCCCCGGACATCCGTTAGAAGATGAATCTACTAGCAAAAGGAGATCATCTATCTCTTCGTATAAAGAAGCAGCGCAGATAGTGAAAGATGGCAATGCTAAAGGTTGGGGACAAGTAATCAAACCTGTCAACAACGAGACAAAAGCCGGACTCGGGTTTGCACCCGTATTCTCCAAAGACAAGCAAAAGGGTGAAGCACTTCGCCCAATCAAAGAAATATTCAACAGTGGGGGTTTCTTAAACCCTGTTCTCCAAGAGGTTAACGTTGTCACCATTGAAGATGATGAAGATGATCTCTCTGGATCTGAAGAGTGGAGCACTTATTTAAACAACCCTGAATATGTGTCTCAAGAAGAATTGTACGCGCCGACTGATCAATTCAAAGACATGTCCCTGCAGAGACATGAAAATCCACCTGTCCCTTCCGAAGTTTGGGACACCTTGGGAGAACCAAGTGGAAAATTTGATTACATGGTGAAATATACTGCGCCAGAAAGCTCGAAAATCAGAATCGAAGATATCCAGCCCACTGGATGAGGTGATTCTTTTGAGTATCCTAGTCAACCAGAGGAAGCGTACCCATCTTCCCGATCTAATCATCCAATCGAAGTTCCGAACGAAGATTTCTGCTTTAACGCACCCGTAGAGTTTGTTAAACCAGATCCTAATTATCACTACATCAACGTAATCACTAAAGATCAGGGGTACGATTTCAGGATACGAAGTGGAAAGTGTCGCCGACAACGAATCTCTTCACTCAGAAGATTGGAGGGTACATCCCCAGAATTCTACACAGAGGTCAACAGGAAGCACATATGCTGTATCTCATACTTCCCGATCTGTTCATCAAGCAGAAGAAGATTGCTTTAGCAGCACAAAAGACAAGGTTCATCGTCCAAAATCTTCTAAGTCTGCTCGACCAATGACCAAAGTCTACTCGAGGATTAAGCCAAATGGAAAATTACCCGAGTACCTCGACTTCCAAGGAGTTCGCCACTACTGGAAACCTGTTGAAGTTCGGACTAACGCTCCTAGTTCTAAGTAGTTCATCTTTGCTTTTGTTTTGAACTCTCACTTCGCCCAAAGTGAAGAGATGTTTTATAGGGCTTAGCTTTTAAATAATTTCTCTTTGTCTTGCCCAAGACAAATGAGTTTGTATTTTAGGGCCCTGTTTCATATCATGAATCATAAATAAAATGCGTTGTTTTGATTCCACACTTTGTGTTTGTTTTTCATTTTACCCTTTCTTGGAAATGATAATCCTAAAAAACACAAAAAATAAAAAAACTTCAAAAAAATAAAAAATAAAAAAATTAATCTGCATACGCTTTCACATTAACTTTTTCCAAAAAAATGATAAGGAGTTAATTAATCAAACATAAATCAAATATGCAGATTAACAGATGGACAAATCCATTGAAAGCAATAACTCTATGCTTTCTCCCAACTTTGAAATCCCCTGTGAAGTCGCCGAGGAAGAAGTTGAAGAAGAGATCCCAGATGAGATTTCTCGATTACTTAAGCACGAGGAAAGAATCATTCAGCCTCACAAAGAACCTCTGGAAGCAATCAACTTGGGTTCTGAAGAAGACAAAAAAGAAGTAAATATCGGAGCTTCACCGACAAAGAACGCCAAGGGCAAACCGATAGATCTTCTCAAAGAATATGTCGATGTGTTCGCTGGTCCTACCAGACATGCCGGGTTTAGATACCAAAGATCGTGAGCATCACTTCGTCAAAAACCGAGTGTCCGCCAGCTTAAACAAAGACCGAGAAGAGTTCACCTTGAAATGGCCGACAAAATCAAAAAGGAAGTTCAAAAACAAATGACGCAGGTTTCTCGTCACTCCGAATATCCTCAATGGCTAGCCAACATAGTACCCGCTCCAAGAAAGACGAAAAGGTCGAATGTGTTGACTAACGGACCGAACAAAGCAAGTCCAAAAGACGATTTCCCACTACGATATCGACATGCTAGTGGATAGCACCGCAAAGTTTAACGCCTTTTCCTTCATGGACGGTGTCTCCGCTACAATCGATCGTAATGGCTCCCAAGACATGGAGAAGACATCCTTCATCACGCCATGGGGCACCTTTTGCTACAAAGTAATGCCGCTTGGATTAAAGAATGCAAAGCAACTTACCAGAGGGCAATGACTACCTCTTTCACGACATGATGCACAAAGAGATCAAGTCTACGAGACGATATGATAGCAAAGTCCGACATCAAGAAGAGCATATAGAATATCTCTGAAGTTGTTTCAATGACTAAGGAAATTTCAGCTTCACTTGAATCCTAACAAATGCACCTTTGGGGTAAGATCCGGAAAACTCCTAGGTTTCATCGTCATTCAAAGAGGTATTGAAGTTGACCCTGACAAAGTCAAGGCTATTTAAGAAATGCCTACGCCACATACGTAAAAGCAAGTAAGAGGATTTCTGGACGGTTGAATTACATCTCCGATTTATCTCTCAAATGACTGCTACCTGTGGACCGATATTCAAGCTTCTCCGCAAAAATCAAGAGATTGTGTGGACAGAAGATTGCCAAAAAGCATTTGACAGTATCAAGGAATACCTGTCAGAACCACCAATAATGATCCCTCCAGTGGAAGGAAGACCATTAATCATGTATCTTACCGTGCTAGAAGATTCCATGGGCTGCGTGCTTGGACAACAAGATGAAACCGGTAAGAAAGAGCATGCCATTTACTACTTGAGTAAAAGTTCACAGATCGTGAAACTCGTTACTCCATGCTCGAGAAAACTCACAGCTCAGATCTTGTCATTCTTCTCGGCATGTAATGGTGGTGGCCGATCGTGGCCGGAATTGGCCAAGATCACACATGATCAATGTTGTTACTATTTTTTTTACAATTTGACTACAACACATAATTCTATTTAAGATTTAGATCGTTGGGGTGAGTGAGATTGCAAAATCCTAAGATTTTAAAATTAAAATTAAAATTTTGATAACCATGCTTGCAATTAATTAATTAATTTTTTTTTTTTTACATTTTTGCAAGATTTGTTGGAGGAGTTTTAGTAAGAACATTGATACAAAGTTGAGGAACTAATCACCTTTGTGAGAGACACACAACTTTGTCAATGGAACATCACTCGCTGGACGCATTTTGATAAAAGTCCTTTTCTTCCGGTCTGTTTCTCGTTGAGGAACTAAGGGTTTTTGTGAGAGACACACCATTTATCCACCTAAAATCTTAAAATTATAGGTGAATGAATTTTTTCACTTATATATTATCAAGTTTTTATATTCTTATCAAATGTGAGACTATTTCCTCAGTTAGTCACAATTTCCTTTTATTGATTAAGTATCACCTTTGTGCTCACAAGAAAGAATATGAAGCTAATATTTTGAGTATTGTGCACAACTAATATTTAGTTTTTTGAAAGTACACACAAGAATGAGTTGTAGTTAATCTACTCATTATCTCTAAAATTTTAGACGATCTCATCATTGCATCTTATAATTTGGACTTCTTGGTCTAACCCAACTTCAAAATTGGATCTTCAGATAAGATAAAGCGTTGCATCTGTAACACCACTATTTTAATCATATCACTAGTCAAAAAGCATATTCAAAAGACCAAAAGCAACAATGAGCTATAGCCAGAGAACTAAACCTCCCATCCACACATATTTGCTCCCACTAAATTAAAACTCATATGTTATTGTGTATGATAATGTTGACATATAGTACTAATTAGTAGTCACATCCTAAACTACACATATCATCTAAGTTTATCATTATTTCTTTTCACAACCACACACACACGCCATCATCAAACCCATCCGTTTATGATTTAACTCACAGACTACAGTATAGGACTTACTAACAACTTGAAGCTTTCTTTTCTTAAGAAAAAATAGCACAAAACTCCAACCCTTTGAAATAACTTGTCCCCCAAGTTTGATATTGACCCTTTGTATAAATGTGCTAATTTTCATAACAGCTATTTAGCTACGATCCATCATTACTTAATATCCACATATACTAGTTAATATTAAAAATCTTAAGTAGTCCTCCAAACACCACCTATAGTAGTTTAGTCCTTGTTATTGTCTTGTTGTTATCTTCAAATTGGCATCAGAGTAATGGCGAACAGATAGAGTTAAGCAAGTTCGCTTGCAAACTCTTCGAGGTGAACTAGAAAAAATGAAGGTGAAGGAGACGGAGTCCGTGTCGGACTACATAACGCGTGTGCAAATGGTGGAAAACAAACTGAGTCGAAATGGAGAAGCATTGACTGATGCTCGTATTGTCGAAAAGATTTTGAGATCTTTGACATACAAGTTTGAGAATATAGTATGTGCAATAGAGGAATCGAAGAATCTCGAGAGTTACTGTCGAAGAAGTTGCAAGTTCTCTCGAAGCACACGAACAATGCAAGTTGAAGAAGAAGGAGGAGGCATCTGATGATGCAGATCAAACTAAGGAAGTTGCTAGAGACGAAAGAGCATTGTTCTCTCAAAAATTTTGTGGGAGAGGACGTGGTCGTGATCGAAGTTATCAAAACAACAACTTTGAAAGAGGATAATCAAGCCAACAAAATTGGCGTGGCAGAGGACGTGGTCAAAGAGGCGGTCGAACAAACTACACAAACATTGAATGTTACAAATGTAACAAATATGGGTATTATGCGAATGATCAGAATTCCTATGCTACAACTGTGGAAAGGTGGGACATCTTGCAAAAGATTGTCGCTCTTAAAAGAAAGGTGGAAGAGACAACAAACTTTGCCCTAGAAGTAGGTTCGAATGAAGGTTTTCTACTGATGGCTCAGAAGGAAATAGACGAAGAAAAGGACACTATGTAGTATCTTGACTCTGGAGAAAGTAACCATATGTGTGGTCATAAACACCTGTTTAGAGAGATTTCAAAAATTGAAGATGACCATGTATCTTTCGGAGATGCATCAAAGATAAAGGTCGAAGGAAAGGGCACAATTATTTATGTGTAGAAGGATGACTTGATAGGGTCAATCCAAGATGTGTACTATGTACCAGATCTCAAAGCAAACATACTGAGTCTGGGACAATTAAATGAGAAGGATATTCGATTCTCATAAAGATGAATGTTACACCTCAAAGATAAGTCCGAACATCTGGTTTCTAAATTCGAAATGGGGAAGAATCGAATGTACAAGCTGAACTTGAGGGAGTTCGAGAGAAATGTCTGCAGGTTAATGTCGAAGATGAAGTATCTCTATGGCATCTATGTTTTGGTCACTTAAATCATGTTGGGCTAATGAGATTAGCAAAGAAGAACATGGTGCATGGACTTCGCATATGGAGTATGAAGGTAACATCGTGAAGATTGTGTTCTTAGCAAACAAACAAGAACTTCATTTCAAAAGAAGGCAGATTATCAGGCTAAACATATTCTCGAATTAATTCACACTGACATATGTGGGCCAATTACTCCAGAATCCTTCAGTGGTAAGAAGTACTTCATTTTGTTCATTGATGATTTCTCAAGAAAGACTTGGGTCTATTTATTGAAAGAAAAATCTGAAGCATTCGAAGTATTCAAAAAGTTCAAAGTTTTGGTGGAGAAGGCAACTGATAGACACATCAAGGCCCTTCGATCAGACAGAGGTGGAGAGTATACTTCAACATCATTCATGAAGTATTGTGAAGAGCAGGGGATAAGAAGATTTTTATCGCAAAGATACTCACTCAAAGAAATGGGTGGCTGAAAGGAAGAATCGAACAATCCTTGGCATGGTTCGATCAATGCTTAAGAGCAAGAACATGTCAAGGAATTTTGGTAGAAGTCGCTCAATGTGCAATCTATGTGCAAAATAGATGTCCACATTCGGAGCTAGGAGATTAAACACCACAAGAAGCTTGGAGTGGTCAGAAGCCAATTATGTCTCATTTCAAAGTCTTTGGTAGTATTGCATATACACATGTACCAGATCAACGAAGAACGAAGTTTGAGGACAAGAGTCAAAAGTACATACTCATTGGGTATGCTGAGAAGACAAAAGGATACAGGTTGTTCGATAGAAGCAAGTGGTTGAAACCGAACATTTCGACAAGTAGTGGTTGAAGTTGGAGAATCATTTGTTGTTGTGCCAACAAACACTTCGGCTGATCATGAAAATTCCGCTATTGAAAATGAATCCTCACACCAGTAATGTGAAGCTTACAAGATGCGATGATAATACGTAAGAAGTGCATCTTGTACGCCCTGCTGGCGATTCTCGAAAACATTAGTTTTGAAGAAGCATGAGAGATGAAAATGGAAAATGCTATGAACGAAGAATTCAAGGCCATTGAATATAATCAACACTTGGCAACTTGCCGAGTTGCCAAAAGGAAGTCAAACCATTGGTGTGAAGTGGGTGTTCAAGAAGAAGATGAATGCTCAAGGAGAAATCGAAAGGTATAAGGCGCAACTTGGGGCGAAAGGCTACAAACAGAAAGAAGGACTTGACTATGATGAAGTATTTGCACATGTTGCAAGAATGGAAATAATTCGATTGCTCATTTCTCAAGCTGCTTAATTCAAATGGAAGATATTTTAGATGGATGTCAAATCATCTTTTCTGAATGGTGTGCTCGAAGAAGAAGTATATATCGAAGTACTACCAGGATATAGGAAAGTCGAAAATGAAGGAAAAGTGTTGAGATTGAAGAAGGCACTTTATGGGCTGAAGCAGGCACCACGAGCATGGAATACACGCATTGACACATACTTCAAGGAGAAAGGTTTTCAGCAATGTCCTTATGAACATGCTCTATACGTGAAGAAGAATAAAGAAGATATTCTACTTGTTGCTCTTTATGTTTATGACCTGATCTTCATGGGCAAGAATGATCATTTGATCTAAGAATTCAAAAGCGAAACGACACGTGAGTTCGAGATGATAGACTTAGTCCTGATGAGATACTATCTTGGCATAGAAGTTCGACAAGAAGAAACATGAATCTTCATCTCACAAGAAAAGTATGCAAAAGACATCCTAAAGAGATTCAAAATGGATAGCTGTAATCCAATTTCGACACCGATGGAACCAGGAACAAAGCTTTCGAAATTTGATGGGGAGAGATGTAGAAGGCAATTTCAAGCTTGTAGGAAGTCTTCGATATTTGACTGCACAAGGCCGATCTTTCGTTATGTTGGTATTGTGAGTCGATTTATGGAAGAACCAATCCACACACCGAAGGCATTGAAAAGAATCCTTCGATACACGCCTAAGAAATCGCGCCACTTGAATGTTTTACTCAAGAACATAAGATTACAAATTGACGCTACTTTGATAGTGATTGTGTGGAGACATAGATGATCAAAAGAGCACTTCGGCTATGTGTTCTTCATGGAAATATTGCTTTCACTTGTTTCAAGGAAGCAACCAATTGTAACCCTTTTGACATGTGAAGCAGTATGTAGCAAAGATTTAGTGGTATGTCATGCAATATGGCTTAGAAGACTGTTGAGTAAGATGGAGCAAAGACAAGAGGATGCCACACCAATTCTAGTCAACAATAAGTCAGAATTGAACTAGCGAAGAATCCAAAGAATCATGGAAGAAGCAAACACATTTATGTTCGATTCTATTTCATTCGAGAACACGTGAAGGAAGGAAGTGCCGAACTAAAACATGTAGCATGAAAGGACCGTGCAAGGACATCTCATTGAAAACCATCATTGAATAATGAGTTATTCGACATAGGCAAAAGGATGTTGGGAATGATGGATCAAGAAGCATTTAATTTTACGGGGTGTTTTGTTGGAATAAACTTAAATGTACCAAAGAGAGTTTGAAAGTTATATTCGCTTGGGATTAGAAAAGTCCATTCCTTGGATCTACACCTCCTTGGAAATATCCAGCATTTATTATTTAGCATTTCCTATGTAGCATTAATATCTTTGTATTTTGAGTCTCTATATAGAACTCATTTGTATTATTTTCTAAGGCGCTTAAACATTTCAATATACAAAAGAAGTTGCATCCTCCAAACACCACCTTAGAAGTTTAGTCCTTGTTATTGTCTTGTCGTTCATAGATTAGCCCTAACCCTAAACAAAACCATAACCCCAATTACAAACCCTTATTCCACAAATTTTCGAAATTCACCAACGCAACATCAATCATAACTAAACCCTAAGTTAAGTTTTAGGCTTACCTTAACCACAATGATTCTTCTTGCAAATTTTTTGATTCTCCTTTGTGATTTCTCCTCTAATCCTCTTTCTCTGTTTGCAGGTACTCTAGTTCGTGGAAGTAGTAGAGAAACAGGACCTCTGATTCTTCAATCCCCGCCTCAACTCTACTTCACTTCTTAATGTATCCGCCCTCCGCTAAGTTTATGTTCACTATTTATAGATTTATGATTAATTTGAATTAGAAAATAGTTTTAGGTTAATATGTTACAATTAGATTAGAGGGTTTTGATTCAATTAGCAATTTGATTAATATGTTACAATTAAATTAGGAGGATTTGATTCAATTAGTAATTTGATTAGAAGTCGATTGATTCCGATTTTTAGATGATTGATTGTGTAATCTTAGATTTAGGGTTTTCCAATTTCGTATTATGTACTTGATCTAATTCTATATATGCATTCATAAATAAATAATATTTCAATTTTTTGTCTGATTTAATTTGATTCAACAATATATGAATTTTGGACTTTTGTATAATCTTAGGGTAGAAGAGATACAAGACGCTGTTTTAGAACAAAGGGTTGAAAAAACCCAAATTTTGACTTTAGTCAAAATCCCTTATAATCAATAATAAAAATAAATTAAACAAATTATAAGAAATGTTTCAAGCAAATGTTGACATTCGGGTCAACCTGAACAAAACATTAATATATTTTTGTAACAATAAAACAAAAATAATAAAAATGAATAATAAAATAATTATTAAAAAGAGACTAATAAGTGATTAGTGAAGGTGTCATCTCCGTTCAACCAACCAAAAAAAATGATAAAAATAATTAATATTTAAATATAAATTAAATAAAAATATTTACATTTTATTTAAAATTGAATTCACCATAGACCTCTATGGCTCTATCAAAATCTAGCGGGCCAATTAACTAAATTAGATGATGCAACCCAAAATATTAGCTAGAAATAATGCTCATATGTTTTTGTAAATAAACTATAACCACAATAACAGTTTTATAAGAAAGCATTTAACATTATATTTTAAAATAATTTAGATAAAACATGTTTCTTTTATTTAAACTTAAGTGAATTCAAATGCTTATAAAATTAAATAGAAATAAGATACTAGTTTAAAGTTAGTTTAAATATTAGAAGTAGTTTACTAAATTAGTATAACCTAATAAAAATAGAAATAAATAAAAATTAACTATAGCACTAAGGTAGACAAATTTGAGTATGACAAGTAGTACAATAAAATGAAGTAAACAAAATTAATTAGTTCGTAATTACGTTTGACTAGATGTTGAGACTTGTCACCTGACATTGTGAATTGTGTTTTTAGCATAGAAGTAACACACATATTATTTGAATTAGATGATTCACCAGTATATCTATCATCCTTCATGTCTTTAATGTAAGTAGTGAAACTCACAACATTGTTAATTTGATCAGATTCATTTTCTTTAATCTATATTATGGTTACATTGTAGTCTTTTCTTTGTTTCTTAGAAATTTTGAGCATTCAAATTGAATATGTCTAAAATCTTGACATTTAAGACATTGGATCGCTTG